>JAANDH010000408.1:63619-242831 GCA_011799765.1 Nymphaea thermarum
TATATATATATATATATATATATATATATATATATATATATATATATATATATATATATATATATATATATATATATATATATATATATATATGTATCAAAACAAATGGTAAGGTGTATATATTTTGTCACAAACTCACATACATGTATGCCCAAACTTAGTTCGGTCACTTGGTGGGGGCCTTCCATCGCCTGAAACAGGTTCATAAAAAAAATTGTGTAAATGCCAAACTGAGTGACATGGATACGATAGATTGGTCCACATGCCTGTTTCGACTTGCGGACAGGACGACACGCAAGGGACGTGTCATGGTATGTTTTGGAGCGGTTTTGAGTCAGATTTGATCAAAGCACATTAAATTCTTTCTCCTTTTAACAATATGTATAAGTTTTGTGGGATTTTGAGTGTGTATGTGTGCGTGAAGACCCAATCCAAAGTAACATTAAACCTTTTGTTTTTAACAAAGTGCATTAATTTTGTGGAATACAGCCCGCACAAACAAACAAACACACACATACATATATAAGCACACACATGTTACATATTTTATAAAATAGTCCTAGAGTCAGTGGCAGAGCCAAGATTTTTCATAAGTGTGGTACTTGTGTAAGTGACACAACTTTGGTGTGACCGCTTCATATAAAATCATAACAATGTAAAGTTAATACATTATAATGGAATTTTTGATGAGCTTGCATGGGCAGTGGCCCACCCCAACCAACCAGTGTGCTTCATCATTGATTTACAATGTGTGTACCTAGAGCACAAGCATGCTTGTCGCCATGTCTTGTTTGAATTTTGGTTGCTACTTAGATATCTCATGCTGGATTCCCATTGTGTTTGATCGCCTCGGATGTAAGATCCAAGGCGATCTGTAATCTGCATGACTGGATCACAAATCTGTGGACCTTTCGTCCAAAACACTTGTGTCGGGCCACAAATCCATTGCCAGGCCGGCCTAGCCTGATGGCCTCCCCGTAAAGCCCATCTCAAGCATTACGTAATCGGGCTAGGCCGGAACTAAGCTTTTCCGAATATCTCGCCGGATTCTTCGCCGGCCGCCTGCTTGACCGGTCCAACTAAGTTGAAGTGCATTAAGCTCGATCTTTTAAATCGAAAAAAAAATTAGATTGTGACCTCTCTCAATCTTGAGAATGTAACTTTTTAAAGTCTCCCTCTCCTCATTTTTGTCTATCAAATCATATTTGATAAGGAGATAGAAATGAACCAAAAAGTCAGGACTGTTATATTCCTGAAAAACATGGCCTTGTCCTGACTCCCGCTGCTTTTAGCAGCTTAATTTCCTGGGCCTTGCCTGCTTGCATCCGCAGCAAGAGCCAAGAAGAGACTCTCTACTTAACAAGAAGGAGATTGATTGCATTGAATTCAAAGGCAATGGTTACAAACATAGAATTGGCCGATTAAGGGACCAACAATCTTGTCTTGGCTTTTAGCATATGCCAAAGTGATTTTATCTTACAGTTTCTAGAAAGTGTCAGATCTGTGTAACTTAAAATTCCAAAATATAATTCTTGCTTATTGGAGGGTCATATGCAAACCGAGTCGAGGTCAGCTCGAGTTCAACCCGATAGACCGAATCGCCGCCGCTTGAGCTCGACTTGTTTGAGCTTGTTTATCAACTTCCCATTTGATCTGTTTGAATTTTGAAGAATACAAAAAAAAAAATCTAGATTAAATGAACTTGCTCGAGTTCAAATTGAGTTGAGTTCATGTAACTCGAACTCAACTCATTTTTAAGCTGGAATTCATATAACAAAGGAGTTCGAGGTTGAGTCAGGCTTAATGGAGCGAGTTTGAGTCAAGCTTGAGTAGCCTACAACGCTACATAATGTGAAGGGTTTGGACTGGTCGGACCTACTGGCTACAGCTGTTAAAGATAATCAGGTCGGTTCCTTGTAGGATACAATACTTGGACTTGGATTCAGATATGTTTTGAATCTGAGTTCAATTGCAATTCAGTTGTCCAACTAAACAGAAACAATTTCGGGTCGACAATTGAATTTTTATAGACTTACGTAGATCCCTAAAAGTAGGCGAGGGAGCATGTCATGTGCAGAAAAGTGAGCTACGGCAGATGTTGGAATCAAAACCCGGGAACGTATTTGAGATCCGAATCCTCCAACTTTCACCTTGAATTTTCTTGTGGTATATCGTCAATATAAGGTCGTGTTTGGCGAGAGGAGTGGAGAATGTCTATGCCACGACACGAGAGAAGATATCCCAGATTGGAAGTGAAAGAGTTAAAATTGGTAGGGGTCTGAAATTGGAGGAGTTGTCTAAGTAGAGCTACTAAACACAAACAAGATCCAAAATGAATCTAAGCTCAAGGGTTGATAAAGATCATACCCAATTACACGAAGGAGTGGATCTTATGACTGTTAGTGTAACAACCCGACCCACTCTTGGGCTCGGGCGTCCTGGTTCCTTGCCTTTCCTTGCCTTTTTAGGTTTGGAACCGAAACTGCTAAGGGGCGGGTTGGGATCCGCCGAACCAGGGGGCCCGAGCCCAAGAGTGGCTCGGGTTGTTACAGTGGTATCAGAGCAGTTCCAACACTCGGACCTGGGGTCCCACACGCGCATGCCTTAAACGGGGTGTATTGTAACACCCCATAAGTTTAGTCCCGTATTGAAGATTGTGAGGAATCTTTAAGGGTTTATAAAGAGGGTTATTGATGAGAAGATCGTCCTGGTTCCTAACCTTTTTAGGGTTGGAACCGAAACTGCTAGGGGACGGGTTGGGATCCATCAGACCAAGGGCCCGAGCCCGGAAGTGTGTCGGGTTGTTACCGTTAGATTCGAGTTTTGACTTGGACATATCTTAAAATCCTAGTCGGATACTGTATCAATTGGACTTGGACTCATCTACTAAACAATCAAACAGTGCCACCAGACTTTGTCTCAATCGGCTGATTCGAATCCAATTGGTGCGGATTGCATGACAAATTCAAGAGTGACATGTGTGGAGTTTAACTAATCTTTAGTATACTTTAAAAAAATGATTTGTACATTTTTCCTATTTATCAAACTGTTTTAACATTATTCATACCACTGGACTCGAGGAAGCTCATTAAAGATACGTATGAGAAGTATTTTCAGAGACGAGCTCGGCTCCTTCAGGCAGGAATAGGCTTTGGTGAGCCGAGCCGAGCAGCATCTACTCGGAAGTAAATCGAGTCGAAACGGGTGCTAAGACTTGAGTGGGAGCCGAGTCTTTCGCCCTGCCTTTGACTGAAGCAGAGCTGCTGCAGCTGAGCAGCTCCTTCATACAAAGAAGGCAAAGGGCAAGGAGTCCGTCGTCCATCTTCCCTCCATGCGTCCGCGTCGTCCGTTATGTTAAACCCTACTAAAGCCCTAACCACCTTACCCTCCCAGCCTCTCTCTCTCTCTCTCTCTCTCGCCCCCTTATCCGCCATTTCTTCCGTCGAGAGTGGTCGGCTTTCGGCTGGAAGGATGCCGGGACAGCTTCTGCATCTCCGCCTCCTCAACTCCGCCGCTCCTGTTGGGGTTCTCTCTGGTGCGCGTCGCGCGGCGTTCATGGGTTCTCGCTCCTCCAGCGCGGCCGCTGGCGCCTCCATTTTCGCTAGGATCTTCCCCCTTCGCTTGAAATTATCGTCTATGGCCACTAGGAGAGGCGGTGCGTCTGCATTGCCGACGGTAGTCTCCGGCTTCCGGCAGTTTTCTAGCGTGTCCCGAGCCAGAGGCGGTCGGAATGCATCGTTTAGGAGGGACAGTCCTGGAAGAGGGAGAGAGCTCCGTCTAGGTGGTGTTGGCGGGAAGGTTCAGCAGAGCAAGAGCTTGATCCAGGACGAAGCGGAGCTCAGCGACTGGATATCTGACCTGAGGACGGACAGGTTCCCGAGACTTAGTGATGAAGACTCCGATGATGGAGGCGGGGCTTACTCAGGCAGGAGGAGGAGAGGGGAAGATCCCCCGGAAGCGAAAAAGAGGAAAGAAAACGAATTAGGCAGGAGGAAGACCAGGGGTTCGGGTCTCGGCCATGACAATGTGGACTGGGAGGGGGAAGCGGCAGGCCTCCGAGCAGGAAGAACTGCCGGGAGAAAGCAGCTGGCGAGCGACTTGAACGTGGGAATGGAGGATTTTCGTGGGAAGAAGCGTGGTAGTTATAACAACGGGGGCGGGAGGGAAGGTGGATTATTAGGGAAGAGGAAGGTGGAGTATGGGAAGCGCACGGCGCAAATTATTGATGACGACGATGAGGATGAGGAAATTGTGGATTTGAGTAGGAAGAAGCGTGGTGGTCTTGGTTATAACAGGGACGGGCGGGTAGGTGGAGTTTCAGGGAAGAGGGACATGGAGTACGGGAAACGAGCGGCGCAAATTGTTGATGACGATGATGATGATGAGGAAGATGGTGATGATGAGTCTGGATTTGAGAGCGGATTTTTTAGTGGAGAAGATAGCGAATCTGGTTTTGATGATGCTCTGTCGGAGGACAAAATTAATAGGAAAAAATCAAGGGACGATGTTGATGTTGTCGTGCCAAAAATATCATCAGGAGAAACGGATTCATACTTGAGTCAGTCTAGGTACACTGTGCTTCCTTCTTCTCGATAGTTTTAAACTTTCCCGAATCGATTTTTTTTTTTTTCCATTTTTGCTGAATATAGTTAGCTCTGCTGTTCATCTCAAGATATGATGGAGGACCCTCACTGTAAATGACTTCTCTTAATCTATTAGGCACGACATACTCTTTTTCCTTTCCTCTTATGGCTATTACTAGGTTTACTTTTGGAAAGACCCTTCCATTTCATAACTTGCTTGAATAGTAAGGACATTCTGGTGTCTAACCTATCAAAATAGCATTAAATGGGAAATCACATTGTTAGGAGGACGACTCAAAATTTGGGTCACCTGATTTGGTGATATGTATAACTTCACATTATGGGGTTTTGTAATGGTAACCATGACTGGATTATAAATTCGCAGACACTGTTTGTACTAAGATGACTGTGGTCAGTAATCCTCTCTTAAAGGCCAAAGTTCTATCGATTTCATCTTGTTTGGTTTCTGTTGGTTTTTTGCCTGCTTCCAGCATACTGAATAGGATGATGATCGCACAGTGATTTTGCTCTTGGTTTGGTTAAACAATCATAGCTGCAGTTAGAGATGAACTATGTAAATCCTTTTCCATTTAGTTAACAGTTTCTAGTTAGGTACTTTGTAGGTACTGCATCTGTGTAGGACTAATATGTTTTTTTTCCTTCCTAACTGTACTTTCCTTCTTCTACTGTAACATTTTGATGAGGGTGTCCATATAGAATCTATGCTATAGTGGAAATGTATACGCCTGGAGAAACATGTAGTCACATTCTCAGCAGAACTGCCCTTGAGGCTTTGACTTCTTCTACCTTTGTAACCCAAACTTGTGAAAGTTAGTGAATGTGTTCATTTTGTGCAAAACTTTCGGGCCTTCATCCATTCTTTATTTATGTCTTCTACATGCCTCTTTAATGACACATGAACAGATTAGTTGCATACCATTTCTGACAACTTCCACATGATCCGCAGGTTTGAAGACACTGCTATTTCTCCTCTCTCACTTAAAGGAGTAAAAACTGCTGGTTATGACAAAATGACGGTTGTACAAGAAGCAACTTTGCCACTCATTCTTAAAGGTAGGAATCTTTGGGCTTCAATACCCGTTAGATGGCCGACGATGCCAAGAAATAGTTTGTGCCATTGCCCTCTAGGATTATTAATCTTTCATTTATTTTAGTTAGTATGCTATCCACATGCTTAAGGAATTATATTTGGTATAATATGCAACTATATGGAGGTTACCAAAATTGGAAATTGTAGAAAAATTGCTTACTCCTAAATATTTTGGAGCAACTCCATTCAGTCTAATTACTAAATCTACTTCCATTAATGCATTCTTTACGATGCTTTTGGTGGTAAGGAAATGCAAAGAAGACCAAGCTTTTGACCACTATCTTATACATCATGTTGGAGCTGCTTCCATGTCTTCTTCATAGCCGTTTATTTTGAAGTTTCAGCATTGGCTTTATATGTTGATTCTGCAAGCCTAATTTGGCAAGAGAATGGATCAGTTACATATGGTTTCTGTACCATTGGATGAGATCTAGGATGTAAAAGGCATGCCTGGGACAGGTCATTACCTAGGTCCAGGGAGTGTAGGTGGTTGAATATGTTTCCAATTCCTAGCCTGTTCTCTGGGCTAGGCCTGCAAGGCGGTCCTAGAGACATGAGCTCAAACTTTTTAAGTCATTTTAACAAAGCATGTGAAAAACAAGTCGATAGCCTGTTTAAGAAAACAGAAGCTATAGCTATTAAGTTGTATAAAAGTCACATTTGCAAAACCCAGTATGATGTTGATGGGAAAAAATCAAACAAAGAAACATGCTGTGCACCTACTGGCATGAGAGACGAGGAAAAAGAAGAAAATGTGGGAAAACAGCAGAGCTATGCAGTATAATATTTGGCGAGCTATTCAAAGAAACATTCTGTATGCTCTATGAACAAACCATATTATGTACTGCAATATAATTGTGTTATTTGTTATGAATTGATTGGTTGGTTGTTTTTCTTTGAGAAATGCTTTATTTTTCTTGTTAAGTTTACATTTAATACTGCATTATATTAGTGTTTTCTTGATACCATTGAATGCACCTAGTCCAGCCTAGGCTCACCTAGGTTCTAAACTCAACCCATTGACACGGCTGAACCTTGCATTTTTAATGACATAGACTGAGATATCTTGAGCTGGGTTGGTTGGTTGCCAATATTCCAAATAGTGCTTCAACCGGGCAAGTATAAAGGTATGTTCAGTAAAATGTCAGCTTTGGGTAATTGTTGCATATAGAGTTTAGCATGACAATTGTTATCAATCTTATTGTTATGCCAAGTGTCTACATTGATGTCCAAATGACCATCATAGTCCATGGTCTAACTTGGCATTTTCTAAAGTCTCTGAATTTTGGAGTTATAACATCGTATTTTTTTTCATCTAAATATTGTCTTAATGGGAAACAATTGCAATTTGCAACAAATATTATATTTTCCTTTTAAAACATGTAGGAGCAAATATAAACTTGTTTTTTGTCATTTAAGCTGTCTGTCTGGCCCTTGTGATACACATGTACTTTCTTTCACGGGCAAAATTGTCTCAGTAATATTTTGATGAAGTATCTTTCATTACACATTTTCTGGATATGTAGATTCTATGGGTTTGATGTCATTATAATTCCACCCAATTTTTTCTGCCCTTTCATTTGTAGAAATCTCCCAGTAAACTGATTTGCTGAGGATATTTTAATATCTTTATGAAGTTGAGTATTTGTTTTTCAGCTTTGGGTGATTAGATGGTGTATCTCTGTTTTTCAGGCAAGGATGTGTTGGCCAAAGCAAAAACAGGAACTGGAAAGACAGTTGCATTTTTGGTGTGTTACTATGCACGTTCCTTTGCTTTGCAGATTTTGAATTACTAAACATAGTCTGTCTTTTTCTCACGTGTTGTGTTTCCTCTGTTCATTTCAGCTTCCAGCAATAGAACTTGTCACCAAAGTACCTCCTGTTGGTCGTGATCAAAAGAGGGCCCCGATTAATGTACTCATAATATGCCCTACGCGAGAGCTTGCAAATCAGGCTGCTGCTGAGGCTAATAAATTGTTGAAATATCATCCTTCAATAGGTGTACAAGTTGTCATAGGTGGCACAAGATTGCCTCTAGAGCAAAAACGGATGCAAGCAAATCCTTGCCAGGTTTGTTGTAAATGCTTTTGATGGTTAGTAAAATTCATATCAGGTTTGAGATAAACTAGTATTATTATTATTTTTCTAACGTTATGCAGATTCTTGTCGCCACACCTGGAAGGCTTAGAGACCACATAGAGAATACACCAGGGTTTGCAACACGGCTTCTCGGAGTAAAAATGCTTGTGCTTGATGAAGCTGATCATTTACTAGATATGGGATTTAGGAAGGACATTGAAAAGATTATTGATGCTGTTCCAAAACAGCGACAAACACTCTTATTTTCTGCCACTGTCCCGGATGAGGTCTCATTTACCGCAATATCTTGTACGCTTCAAATATTACATCTGCAGTGTGTAACATGCAATTACAATCGCAGGTGCGGCAAATTTGTCACATTGCTCTGAGAAGAGATCATGAGTTCATTAACACAGTCAAAGAGGGATCAGAGGAAACACATTCACAGGTGTGTATCTGAAGATACAAAATGATGAGGCATATGTTGCAATTTTTACGCATATGGTGCAACTGTTATTTTTTTGCTAATTTTCTTTCTGTTAAATGTTCAGGTCAAGCAGATGCATTTGATTGCTCCACTTGATAGGCATTTTGCAATACTGTACAGCATCCTTAATGAGCATATTGCAGATGACCCTGATTATAAGGTCTGCATGGTGGTCATCTTGTTATCACGATGCTAGTCAGCATGTCTCTTTAAATTCTGCTGATAGTTTTTGCCATGTATTGTAGGTTTTGGTTTTTTGTACAACAGCAATGGTAACAAAACTTGTGTCTGAGCTTCTCTCTGAGCTGCACCTTAATGTAAGGGAAATCCACTCCAGAAAGCCACAGAGTTATAGGACGAGGGTTTCTGATGAATTTAGAAAGTCAAAAGGTCTGATCCTTGTCACTTCTGATGTCTCTGCTCGTGGAGTGGACTACCCTGATGTCACTCTTGTTGTACAGGTAAAGTAACATCAACGTTAAGTATCAAGCCAGTTCTATTCTGCATCCTTTGATCATATACGCTTGCCCTTCTGCAAATTCAGATATTCTTAATGAACAAAATATACTTATATGTTCCTGTGCTTACTACGGTTTGAAGTGAAAACTTCGAATTGGCATGACCGGTAGATGTGATGACAAATTTCTGTTCTGCTGTTTCTGTTGCTTTTTAATTTTTTTAATGTGTCCAAGAAAACAAGTGCTTAGATTTGAACCAATGAAAGTGAATGGTATTCCATCAACATCACATCTATGTAGTATGATGTATAGAATATATGACAAATATCTGCAAAGATGGAATGCTGGTGTATTTCTATCGATTGATCATGTCATATAGGTCCGTGTGGGACATCAATTTACTTCGATTTAAATTATCTGGAGGTTCCGTGTAAAGTGTAAACAACTCTAGCATGAAAATAGTTAAGCGGTTCCAAACTAGCTCCTTTTAGTTTACTACTGAGCACTTGAACCAGTGAGACATATCAGCTGACGACCGACAAATAATGGTAGTGACAACACTGCTTGAAACCAGTGTTATGTGATATAATGTAATTTATTAGTATTTATGTCCTTTGGACCATTTCCAGGAATATGGTTGCTTCTTTCGTCTACTGCAAATACACCTTATGCATTACTCTAGGATCCTCACCAGCATATATTCCACAATATGCACAATTTTGTGACTAGTTTGCACCTTGCTGCTGTTGCAGGTGGGTCTGCCATCTGATAAAGAACAGTACATACACCGTCTCGGAAGAACTGGCAGGAAAGGCAAAGAGGGAAGAGGCATATTGCTGCTCGCTCCATGGGAAGATTTCTTCTTGTCAAGTATTAAGGGCCTGCCAATAAGCAAAGGCGAGTTGCCCCCAATTGATCCAGACATGAGAAAGAAGGTTAGCTTGTGATAATTCTTTTGAACCTATAGTTTCAACCTTCATGTGTTTTTCAATAGTACTCGTGCATAGTTTAGACACTTGATTTTCTCCTTACCTTGTAATGGTGAATCTTGACTTTCCATTTTTTTATTCCTTTACTGTCCATAGAAGCCGGTTGGCGGTAGACTGTAGTACAGAGTTATTTAGGTGTATACTGCTAAAAGCCTAAAACAGTCCTTTTCCGTTTCCAGATTGTTTGCTTTGTGGATCTTTATTACTCAAAAGTAATCATAGTGGTGTAGAAGTAGGGAGAGCTAAGCTATTATTGTTCTTTTCTTTAATCTTCTTTCTACCTGTGATGTTCTCATTGCTTTTTGTGTTCCTTTCTTACAGTTTTCTTATACCGCTTTGCTTTGTTCTCGAGAGAGATGCTGTTTTAGTTTTTGAATCTTGGCATGCATTTAGTGGGGTTATTGTTTTCATTTTAGCTTTTAGAAGGACATTGTGTGCTAATCCATATGCTGCTTCTCACCAAAATATTAAGATGGATAAGGTGTCCTACATTAAGTTTATACTTTTATAAGCGGTTGCTATCAGCAGCTCAAAATGCTATTGCACGTGTCTGGTTCTTTCTTGGTAACTGGGCAAGTGGCATTCTAGATAATACTTATGCCTCTGCAGTAGCTTTCTTACATGTTAAAACTTTAAAATGCCTGGCATAGTAGTCTTTTGGTGCAAGCATGATGCTTTAGGGAGCTGCAGCATGCATTTCTAGTCATCTGTTGGAGTCCATGTTGTCATGTACATACGTTGTGATGTTTTTTTTTTTTTTTTAATGTTTTATCAGAACTTCCTTGCAGTATTCTGTGGTATATGTTTATGGGTAGAAGCCAAATGCATGTGGGATGCTTCTTCTCACCCTTGTTTTGGTATCAATTATCTTACTGTGGCATACCAGTGTGACCCCCCGTGTCAGCAACTCAACATCCTGAGCTATGTATGTTACATAGAAACTGGCATGCAAGAAGTCCATAAGTCTATGCGTTTGGAATCTGTGCTTTATTTTTTAGGAACATGGAACCTTAAACTTCTTTTTCTCAGTTAATTGACAATCCTCCTTTATAATGTAACATACTATTTGTTTTCCTTTTCTATGTTTTGTCAGGTTGAGCATGCTCTTGCCCACGTAGAGATGAGGAATAAGGAAGCAGCTTATCAAGCATGGCTGGGATATTATAACTCTGTCAAGACCATTGGCCGGGATAAGATAAGGCTTGTAGAGCTTGCTAATGAGTTCAGCAGCAGTATGGGTCTTGACAGGCCGCCAGCAATCCCGAAGCTTGTACTAGGCAAAATGGGTCTGAAAAATGTCCCTGGTCTACGTGCAAAGTAGATGATTTAGCAACTGGGTGCTGTTTGAGTAATCAAGGTGCCATTGCAAGGGCATACTTTTGCCCATAGGTCTCTGACCTAGTGTGGAGTATGGACCTAAGGCCATGTCCATGTCAGACCATGAACAATGGCGTTGGATGGAAGCATGAGAACCTACGCTTGAGGTATCTTTCTTCCCTGCTAAATACATCACAATTCTCTTGCATGTTGCCTAGACGCGCTGCAGCCTTGATGAGGGGATTCCAGGTCGCAGAAAGTAACTGTTTGCGGCTCAGGTAAAATTGATGAGAGACTGCAGTGGAGGTAAACAACATATTCCAGTGGGAAAGATATGAGGTTATTATCGTAGTCGATGTTTGTCATAGATGACACGAAGAATGGGAAAACTAAATTGTATTGGGTTATATTTCGGTTTATAGCAATTTGAAGGTGCCAATGTTGGGCGACTTGCTACTTCTTGATCATATGGACAAAACAAATTGGTTGGCCGACAGTCTATACTTGATCCTGAATATTTGACTCAAATCAAAACTTTATACCATCCTTTCATGCATGAATCTTGATCCTGAATGTTTTGGGCGATGAGAGGTTAACAACTTGTCTCCCCTCTCGCAAAAGAGGCCCCAAGGCCCTCCATTCCCCTTCCTCTGAAGCCTGGGGTTGGATTAGAAGTACTTGTCTCTGTCAACTCAACTTGTACAAGCGTCTTAATGTATAGTTGAAAGCAAGTTTTAACTTATTTTTGTTTTAAAAATATTATGTGATGCAGATGGGATGTCTAAGTAGGTGGCTGCAACTCTTCTATGATAGAAGAAATGTTGTTCATAGGTCTTCAGAAATCATCTGATATCAAGCTAACCTTATCAAAGACGGATTGTCCAATTCTTGTGTTTTCAAATATAAAGTGGGTGTTTGTTGATGTGTCCACAATGCATCTTTGCCTCTCCCGTTCCTGTCTGTCAGGACTTGGGAGACGTTTGTGACTCCAAAACATGCATCGGATTGTATTTGATGGGTGGGATTCCACCCGCCCCGACCGCCTGAATCAAATATAAAATAAACATACTTATTTTATTCTCTTCAAAGTAAGATTTGAATCATAATGGCCCCTAATAGGTGCGGTCAAATCTTATGCGTTGTCCGGTCGGGGAGAAACCTCCGCCCAAGTAACAACCCGTTTGCGGTTACAGACCACTGCGCGGCCATTTCCTTGCGTGTGGCACCTTCGTGCAGTTTGCCAGTTGGCTTTTTCTTACCCACTCGGCAATCCAGTGCATTTACGCAAAACCCCGCCCATTTAGATAAATTTTCATGTTTTAAATGGTATTTTATGAAAACGTGGGGGTACCTTTCGTCAAATGGGCGATACACGCGGAACGACAATGGGCTGCGTCTGAAAGCTAGCCGCTAGCGGCCTCTCGGTGTGTTCTCGCTTTTTACCCCTGCGGTAAAGATAGCCGGAATGATGACGGGGGGGATTTGGAGAGAGGCAAGGGGATCGCGTTCGGAGATTACCGGTCCTCGCGCAGCCAAGAAAGGAGTCTGCATCTCCGGCGTCTTTTCAGGTCAGTTGGCATCTTTAACCGTTTGAGAGTTGAGACCTCTGTCTGATAGAAATTAGCGCCTTCATCTCACCGAGATCGCCTCCGCGATGGGGTTGCGTCTGGGTTATGGTAGTCCTTTGTTATCTGATCGCGTTCGGAGATTACCCGTTCTCGCTCCGCCAAGAAATGGCAACTTTTCTTGCAAAGCTTTTCTTCGTTGTTCTTCTTCAAAATGCTCTCATAAACGTCTGATTTTGTGGGCCATTGTTACAACGTGAAAGCATGAGAAGGCCTCAGATCACATGCATTGAACGAGCCGGGATCCCGGATCTGTTAAAAATCATGTTCATAGGTTTTCAAGGACCTATTTCACTCGATCACGAGAGAGATCACCGAGTTCCTTCCCCAAACGTGGTATTAAACTTTCTCCGACCTATTTTACACTTTCGAAGTTACAAAATTATGCACCTCTCTTTTTCATCTTGTTATTTACCATTTACCGTCTTCCTCATTGAGAGCAGAGAAGCTCTTTTTCCCCCATTTGAGAGCCAGTAACCGTGTACTTCGGCTTGTTCGCGCCTCTGGCCATCCTTGGGCGCAAATGAGCCTGTTTCCTTCTTCCGAACTTGGCGCAGGAGCGGTGCTGTAAAATGGGTGGCTTTTTGTTGCCGCCCCGCATCCACACCCAAGTTCATCCCCGTCATCGGCGGCAGCCGGCAAGTTGTTATGTGCAAATGGGCCTTCGCTTTGTATGACTTTCTCCCGCACGTAATGTTTGGGATGGGTCGCCTCCATCGGGCCACCACATCCGTCCGATTTGGCCGCATCTATCAAGGTTAACAATATTGCTCTGTTCCTTCAATGGCGTAGATTCTGGTCAATTACAACATTCTTTCTCTCTCTCTCTCTCTCTCTCTTTTTCCACAACCCATCTCTTCCCCTCTCAATTTTTGTCCGTCTTTTCTTGAATCTATCCCGGTTCTGCACTGCTCTTGTGACGCCATTCGCCAGAGCTGCCATCCTGTTGGCCCTCCCGTTGCCCTTGCAGACAGCTTAACAGGTAACCTCCCTCCCTCTCTCCCCCTCGAACAGCAGGATTTACCGCAGCTCCCCCTCTATTTGCTGTGAGAAAAGGTCTGCCTGCCGCAACGGTTCCCTCGTTTTCACTGTGGGGGAGGAGAGATAGGGGCTGCTGCGGCATGACAGCCACCTCTATGAAAGCTTGTTGTAGCACCGAAACAAGTTATTCTGAATAGATTTTGATGCTAGCTAAAATCGGGGTTGTAGCATGGTATAGCATAATCCAACTGGCAGTAAATCTCTAAATATGTGGTCTGAGCACTTTTCTTTTCTTCAGATGCAATCAAGCCCTCCTAGCATCAAGCTTCAGTTGCATTTGCTAGCTTAACTAAAGCTTGGTTGCCTGCTGAACCACGGCTTGTTTAAATGGTCAAGCTTTGAGGTTACATTCGTCTTCCTTTCTGACCAAGTTTTAGCCACGGAAAAAATGCCGGCAAATGGGTTCTTCATGGGGTGCAACGCATTTGTTTGGATTGATTAGGTGCAGAAGGACGAAAATCTGTTTTGAAGTTTATTCTAGTTATGAAAGATCTTCATTTGTAACTTTGTTGCCTTAAATTTGAAATGTGCCATTTATGATGTTGGCCAAATATTTGTGGATGTTTCAGTGCTTCACTTTCGATTTCTTAACAACGTCCTGGTAGAGAGCCAAGAAAATTAGTTCAAAGAATATCAAGATAAATGTAGGATTAGGAGAAACCGGAGTTAAGGCATAGGGAGGACCTTGATTGCCATGGTTGTGAGCCAACCCTTGCCTCGTTGGTCTTCATCGTCTTTCTTTGCTGCACTTATTCCCGTACGTTCTAGAAAAATCCAGATTGACATTGCTTTCATTGTAGTATTCGTTCTGTTGAGTACATCGACATATGCTTGTAAATAACCAAAATGAAATCTCTGACAGCAGAGGAATAGTGCTTCAGGGAGTTGGACAAAAATATGGGCTTGGAGATTCCTGAATAGTTAGTGAAACGGACAACTGTATCGCAAGTTAGGCGATTACTTTGGAAGCAAGATATTGTCCTCGTCTATCAAATTTTGTTGATTTTTAATTTTATGTGGCCATGATTTCAAAAAAATGCTATGTAATTGTGCATTTAGGGTGTGTTTGATTGCAATGCATTCCCGTGTAGGAGTGGAATCCGAATAAATTTTCTTCAAAATATCCGAGCATCCAGCAAATGTTGGAAACAAATCCCGGATGTGAGGTGGATTTTAATCGTACTAGGGAAAAAATTAGCCTGCTAGAGCACCTTGTGGTTACATTGCTACCGCCTGGTTTCTTTGCAGCGTTCCTATAGAAGTGCAGCAGAGAAGACGACCGCAACACCTGTTCACCGGCAGCGTCCCTGTTCACTGGCAGTGCAAAAGAAGAAGACTGAACCAGGTTCTGTTCAACGTCCTTATTGTTCCCAAGGCCGATTTCTTCTCTTACTGTGCATCCCTCTTCTTCCTCCTCTTCTCTCTATTCGTATGCCCCCTTTCCGCCGTCGGGATTCATTCGTCGATCTTCAGAGTGTTAGCAGATCGTCGAGGGAGATGGAGGGCAGCAGCTTCCTCACTTGCGTGGGGGCTAGCGTCGCGTCGGCCTTCTTCGCTTCCCTAGAGCGGTGCTCTTGCATCAACCTGAGCACCACCGATGCCGAGGATGAGGAGGAAGCCAACGATCGCCCACTGATGCTCACCAAGCCAATCGTCCACGACTTCTCTGAGAACTTGCCAGAGGAGAAGCCGGCCCACGTCTGCGTCAATGTTGCACCCGCCTGACCTGCCTTCTTTCCCTCTGTGCCGTCGAAGATTTAGAGTAAGTTCGTCTTGCCCTCCTTTTTTTACCCTCTTCAATTGAATTGTTCCGCCTTTTTTCTTTTTATTGTTATTATTATATCTTTTGTCGCTTGTCGTGATACCACATATAGGATGTTTTTTGTTCATTTTTCCTATCCCTTGTGTCATTCGATTCATTAACTATCCTGGTTTTGTGTGTGTGTGTGTCTATATATATATATATATATATATATATATTAATTCATGCGATTTCTTTGTGTTATTTGGTTTGCTATGCCCGACTAAAAAATTTTTGGGGGCCTGTATAACTTGTTAGTCGAGATGGTCTCATCCTATTCATTTCTAGGCAGCTAAGGGCCAATAGTTTCCGTCTGATTCACCTCTAACTGCTTTGCCGTTGACCTAGTGCAACATTATTCTTCTGCGGGTGTTAAACATCTGTTGGTACTGTCGGCTATTAAACATCTGTTGGTACTGTAAATCTAGGAGGAATGACCAATATCTGATTCCCCTGACACGGAGGTAGCAAAGTCACTTGAGCACACCACAAATGGAACCCTTTTCATTCTACAAGTGCCCCACAATTATGTCCATAAACTGACAATGTAATACATACAGGGTTGATGTGATATGAAAGTTTTGTATAACTTGGATGCTGAGACACTGCTCTCTATGAAATTCTTAATGTAAAGCAAGAACTGCAAATTGTTAAAAGTAATTGTTAATCTTTTTGAGTGAACAACACTCGAAACATCTAATAATAGAACTAAGTTAAAATTTAGAATTCAATGTATTTGTTATAGCTCTTGAAAACTTGAAGGAAGAATGTAAAAAGGCATCTAAACATTAGGTGATATTCAAAATATACTTATATAGTGAACAACACACCTAAGCTGTTCCAGGTTAATTAAAAAGTTCCAGGTTATACATGGTCACATAGCTTCTGCAATTTATATGCACACCAAAAGTATTATTAGCATTGGGTGTGAATGCAGGTGCGTGTAATATGAATTTAACTGACTGAAAGTTGTAATATGCATGTTTGACATGGAGATCTAAGTTCAAGTTTATGTAAAAAAGGTTGTACAATTTATATGCTGATTTTTTGTCGCATTTATTGTAGTTGCTTTTCTTTTGTTTGTGATTGGCTTCTGCTATTTATGATAAGAGTAGTATTTTCTCTGCTTCTACGAAGTGTTCAACTGAAGAAATGTTGTTATAGACTGAGGCACACCCATTTTAGGAACATGTTGGAATATATGAGCTTGTTTAAAGTTTTGATTTTCATTGTACGTTTTGGGGGATCAAGAACAGTTCCTAATGTTCGGTGGATGCTGTTTGCACCTATCAGAGTTCAGATTCATTGTTAAAGTTTCTATGAAAGTACAAGGGTAACGCCTATTTCTCAAAAGTTCTATGGGGGCCAAACTTACATTTTTGAAATCCACCCACTGTATCTTTGTTTTGCTTTCTTGCTGGATTTTTTTGAGTGAAACACCTTTAGCCTTTAGGTATTTATTGTCCCTCCTTTCCATGATATATAAGAATTCAGTTGCCATTGGAGTTCTATTCTGCTTCATTAATTGAAAGAATTACTTGCATGATAGGATATGTTTCATTTTTTGTAACTATGTTTTTAATTTCACAGGCTGTCTGATGGAGAACATCCTCTAGTTGCCAGAGAGGTTTATGTCTTGGTGGATCTGCATCCCCAATTGCACCTTGATGACAGCAGACAGGCATGGAGAAGTTATGAAGTGTTGGAGGCATGAAGTATTTGAATGTTAATACCACAAATACTATAAGAAATTAGTCCGTACATTGCGTTAATATTGCTAATATAACTGCTTATTGTGTTTATTTATAATAGCAGCTGTGGTTGTTGCGATTATTGTCACTCCAGGAGATCTATTTGTGATTGGGTGCAACGACCAATGATTTATGTTAATATGAAAGAGGTGTGGTTGGCCTGCGTTCATGCTGGAATGTAATAGGTGAGCTTGATCTGAATAAAGTCTTCTCGTGTTTTAATCATTGTTAGCGAAAGGTCATATCGGTTGGGGATCAGACAAGGACGAAGATATTGCCGAGGTTTTCCAACACGTCAAGCCGCGCCTTTAGTTCATAGTTTTGCTTGTTTGGTGTTTTTAGGCATAGATGTTACTAGATTTGAAATCAAGTTTTGAGTAAACTCCAATAACAATTTTGGTCAGATTCAGTTCCGATATCTTTAAACTGGGAATTTATGGTTGAATTACTTTACCTTTTTTTAAGAAAAAAATTGATTCCCTTAAATACAAGATAGAAAGTTAAAGCTTATTATTTGAGACCACGAAAGGCCATGCATATCACATATGGGTTGTTGATAACAGATTTGTGCATGGGTTGAAAGAATTTTAAGAAAAGGAGGCCCTGTTACCAAGGTAGCTACTTTTCACCAAGAAGGGAAAGCGAAAAACTCCCTCAATTCGAGGCAAGCTTCTCTTTAAGATTTGAACCTTGTTATGTCATGCTTCTCAGGCGGGCTTTATGCCTAAAAACGGGGAAAATTTATTCAATAAACACATGAAGATTAGACACCCAGATCAGATCACCTTTGAAGCTCCTCCCGTCAACAAGAAAGAGAAATTTGCAGGAACAGAACTGATCAATCCCTGCCACCATGTAATTCAGGCATGTTTCCCCGGAAACTCTGTCAACAAAATCCATCAATTCCTGGGCTTCGGACCTGAAGCATGCATGCCACCTTTCAAATGGAAATTGAAATACATACTCATAAAATTATTAACTTGTTCCCTAGGGATTCACTTTAGAACTGAAATTCCAGACTTTGGCATGGTTGTCATGAAGAACCTAGAACTGCATTTCGCGTGACCTATCAGGGTTATGTTGAATTAAATATGGATGACTCTTCCAATGAGCTTCATAATTTGATTGTAAATGGTGCAATTTCCTCATTCACATTTTGAAGGCAGCCAATGCTTCAAGAAGGGCTGACCGATACAAACCTAGAACTGGGAGGCGGTATGGAATTGGAATTGCTGCGTGTGGGCTATGTACTATGGTCATAGTAAAAAGCTGGACAACAGGACCAGAAATTGAGGACTCATTCCATTATATAGTTAGATATGGTTTAGACTGCACATATAAGTTGCAACAACTTATCTTTAGGAAAAAATGCTTATGACACACTAGATGGAAATCCTGAATCCTTCAACATTGACGTAGACTTCCCCAAGGAGTATCATAAAATAACAAATAAAGATAGCAGAAAGTAGAACATAAGGTCATTTGTCGTTATAAATCGTGAATACCATGTTCTAGAGAGACAAAATTCAAAACTCAACAGTTTCATGCTATCTCCACACACACACACACATACATGGGACAGTTCAAGGCTGTCGTGTATGAAGATTGCCAATGAATAAATTTTAACTATGTCGTTAAAATACAGTCACTAAATTGATATTAGCATCGTGGCACAACAACTGTTTATGGGCGCTTTAATGGTAATTTAAAATTCTTTTGAAGATGAATTTTTAAAATTTTTATCATCCAGTACTTAAATCTTCTGCATGCTTTTTTAGTGATCTATGAACAGACAGTTTGCATGCCTATTTCTGACCGCACTACTTTCGATCTCTTTGGACACACATATATTTACGTTCCTATCCTTCACAAATCACAGATTCTGACGTCTCTGCTCGTGTAGTGGACTACCCAGATGTCAACCTTCTTGTACAGTAAAAGTAGCATTCAACATTATTTATCAAGCCACTTCTATTCTGCCATCCTTTTGATCCTATAAACTTTGAACGAAGAAAATTGAAATTTGTTCTTGTGCTTTCTACAATTTGAAGTGAAAAGTTCTGGGACTTGGATGACCGTTAGTTGTGATGATAAATTTCTGTTATCACTTCCGTTGCTTTTTAATATATCCATGAAAACCTATCATCTTCAAACAGCTAAGCAGTTCCAAACTAGTTCCTTTTAGTTTTGCTACTGAGCAGTTGAACCAGTGGAACATATCAGCCAATGCAGGCCGATACATATTGATATTGATAACGCTGCTTGAAACCACTGGTCCTGTTTGATCTAATGTGATTTATTAGTGTGTGCTGTCCTTTGGACCCATTGCTTCTTTCATGTACTGCGAATGCATCTTATGCTGAAATGCCCCCAGTTGATTTAGACATGGGAGAGAAGGTTAGCTAGCAATAAATTCTTTTGTTACTCGCGCATAAATAGGCAATTGATTTTCTCCTCATTTATGGTCAGTCTTAACTTTCCATTTGTAAGTCCTTTTCTGTGCATAGAAATTAGAAGCCAGGTAATTGTAGTGGTTTAAAAGTATGGAATGTCTTAAGCTAAGCTGTTACTCTTGCTTCATTTTTGTGTTGGAAGCCATTACTGCAGGTTTATACTTTATATGTGTATATTGCTAGATCTGTCTTGCGACCTGGACCTTTGTTAGTCCAAGATAATCATAGTAGTGTAGAAGCTGGGAACGTTTTGAGCTAGCCCATTACTCTTTTTTTTTTTTGTCTTCTTTTTGCCTGTGATGTTTCTGCTTGCTTTTTGCGTTCTTCTCTTACAGTTTTCTTATACTACTTTGCTCTGATCTTCTTGAGGGGAAAGATACTTTAGATTTTGAATCTTGGCAAGCATTTAGTGGGTTTATTGATTTCAAGACTTTCAGGTTCTGTGCGGGTTAGCGGGCTTTTGTTCTGTTGTGCAGGATCAGGCTTATTGATTTTTGCAGTCGTTACAGCGAATTAGAAACCTGATTATGATCCAGCCACTTCCCGCTCTTTACTTTTCCGGCCCGAGCCTGTTCTCTCACTCAGGCCAGGACGGCGGGTATTCCAAAGCTCAACTGGTGCCTGACCTTATGACCACCATTATTTAATTCGACGAAGCCATGATCAAAAGAATATGCTTGGTGGTCTCTGAAGCAAATGTACATGGAAATCCTTGTACCTGTTCTCAAATAGGCTGGGTACCACGCTACTGTCTTTTAATAAATCCTCTGTTATAAGAATCTCCATGGCTGCACGACGTCACAAATGATTGAGGAAGCAGGTCTCATTATCTGGTGGTTGGCTTGACTTCGCTGGTTTGAACAAGTACCAACGAGCTTGACCAGCTGAAGAATACTTCATCTCTGTCAACTCAACTTGTACAAGCTTCTTAGCTAGCAATTTATGTATTTAAAATCAAGTTTCAACTTACTGTTCTTTTAACAATTGTCGTAATTGACAATAAAATAGTTAATGAATGATTCTGTTCTGTTAAATAAAGTTTTGACATTTCGATTTCTGTTCCCAGTTGAAGCTAAGTCAATCAATTTATAGGGTTCAACTCAGTCACTACGCACTGCTATGTTTCTCCTACCTTTGCGATTTAAGGGAGGCAAGGGAGAAGCAGCACTATTATATATAATCGCTACAAGTATAACCAATGTGGCAGCACTTGTTTCAGCACCACTATGTATAATTTATACAAAAAACGTTCGCTAGAATAGTTTTGGCTGGAGAGCATCTAGATTCGTGGTCTATAGTTTATTCTTCGATGAACTGACAAGTTGTTAGGAGGTGATAAATTTCAAATATAAAATGGGTTTGGATGATACATCCCCAAGGCATCTTTGCCTCTTCCCTCAAGGGCATGTGAGGCGTTTGACAACTTGAAAAATTATCTCGGAGTGTATTAGATGAAACGACCGAAGTCACTCCCATACCATGTTTGGGTTTCTAGTCAATGGATTCTAACTCATTCTTTAAAAGTTTCAGTTCAAAAAAGGCCAGAAACCAGGACAATCAACTACTTAATAATCTCATTTAAAATCTCTTCAATATGAGACTAAACTCTTCAAAGTGAAGCGTTACAGTCCACTTGTTAAGGTACATAGATCAGCTCCGCCAAACCCATTGATAGAACCACACCAGTTCTTATGGAAGCACTTAACACCATTGGTCTAACTAGTAGCCTGCTTGCTTACCTATTTTATTTTCCCCTTGAAGTTGAGATTGAACCACACTACCAGACTTTTTTGGCGCATTTATTATGTTGCACATAAAACATGAACTTTTTTTTTTAGAGAGAGAAAGAGATTAGATCAATGTTGTAAAAGGCGATAAAGCGAGACGAGGCGTTGAGCCTCTCACTAGGCTAAGCGGGGCGAGCGTTAATTGAATTATTGAAGCGTAAGCTTCACGATAGAATCGTCAAAGGAAAGAAGAGTTGTTCTTTAAAAATTTTTGATATTTGCAAAAAAGTCTGAACATTATTATGCAATTAAAATCCAACTGTTAGCAATTTAAATTTAGTGCCTGGTTCTACCTAACAAGACGGTGTGTGGACCATTTGAATGTTGCAAATTTTTTATTTGTTGACACGTTCTCTTAAAATTGACAGCATGGGAATTATCGAAGCCTTATATTTAGTGACATACACTTGTCAAATATCAGAAAAATCAATTCACTTACTGTTATCTATATCTTCAAGTCTTAAAAAATCATGTCTACCAATAAATAACGCATCATCCAAGAATTTATTCCTAGTAAAACCCTCCAGAGGTGGTTGGGAGTCAGAAATTTAATTTCTACCAAAATTTGCATCGCGTATAAATTCGAGGCAAAATATTATAAGTTTTAATTATTAAAAAATGGGATATTTTTTATATTCTTATGTATAATAATAACAAAATATAAAATGTAAATTCATCTTTTGTACTAAATGATTATAGAGTAAAACCAGGCTTTTTTGCACTTTTAACAAAAGAACTTTCTCAAACATAACACAAGCTCTTAGCTATTACCAAGTTGTCATTCCCATATCCCACAGAATTCCGATCACCCCATGAAGTCAGGGGCCCTCAAATGCAACCGAAGAGGACCAAGATGAGAAAATATTGATAGCTAAAAGTTAAGAGGAGCCAAGTTTTCCTCATAAATATTTAGCTAACCCAATGGACTTAAAAGCATAAAATATTATGTTTGAATTTTCTTGAGTAACTTGAGCACATGTCGTCCTACATGAAAATATTATTTTTCAGTTGTCTTGAATCACATGATCATGTGCCGTGCCAAAGGCAGTTGTTGGCAGAGCTCATAGACGTGTTTGATTACCCTGCGTTCCTGCTGTTCTTGGCCTTATTACTAGGTACTTCTAGAGAGAGAATGGAAAGAACAAAGACGGCTGCATTTGTTTTATAACGAACAGAGGCTCCAAATGGATGTAAAAAAAAAATATCAGATATCAGACTGAGCTACTTAAGAAATGGTATCCCAATAGATTGAGATTTATTTAAATACCCAACCAGATTTGGTTTTAAACAAATCTTCTATATCCAATATCCATATGTTTCGTGTGAAAAACTTGTGAGAGAGAAAAGACGAGCGCTGAACAAGACCAAGGAGAGAGACAATGAGTTGGGCGCAGAGAAAAGGAGAAGTAGAGAGAAATAGAAGAGAGGAGAGAAAGAGAATAACTTGCCTTTTTTCATTGATCATTCACACTTAAAAACAAAATTTCAACAAATCTTATCCCAAAAATTTTGAGTTCATCCAACGCTCGAGTTCATCTCAATGAAATGCTTATCGTTAAGATAAGCAGCAAATAACGAGGAGATGAGATAAGGATAAGGAAGATCCGTTTTAACATTCCCCCTCAAACTGAGCATAGAGATTTCTTACACTCAGTTTGGATAGAAGATGATTAAATGACTCCTTGCCTAAAGCCTTTGTGAATAAGTCTACCAGCTGATCTTTGCTGTTAATGTAACTGGTTCTCACTAGACCTTGATTTATTTTTTCTCGCACCACATGACAGTCTAAATCTATATGCTTGGTACGTTCGTGAAAAACTGGATTGGCTGCAATATGCAGGGCAGCCTGATTGTCACAATATAGATTTGCCGGTTCTGAATGTCTCACGCCTTGATCCGTCAATAGAAACTTTAACCAAGTCACTTCACATACTGCATTTGCCATTGCCCTGTATTCTGCTTCTACAGAGGAGCGAGATACTGTGGGCTGTTTTTTTGTCTTCCATGAAATTAGAGAATCACCAAGGAGAACACAGTAACCAGTTACTGACCTTCGTGTTTCATGACACGCTGCCCAATCAGAGTCACAGAATACACTCATTTGAAGATTGGTTTGTTTACTAAGGAGAATGCCTTGTCCTGGCTTCAACTTGATATACTTGATCACTCTTAATGCAGCTTGAAGATGTATCTCACGTGGTGTTTGCATGAAACGACTTAACAAGTGAACTGCAAATTGAATATCAGGTCTTGTTATACTCAAGTAGATTAGCCGTCCTACCAGCCTTCTATACGTAGTCAGATCTCTTAACAACCGACTTTGTGTAGAGTCGAGTCCGTGCTTTTGTTCCATTGAAAATTTCACTGGCTTGGCACCCAACATACATGTTTCACTTATAATGTCGAGAGCATATTTTTGCTGCGAAACATAAATTCCTGCGCTTGAACGAGCAATTTCTAGACCCAAAAAATATTTAAGAGTACCAAGATCTTTCATACGAAATTTCTAGCACAAAAACTGCTTAAATTTGTCAATTTGCTCTTTTGTGTTGCCCGTAATAATAAGGTCATCTACATAAACAAGAACAACAACAAACAATTGACCTTGTTTGTAAGTGAACAATGTGTGATCAGCCTTTGATTGATTGAATCCAAACTCTGCAAGTGCCAATGATAACTTGTGAAACCAATTTCGAGGAGACTGCTTGAGACCATAGAGAGATTTATGTAATTTACATACTAGATTCTCCTCCTTACGGTCATATCCTGGTGGAACTTGCATATAGACCTCTTCAAGTAAATCACCATGAAGAAAGACATTATTCACATCCATTTGGTATAGTAACCAATCATTTGCCGCAGCGACTGAAAGTAAAGTTCGGACAGTTACCATGTTTGCGACTGGTGCAAATGTTTCATTGTAGTCGAGTCCTTCTTGTTGGGAATAACCTTTGGCAACCAGTCGTGCATTGTATTGCTCAATAGTACCGTTTGATCTAAACTTGATTTTGTAAACCCACTTACAACCGATGGGCTTAACTCCTTCTAGCAAGGTGGTCATCATCCAAGTGTTGTTTTCCTTTAGTGCACTAATTTCTGAGTTCATTGCCTCTTGCCACTCCCTATGTCCAACTGCCTCTTTAAAGGTTTTTGGTTCAGATGTGGACACTATGGCTGCTAAGAAATGAGAGTGTTGAGGAGAGAAACGAGAAAGTGAAATAATGTTAGAAAGAGGATACCTTGTGCCTTTCATTTCACTGGATGTCGAGATACCATTGATCGATGGAGCCGAAATAAGAGAACAATAGAAATCTCGCATCCAAGTAACTGGCCGTTTTGGACGAGTTGATCTTCTTAATGATTCAGTGGGCTCTGGTTCAGCAATGGAGCTTGATGCACTGGATTGAGGTGGTTGAACAACCTCACTTGATGACTCAGGTGATGAGTCATTTTCATGATCAATGGACATATCTAATGGGTTATGATTTGGTTCAGGTATAGGTGCATTTGGGTTGTTGTTATCGTGAATAACATTATCCAAGGGACTAACTTTATCAACTTGGGTAATTGGCAAAGGCAATACGGGTAAACTTTCGTTCTCTCTTTCTTGCTGAAAAGGCAAAATATTTTCATAGAAAATAACATCTCGACTAGTAAAGAGCTTTTTATTTTCTAGATCATATACTTTGTATGCTTTCTGTCTCTGAGGTAACCAAGAAATATGCATTTGTGAGCTCTAAAATCAAATTTGTGTCTATTGTGGTCATTGTTTGTAGCATAACAAAGTGATCCAAAAATACGCAAATGCTTGAAGTTTGGTTTTTTGTTAAACAATTTTTCAAATGGTGACTTTCCTTTCAAAACCGGAGTTGGGATGCGGTTGATTAAGTAAGCTGCTGTCAAAACACACTCTCCCCAAAAACGTTTTGGTAAATTTGCATCAAAACGCAAAGCTCTAGCTATTTCTAAAATATGTCGATGTTTTCGCTCTACTACTCCATTCTGTTGTGGAGTGGCGACACAACTGTGTTGTTGTAAAGTGCCTTGCATTTGAAAGAAAGATTTTATCTCATATGAAAAAAATTCAGACCCATTATCTGAGCGCACATTATTAATACAGACTCCAAACTGATTTTTAATCATGACAAAAAAATTTTCATGAGATGAAATGTTTCATGTTTATGTCTCATTAGAAAAACCCATGTAGATCTTGTATAGTCATCAACTATACTTAAAAAATAATGTGCTCCAGTAAGGGTGGATTGAGTATACGGCCCCCAAATATCACAGTGTATTAATTCAAAAGGCTTTGATGTTTCAATACTACTTAAATCAAACTTCAAGCGAGTTTGTTTTGCACGATGACAAGCATCACAACAAATTTCTTTGTTCAAATCGCAATTCAAACCTATATAAGAATCAACAAGTTTAAGACGAGAAAGAGAAAGATGACCGAACCGCCTATGCCAAAGATTTTGGGAAGATGACACAGTAAAGCAGCTTGTGGATGAAGTTACTGGATCGAGTTCATATATGCCTTCTCTTTCTTTCCCCTGACCAATCGTCGTTCTTGACACCAAGTCCTGCAAGACACAATGAGTACGAAAGAAAGTTACAGAACAGTTTAGTGCTTTGGTCAATTGACTTACAGAGAGTAGGTTCACTTTAAAAGAGGGAATATGCAAGGAATTTTCTAGAGTGAAAGGTGGTAGTTTAACATCATCAGATTGATCAACAGTTATTGCATGCCCATTTGGTAAGTTTATAGGTACTTGGCAATTTGTTGGTTTTTGAAGTAAAGAATTATCGGCACAAATTTGCCGACTTGCTCCAGAATCGATGATCCAAAGAAGATGGGGTGAACATATATTACCTGCGAAATTGATAGAGGCAGAAGAAGTTCTAACAAGTGATAAGAGTTTATGATACTCATCCATAGTGAGTGAAGGTACAACTTCCTTGGAATATTGACCGTTCCTGCCAAAGAAACTAATACCATCGCTTGCATCGGGGTCCACCAACCGTTGATTATGAATGGTAGCTGAAACAAGTGGTGGCTGCAGAGAGTTGGCTCCTTGACGGATTGCAGCAATTGGGGCAAGCTTTACGCCTGGCCTTACCTCTCTCTCTCTCTCATTCGATAGAGGGAAAGGATGGACATACTGTTCGCGGATACTGTTCGCGCAGATACAGGCGGACCTCCGGTCGAGCGACGCCTTGCTGCAGATGGGGGCTCTGCTGCAGGCCCTTCAGCAGTGCGCAGCCGAGTCAATGGCTGCCGGCATTGCAGAGAGGAATCCCGTTGAGATGAAGCCAAACGGCTCGATCAGACGCCGGTTTGCAGAAGAGGAAGGAAGCGGCGTTGGCGACGGCGGTAGCTCGTCGATCTGGCTAGCGTCATGAGGGCCGGGAAGGCCGTCAAGATCCTGCCAATCACCAGGAAAGAAAGCTCTGTCCCTGTGAAAAGACTCACAGGACAGCCTCCTGACAACCAGCAGAGCTTGAATAATCAGGCGCACATCACAGACAACTTCATAATTTATGAAAAAACCTCAGAATTAATCCTCAGATGCATAGGTTTCTGTTGAACTCTTGCTCAGCATCTACAATGGCAGTTTTTGACAGCACTGGTAGAAATTTTTCACCGTGAACAGACGGTATCTTCCCCTGTTCAGTGTTTTCTCGACACAACTCTTGGCAGCGGCAGACTCCCACCGGATCTTGCCCTGTTCTCCGGCAGTAACACAGTCGTCCTCAATTCTTGCACGATTCCGCTCGGATTCAACTCCAAGTGCTCAGATGAGCCTCGCTGGGATGGACGACTCCCATAGGGCGCGTTCGGTCATAGGAAGGAACTCAGGTGGCGGAAATTGCAGGAAATCACTGGAATCCCTTTTTTCAGATGTGCTCTGATACCATGTGAAAAACTTGTGAGAGAGAAAAGACGAGCGCTGAACAAGACCAAGGAGAGAGACAATGAGTTGGGCGCAGAGAAAAGGAGAAGTATAGAGAAATAGAAGAGAGGAGAGAAAGAGAATAACTTGCCTTTTTTCATTGATCATTCACACTTATATACAAAATTTCAACAAATCTTATCCCAAAAATTTTGAGTTCATCCAACGCTCGAGTTCATCTCAATGAAATGCTTATCGTTAAGATAAGCAGCAAATAACGAGGAGATGAGATAAGGATAAGGAAGATCTGTTTTAACATTTCGAAAGTCGGACTGTAATGCCGTTTTGGTTTGGTTTAAAAGTCTGATTCGGTTGTGAATTAAAAATTGGATTAGAATATAATATAAATTGTTCTTCATTTATATTAGTTTGTTTGAACATCCAAAAAAAAGCAACTACGATTAAAAGTACATCCAATTTGAATCCAATCCATTGACATCACTAATCAAAACAGCTTCCAAAGGATGCATGAATCTACACATTCTTGTTCTAAAACATGTTGAAATATTCTGACTTCTTTTTTGAGACATATTTAGTACATTCAAATATTAAATGAATAATTAAAAGATACAAATTGCAAGACATTTCCATAAAATGCTAGCAGCTCAATAAAATGCCAGAAAAACAAACCGTACAACAGAAGTTTTGAGACTAGAATTACCATGAAATAAATTATTGCCATGAAAAATATCTTCATAACGTCATGCTATTGTTTGTGTTCTCTAATTTCTTTTGGAGAGTTCCCTTTTCGATCCTTTGTAACTGTCACAATATGTTGCTTAATATGAAAAAGCGAAATATAAAGACACCCTCCGTTAAAAAAAAGAAAATTATGTTATTGGAAGATAAAATTTTGTAAAACACTTGTTCAAAGAATACCATGTCATTGTTTTAGAAAGCATGTTCTGTGCATAGGTACTATTTCCAGATTCCAAGTCAAACACTATCACATTTTTTGAAACAATAGAGTGAGGTTTATGGAGAATGGCTCTATAAAAATATGTTTCATAAAAGCATAATGTTCTTTCCGCATGCCTTCAAACGAATGCTCTAATTGCCTACAATTCCTAGAGTAGGCTAAAATATATTGAAGACTTTGACATCTAAAAAAAACTAATCTGCTGTGTAGTCTACAAGTGTAGAATTTGAGAGGCATTGAAGGCACGTTCATTAATGGAATGTGTAGTAAATGGTTCTTCAATGGCAAGAAATGTTACTCGTTTGATAAATAGCAAAGGAATGGCCTGATATATGACAAAATCTTCATATTTTCCCAGTTTAAAAATCATTTCCAATAAATGTCTAAAATATCCAGCATAACATAGTTCTATGTTCTCAGTTTGATTCTTATGGACGCTAAAGTATGTGCAACATTTAATTACTAACAAGAAAACAAATTAAAGTAACTCGAAATGACTATAGTAAATTGAGGGATTTTAGAAAAGAAAAACAAATTTATTTTAAAATATAGTTGACTTGTCAGTAGCAATACTGGGAACATGGACTGCAGCACGTAAGATAACCAAATGAGGAACTTGCAGACCTGGATCCAGAGATCCACGAAAGGCGTCCCGGGTCGGGAGCAACGCGGACTCGGTACGTCACGTCTTCGTTAGTTCAACCGGCGGAGACCACGTTGTCCGGTCGGAGAGAAACCGCCGGTCCAGGAAACAAACTGTTCGCGGTTTTCGTCTACGCGTGGCCGTTCCCGTTCGCGTGGTACGTTCATGCAGCCTGCCAGCTGGCATTTCTTCCCCCACGGCAACCCTGTGATTTTACAGAAAACCTCTTAGACTTTCCCTATTTTAGATGGTATTTTGGGAAACAGTTGGGGTGCTTCTGGTCAATTGGGCGAGGTTTAGGTGTCCCACCACATGCGGAATGACAACCTGCTGCGCCCGAAGGCTAGCCGCTAGCGGCCCCTGGGACGGTTTTCTCTTCTTTCTTCACTTTCCCCCCCGTGCTGAAGATAGCCGGAATAATGATCGAGGGGATATCCAGAGGGACCACGAGATCGCGTGCTGAGATTTCCCGGCCCCGCGTCGCCGAGGAAGGAGTCTGCATCTCCGACGTCTTTCCAGGTCAGTCGGCATCTTCAGCCGTTTGAGAGTCGAGACCCTGTCTGATTCACATTAGCGCCTTGATCTCATCGAAATCGGCTCGGCGACGGGTTGCGTCTGGGTTACGGAAGTCGTTTGTCATTCATTTGCTTATAATCAATTGCATTTAGGAAAAACTCTTTCTTCGGCGTTTTTCTTCAAAATGATGTCTGCTTTTCTCATGAACGGCTGATTTTGTGGGCCATTAGGGCAACGTGAAAGCAAATTAAAACGAGAAAGCCTTGGATTACTTGCTTTCAGCGAGCCGAAATCCAGGATCTCTCTAAGGATCTGTCAAAGTCATGTAAGTTTTCGAGGACCTTTTCTACTTGATCACGAGAGCGTTGTCAAGGACGTTTTTCACTTAATCGGGAGAGAAAACACCGAGTTCTTTCCGAAAATGTGTTGTTAAACGTTCACGGACCTGTTCCACGGTTTCGAGTTCAAAAAATGTACGTAGTTTTTGACCATTTACCGATCTTCCTCCTGGGGGAAAAGTCGAAAACAGGAGTTTTTTTTCTGTTCCCCCCTTTGTTCTTGGGAGACAAGGCGATGCGAGCGTGTCGCTTCTCAGGCGCAAAGTGAGCCTTCTTCCAAACTTGGCGCAATGGGAGGTCGTCTTTGCCACGGCCTCGCATGCGCACCCAAAGTCAGTCCCCGTTGGCCGTTACCGGCCGCAAGTTGTGGTCTGCAAATAGGCGTTCGCTTTGTATGACTTTCTCGTGCTCCGCGCGCTTTATGACGTTTATGGTTGGAGCCTGAATCGGCTTTCTCTTTGAACTTAACGCCATTGATTCCGAATATTTGCTTAAGGTGCTTTGCTTTTGACAATTTTCTATATCACGTGCCGCCTTTTATAGCATCGTATAAAAAGGGGTCTCATTTGTTTGAATATATTGTCAGACGGGCTGTCACTTTTTGTGGTAAATGTTATCAGATGCGGGTGTATTTATTTTTAAGGCGTGAGAAAAAATTTGCTCCCAACGTAGAAAAAAGAAGCTTTTCGCTCTCTGTCTTTCATATTTATGTCTTCTTTCATAAATACAACTAACTTCGACTTGAGCAACGAGCTCTGCCCATGACAATCGGAATCGAACCTTACCTGCCCATATGCCAGGGGAAGAGTTCAGAACCAGGGTGGAGCTTTTAGCCTTCTTTGTATCCCATAAAATCGATTGTTGATTCTTTATTCACTTATCCAACCTAAATTTGATGGTTTCCGTGTACCTACTTCCTTGATCTAACAAGGATTTACGCTGACTACCTGATCTCAAGTCAGAAGCTGGTTTGGTTTCTTTGTGTGCATCTTAGAATATGCTTTTATGGCGGCTTGTATTTAGAGGTATGAGAATGCATGATCATTTTTCAAAATCGGTGCAAGAGGTTGTGGTTTGCGAAAGGGTTCCTTCTGTTTCTTAAGTCACGTAAGCCATCTACTTCCTGCCAACCTTCCCACTAGATGCTGCCAAAACGTTCCCTGAGCAGGAAAGTCGAACGACGTTGGATGCCAAGAGTGTGTCCACTTCGTAAGCTCCTGTTTGGTCAAACTGGGTAGTCGAACCGCTTCCGTTCAAGATCATCCCTTTCAATCGGTGGTGCTTACCTTCCCAAGCTTGCTGCCTATAACAGTCAGAAACGAGACGCAGAGTCGCTTCCTTGCGGCGAAAGTGGCGGAGGATATTCTTTTGCCATTTGTTGGAAGCCGGAGTGATGAGGTTTGACCGTTCTTTGGAGGCAACGATGGGGTTTGCTAAGAACGGTTGGAGTCTTATTCTAAGTTTAGACGTCCCGTGGTAAATGGTGGTTGTCCTTACTTTATTATTTATTTAAATCCTAACTTCCATCTCCTCTTGCCTTTCATCCTTGCAGCGACGAAAAGGGTGGAACATAAAACGGGACTTCTGCTTGGCTCGTCTGCCCCAAACGGACTAGTTGAGTAAGAGGGGCGTCGTCCCCACCCCACCCCCCTGGGTTTTTCTTGGCAGCTCCGCGGCCACCATTTCCATCTCCGGCGATGGCGGCCACGATCCACTATCCGGCCATTGTGAGCAAAGGCATCAGAGACCACTGCAAGATGCGAAGATCCATCTCGGATCCGCAGCTACATTGCTCGCTGAACACGAAGGACGCCGCATCCGGTTTGCCGACGGAGACCAACTTGAGAGGCACGGCCAACTCGCAGAAATCGATGGGGTTCCTTCCGTTCTCCCTGTCCGCGGGTTCCATCCCTAGCTCCGTGGTCCGGTTCTTCGTGGAGAGGTCGGAGCCGGAGGAGGGCGCGTTGGTGGAAGCAGAGGAAACGCCGGTGGTGAGAAAGAGCACCGGGAGGGTGAACTGGATCACAAGGTTGCTGGAACTGAGGAGCGACTGGAAGGGCCGGAAAAGGGACGAAGAGGAGGTGAAGTCGGGGGCAGGAGAGGAAGGGGAGGGAGAAAATGTAGCGGAAGACGGTGGGTGTTGGTGTTGTGGGGTGGACTCGGCGGGGGAGGGAGAGCTGGGACTTGGAGACGTCGTGGAAGACGCGGAGTCGTTCTCGAAGTTCCTGGTTCGAGCCACATTGGACGAAACGCAGGTGTTGGCTCAGCTCGCATCCCTCTGCTACCACGCGTACTTCATCTCGGAGATCAAGGTACTCCATGTTTCGTTTGATCTTTCGATTGGAAATAGAAATGTTTCAGGTCTCTACGTAGCGAAACGAGTCTCAGATATGCCGTTTTTCCTGAAAATACGGGGCCTTTCCTGAAATATCAGGCAAAAGGTGGGTGTGAGTTGGGTGCCTAATGAATATTTTTCTCTCTCATCTTTTATTCGTTTTTCGGTTGGTTCCAGGACATGCTCCCAACGTGACCATGTTCTCTTTTAATGGTCAATTTGAATTTTCTAATTCGGCTCCCGAATTTTCGTTTTAAGTATGTTTTTCTTGGATATGTTGTAGAAACTTGAAAGCCTGCAATGCAACTATCATGAGCTGAAGTAGAGAAAGAGATGATAAGTAAGTGGAGCCATTTTTANAAAAAAAAAGAAAGAAAGAAACGGACGTGAACCGGTGTCCTGTCCTAGAATGTAAAAAATTGACCTTTGATGAGATGAAACGATTAAATATTTGCCAGAGTGGTCGTTGAGGACTTGGGCGATGGGTTTGAGTAACTGAGCTGGAATCGGGTGTGAATTCCAATCATATAGATTTTTCTAAACTGAAGTTAATTTATCATAAGAAATTTAATTTTGCCTTCCAAATTGTAGCCGGACGAGCTGTGGAGGTACCACCGGCTGAGCTACGTCACCTCCTCTCTCGAAAAGAAAGCCAAAGCCAAAGCGCTTTGCAAGGCGGGCACTGGAAACGACTCGCCGGGACGCTCGACTTCAGGAGTGAAGAAGGCGATCAGGCCATCGGTGGCCTATGAGATTGCCGCCGCCGCCGCTTCCTATCTGCACTTGAGGACGAGGAGGTTGCTTCCGTTTGCAGCCAGGGCCCACAATGGCACCGACTCCGCCAGACACTGCGACTGTGGCGGTGATTTCTCTAGCCCTGGGGCTTCCAAGTCGGAGATGGCGGCTTATGTGGCGGCGTCGACCGTAACGGCCGTGGTGGCTGCAGAGGAGGAGGCGAAGAAGGAGGCGGCCAAGAATCTGCGATCCCTGCACTCATCTCCCTGTGAGTGGTTCGTCTGCGACGATGATGCCGCGCACACTCGTTGCTTCGTCATTCAGGTCAGCCTCTCGCCATGCCTGCCACAGTCGAATCGAGCCCGGACTCGTTACGAGCCGAGTTTTATGGCATAGTCCACCACACGTCCCATTTGCGATCCCAGGTGTGGAGAGCAAATCAGGTCCGAAATTTAGGGTCCAAAATGGTCGGGAGCGCCCTTAGCTGCCGTCCAACTCAAAGATGAACGGCTTGAGAAATTGACGAAAGTGGTGGCTGTGTTCCATTTCCAGTAGGGCACCAAATGGAAGTTCTGTTGGCTGTTGCGTATGTTAATGAATCGCCTCTTATGACAAAAAAAATTGATACAAGAATGCAAAAAAAGGAATCCGTTCATCTTGATAATGAACAGAATCCTAAGGGCCTCAGGCATGGGGTTGGACTAGTATCAAGAAGTGGCATAAACTGTATCATCGTTTCCCGCTGTGTGCCTGGTGATAGTAACTTATAAGTGATCTTGAGTCCGTTTATCTGTAACAGGGGTCGGACAACTTGTCGTCATGGCAGGCCAATCTATTCTTCGAGCCTACACCTTTTGAGGTAAATTAAAAAGGAGGAAGAATTTCTCTGTATGGTAGACTTGGTAGTATTCAAAGTAGAAGGCTGACGGTCTTTGTGTTGTTCTGCCGTGCAAACGAAAGGGAATGGACGTGTTGGTTCACAGAGGCATCTACGAAGCTGCGAAAGGCATGTACAATCAGCTGTTTCAGGAGGTGGTGGACTACCAAAGGGTGCACGGCAAACAGGCGAGGTTCCGGTTCACTGGCCACTCTCTCGGCGGGAGCCTCTCCGTGTTGGTCAGCCTCATGCTTGTGGCCAGGGAGGTGGTGCCTGCATCGTCGATGCTGCCGGTCGTGACGTTCGGGGCTCCCTTCATCTTCGGTGCGGGGCAACGCGCTCTGCAGGCTCTGGGCTTGAGCGACTCGTTCGTGCAGTCGGTCATGATGCACCGGGACATCGTCCCTCGGGCCTTCTCGTGCCGGTACCCGGACCGCGTGGCCGTGCTCCTTCGGCGGCTCAGTGCCAGCTTCCAACACCACCCTTGCCTCAACAGCGATGTAAGTAATGACGTTTCACTTTTCTGATTTTTTTCAGTTTCCCCACTTTACAATGATTTAGTTGAAAGAAGATATTGTTGTGGACTTGTGGTAGTACTCCGTGGTAGCATCTGTGCACTGGGGGAGGTAAGTAATGGAATCGCATGCGGGGTTTGAATATGTGGTCATGATGTAAGAAGGAAATTCATGTGAGAGCGTAACAGGGGGTAGTCTTGATATGGGTATGCCTCCCTGGTCCTAGTTTACTATGATTGGTCACCCCACACCAACTTGATCGTTAAGTACCTCAGTTCTCTCTTGTACGAGAAAAAGCCCTATTGCATCCTTAGATCTAGGAGCTGGGTTTAGAAATTAGATGTCGGATTTTGATTTGACTGGAGGCTTGTAAATAATTGAGAAACAGGTTGGAACTCGCCAAAATCGTGCCTTTTGAGTATAATAGGCTAATCGTCGCTTCTTGCTGTACTTTTCTTTGTTTTAGTACCTCAATGGAAGCCTGTGTTCGACACATTTAGTCAAACGCCTTTATTTTTCTGTCTTCTGGTGTCTGAGGTTTGGTTAGTGTAAAAGATCAACTCGTGTTGCATCGGTCGTGGGATTAGGAATTAGGATTGCTTTCTGTTACCAAGTTACGTTGTAAAGGCATTCTTCTAGGTTGTAAACAGGCCGCATACGACACGGGGCTTTCCTACTTTTTACTACTTTACTCCAATAGTGACCACTCCAATTGGTAGCTGATCCGTGTCTAAACTGTTTCGGATCCTACTGTGTTCTCTTTGGCTGGAATTGTTCACTTATTTTGCCAGTTCCGTTTCAGTCATAGAAATATATTTTGTGTTAAAAATATGCTAGGTGTTCATTATTATCGAACGGTGGACATGGTGGTCTTTATTGGCCAATCAATTAATCAATTTTCAGGAATTAAGAAAGTCATCGTGAACTTCAAAAGAAAAAGTGGTGTTTTATTTGTTATACAACGTTAGATATTGAAAATGAACTCAATCTGCACGCACGACCAACTTTTAATGTTATTATTTCCAAAAATTCCTATATGTTAGCCACACCTTTGCTGACGACTGCCGGACAGGGTCGAAGTTTTTCAGAGTAAAAGATTGCAGAAATTTTTGGAGTTTGTGTTCATATAGTGTCATAAAAAAAGAAGTATATTGCTACAGCATTGAATTGGACTGTGCTTTTAGACCAAGTTAAAAGATGAATGGGGATAGGGAGGCTGGTCTTTGGCACTTGATGAATCCTTTTCCCTTGCACATGGTTGTCAAGGAACGGCACTACACAAAAACGAACCCTTTCTAGATTGCATTGAGCGTGCCTCTTTTCTTCGTAAGAAGGGTTCCTTGGGCTATTTGTTGATTTCCCTTTCCATTCTGCAAGAATGAAGTTAAGCAGTTTCAGTAGGTTCATTGACGTATGATTGGTGTTGAATTTGCAGAAATTGTTGTACACCCCACTGGGCGAACTTCTCATTCTGCAGCCTGACGAAGCCCTGTCTCCAGCTCATCCCCTTCTTCCACATGGGAGTGGCCTGTACAAGCTTAGAACGACGCTGGGCTATGGTCCGCTGGCAAGTGCTGTGCGCACCTTCCTCAATTCACCGCATCCCTTAGAGACTCTTAGTGATCCTAAGGCCTATGGTTCGGAAGGCTCCATACTAAGGGACCATGAGTCTGCTAATTACCTGAAGGCCGTGAACGGCATCGTGCTGCAGCGGACGAAACGCATGCGACGGATGCTGCGGGAGCAACGGAAACATGATCTGTGGCCTCTATTCAGGCCGTGTTCACATGCAATGTCATCCCCGCCAGCGACGGAAATCGCCATTGGCGTGGAGGTTCTGTAATTGTTGCGACAGGGTTGTTGTCGTGTAAATGAATTAATTCTTATACCTCGCATTCTTACTGTCATAAAAGGGGCTTGTTCTTGATCGTTTCTACCAAATCAAACAGTTGGTGTTACGTACTGTTGCTAAAGTGAACGTGCTTTCGACACCATAGTGATAGCGATTGCAGAGAGGCTGTGTAATTATCCTTTCAAAGTCTTTTTTTTTTTTTTGTAATTTTTGGGAAAAAATAGTTGCTATCTTCGGGGTTCCGAACTTAAAATGTCATTCTTGAATGGGTTTACTTTTATGGGGCATGCTTGTCAAGAACCAATAAATAAGTCAAAAAAATGTTAATGACTATCGAAATTTATGATCCTTATAAAACCTTTTTCACATCCAATCGAACCAATATCGTCCACCACTGGCTTTCCATGTTTCATGTTACTGTATCATATCCTCTAATAGCCAAGTTCACTTTGAAAATCATGTTTGGTTACTAAGTTTGATTATGCAGTTGAGCATAATCTTTTCCTGTTCGCCAATCTTGTCATGTGAGAAATTTTGGGGTTTCACTTTGGGAGGGAAAGCCTACCGTGTGGGCGGCATGAGATTAAGAGGTCACTACTCTTGCCTGTGCTGGTTATTCTTAGTGAATATTCTGCCAAACACCTGTTGAGGGCCTATAGGCCCTCTACCAATTTATTGACCCAAAAATGAACGTACAGACAAAAATCAAAACCCCAGCAAACAGGGATGCACTGATTCGTACTTGAGAAGGAAATGATTTAATATTGATTACAGTAACGTGCTTCCTTTCATCTTCTTCCCCTTCGCTTTTTCTTGATGAGGGTAGACGGGTCACTTCCCCTTATTTCCCTTAGTTTTGGTTCAAATCTTTGCATCTTTTTATGAACCCCAATCCTGATTAAGTACTTCTGAGGTTTGCCCTAAAAGAAAAATTGACTGATGTCTCTTCAGTAAACTTAAAGTGAAAAAGTCGAAGGAATGTAGTGAACCCAGAAAAAAAAAAAATTACATTAAAAAGTTCAAATTTTTTTAGTTCGGCCCGACCCGTCGCTCCTATTGACCCGACCCATAGACCATCCCGAAAAAAATACTGGCTCCGCATATACAATAGATGATTAGAGGGATTCGTGGGTATATAACTTAAGTTACAATTCCATTAAGTACAGTTCTGGTCTTCCAACGAAACAGCACAAAACAGGTCCACGATGATATCACAGCGCTGGTCGTGTTCCTCGATCACCAGTTGATCAAGAGCTCGAACAGTGGACCTGCAATCTCCATTGAAGGAGGTATGGTCCCTGTACATGCCAATTCCTTAGACTAAGGATTTCTAAGGCGATCAGTTTTTGTATTCCATTGTGTAACCGACAATTCATTTTCTTTACACAGCTAATAAACATAATTTTTTGTATTTCATTTCTTTCTTATCCAAACAACAGATCTTTTAAATAGTTTCTTTCCTTTCCTTTCTTTTCCCTCCCCATTAATTTTTCCTCCCTTTCTTTTCCTTTCCCTTTCATTTATTAAAACTTTTTTCTTTTCGACGCATCCAAACATGTTCTGAGGACCCCATCCCTTATATCCAGATCGATCAAGTTTACAAGCAAAACTGCACATACCTCTAGGAAAGTTGCCATTTGATCAACTTCATACCTACTCGGGCTCTGATTATTCCACTGTTGAAGTGCTAAGGGGATGGACAAATCTCTTCCATGGGTCTCAGGAATAGCTTGAGTGCATTTCTTTAGCATCCAGGTTTCAGGCATGGCTATCCCTCATCCAACCTTACGACCAGCCCAAAAAGAAATCCTCCTAACTAGGGCTTCACTAGCCCTGCAGTTGCATTTTTTTGTTGCTTTCTGCCATTCCTGCTGAAATTTCCATCCACCTGACTACGTAATGGTTAGGAACCAGCATTTGATTTCTTTCCCTTTACCTTTGCATCCATATCCATCTACAATCCATCTACAAATACTGCTCAGTGCTCTCGGGCGGTAGTTCCACACCCACCATCTCGCATTTTCTGTTATTACTGGTTGTGGGTTGTCTCTGCACACACTGCTACACTTCCATATGCACCATGACCAGATGAAATGTGACCTTCCAGCATTTTCGAAGAATCGCTTCTGTTTCATCATCTGCAGGGCCACTGTTTGAGATTATTCTCGGCGAATGTTGTCAAACAAAAACTACTCTTACTTTCCTGATTGTCTCTTTATTAGTTGGTTGATCATGGTTGCCTAATGAAGTAATGGCTAGCGAGGCATCCCAGTATGGGAAACGAGTGAAGATAGGGAAGGAGAGCGAAGCACTCTTTGCGATGCCTCAGTGCCAACGTTTTTGTCCACTAAAAACTCAGAACCAAGTCCAACTGCCCAAGTGATTTTCTGATGCCTCCGGTTCAGTATATGCAACAGCGGAGCTCAGAAAAGTGTGGCTGTTAACTCTCAAGGCATATTGATCAATGAACATTTCTTGGTCTCAAGGCATATTGATCAATGAACATCTCTTGGTCTCTTTGGGTGAACAGGAGGATTAATCTCTGAGGATTAATCTCACCACTGCTTCGGTGTTAGGTGGTAAGATCTCCACCACGTGCTTCAACTTGTACGTACAACTCAGGACCGTATCATGCCAATATTATGGGTACTGCAAAAGGAATACCACTACTTGGAATGCTGGTTTCTTAACAAGTAGATTGAAATTTGTGTTGCCGGAGGTTGCATGATCTTCGTTACGTCGTGGCCACTATAATTCAGACGCCATTTTCCAGGTATCACGCCAATCGCCTGAGAAATCCAGTCAGTTTTCCTGATCCTTGCTCTGTTACTTGTCCTCCCAACACATTGCCATATAAATCCACACCAAGTACCATTTGTGGGAGGTGAGTTCGGAACAAAATTTGTACCATATTAGAATCCTACTTTTAACTCACAACTGAATCCAATCCGAAATTTCATTTTTAAATTTACAATGGAATCTGGTTTGAAACACAAATTTGGATTTTTAATTCAGAGATAACCAATCGTATGGATATTGTTGGATATAAGAAAATTTAACTTACCATATTAATGTTTCTTATCTAATCGGGTGTTTATTTAAAACCAAATCCAAATCTGAATCCCAATCCTATGTCATTTAACATGATCCAATTTCTTTTCCATATCCAACTTATCTAAGGCAGTTTAGTTTGATATCCGATCTAAATTTGACCCATTCACATCCCTAATTCTTATCGTTCCATGAGGTATTAGGCTATATCCTGTCATTTAAGCAAAGAACTTGGTTTGAGTCACATAAAATATGCCAATCAAATATTACTCAACATAAGTTGACCAGCCCCTAATAGAGCTCATATTTGGTACATAATGAATGAGTCTTAAACTCGTAACGTACCTTTTGAATGTAAAGAAAACACAAGCGTTGCCAACACATAATCTTTCTCAAGATTTGAAATAAACGACCAAAAAGCATATTATAGTAGACGGTAACTTGTCACAAATTGGAAGGGAGGAAAGAACAATTTGATTCATATAAGCATTACTTACCTTATTGCAAAAGGTGGCAGACGTTACACTCAACTTAAATGGAGCAACTGTAAGTTCATTCAGATCCCAACTTATCTCTAGACCCTACGAGTAGAGGGGAGGAAAAGAGGCTTCGACCTCTCACCGGAATTTCGAGGGTCCACTCTTGCCCACCCGAAATTCTTCACATAAAACAAAATTGCCTAGAAAACATGAACCATAATTTTATCACTTTACATAAAGTTACAAACTGCTGAGGCTACGACCCTCGGCCCTACGGCCTATCCTTCTCGAGAAGACAATGCTTGTTGTTGTTACTAAGCTACAAACTTAACAACAAGTATCGTCCTATTCGCAGAAAGGACTCTCTCAGTGAATTCACCAAGTCAAGTTGAAGCTAAGATCAGTTGACCGTGCGTCGATCTATCAAGGTCACCACATTAATTTCGCGGCCAAATCGTGAAGAAAAGACCATGTAACAGCATTTCTTGCACACAAGAGTCAGCAAAAGATTCTGATTTTTCACAGTCAAATATGTGTAAGCAGGCACTAGAATTTACCTTGTGGGAGGCGAAGACTTTGTTCTATGTGATGAACATATTAAATCCAAGAAGAAATCGGTGTCCATAACTTCATGGCATTGATCAAATTCTAACTTCTCCATGTTATGAGACATTCAGTTAATGAATTGAAGAGCAGTAAACGCTGCCATCAACAGCTTGGCCAATGAAAATTTGCCGCCGTAAACTCCATTTAATTCATTCTAGAAGTCTCAAGTAGGTGAAGTCATGCGGGCTCCCGCAAAGACAGAGGAGCCTCTCTGAATTAATCAAAAAGATGGTACAGGTTTCTGAGAAAGCAATCTGCCCTTCACTGGAGGCAAGTGTGGACTCTGTGGGCAATTGCCTACACAGACAGAAATAAAAAAAAAATGCTTATTTTTATATTGACATTTCGGTGTAATTTTCTTTATTTGCATATTGGTGTCCCCTAAAAATTTAAAATTGTATAACTAGTGCCCCTTAACCATAATTTTCTGGCTCCGTCTCTAGTCCTGCCGTTATGGTCGTTTGGACTAGTTTCCAAGGGATCTGGATCCACACATCATTGAAAACCACTTTTTCTGGAGAATCTTTAATTTGCAGTAGATCCAGAAGGCATCTACATAATGTACAAACTGGATGGCTTTGGCCTACATTCTGAACCATGTCGAACCCAGACAAAGCCTAGGCTGGCTAAGCAGAGAGGTCAATTATTAAGCAGCTAGATTGGGCACATGGAGAATCACTGGTATGCTTGTTTGGCAGTATATACCAGATAATGATCCAACCTGGTTAGCTTGTGAAGTTTCGCAAGTTTTTGATGCAAAAGACAAGACATGACTTATTGAACCGGATACCTCCTTTTTCTGCACACTTCCATTCACATTTGAAATATCAAAAGATTTTTGGATGAGCAGGAAGAACAAGGAAATTTTCAAAGAACGCTTCAATAACCATATTTTATTTGGTCTAGCATAGTTGGGATTCATTTTCGGGTCTTTAACTTGTGAATATTTGCACTCTCTCTCTCTACCCACCTTCTTTCTAAGTAGTTTAAGTTTTTAACAGATTTCTTTGGTAAACGTTGTTTACCATTCACTAAAGTGTCACAAATTTTTTAGTATATTTTCTCTAAAGAACTATATGTCAACGAAATTACATTGAAAATATGTTTTGGGATATTGAACTACTGAGCTCCTTCAAGCTTTTGTCGCCTACTTTTGAAAGGACTGGTACAGATTTGAGAAGCCGACATTTAGAACACTGTTGGCTTGTGTTTGTTTGCTTGCGATTTGAGATTAAAGATAAGTTGAGATCATTGAGGATTTCAGGTCTGAACACCCGGGTTCTAACACCGCCTCCTCAAACCAAACTTAGCCGTAAGGTTCTACAATCGAATGTAGATTTGAAATTTATAACTAGTTAAATACCTTGTTTCTTTAGACCATGGGCTTCATTATGTGCGGATTTCAGATCAACCTTAGATTGGCAGGATACATGTTAAGAATTTCCCACATGTAATTCAATCACCATTTTTTTTTTCTTTTTTTCTTCTCATATACATTTACAACTCTCATAAAGTACCGATTTCAGATCAACCTTGTTTTTTTTTTTCTTTAAAGAAGAGTCTACGGAACATAGAGTTCATAACCTTAGAGGCAATGAGAATAGAGTCTACAAGAGTGTCGTGATCCCACCATTTACAATGCATAACATAGAGTTCAGAACCTTTAGAGGCAATGAGAATAGAGTCTACAAGAGTGTCGTGATCCTACCATTTACAATGCATGAAAAGAGTAGCACACCGGAATCAAACCAATGATACGCCATTTACAAAACCGTCTGCTGAACCAGCTATGCTATGTTTTTTGCGGCAAATGAAGATGATTTGCCATTTTCACGTGCCTCATGAACTGTATAAAAAGAATGTGCAATATCAGATTCCTGCCCTAATAGATTGTTTGATTTGACACTCCCTCATGGTACTTTACTTGATGGACCTTATCTTGGTTTTCCTTTTTCCAGGCAGGCATGCATAATAAGCAGCGTAAGCGTGTGGAGTTTCTTTTTCTGATTACCAAACAAAACAAGTTTTTCTTTCTCTTAATCACTAAACGAACAATGACAAACAACTTCACATCAGACACAGATATCCGGGATACCCTAATCGAGTTGAGATATTTACGAAGAGGCATTTGGCAACACTGTCAAAGATATTGTACCCCCTTCTACTTCTTCAAATCAAACATGATAAAAATTTACCGTGTTTCGTCCTGAAGACCAAAAGCAATCTTCAGGAACATAAAATTCAGTTCTATATCTACAAAAAAGTTCCTCTCTAGAAAGATACTGTGCTACCCAGATGCCCCCTAATCCCCTATGTAATTCTTATCTATATGATGATCTAATCCGGCCAGATTATTGGTAATTTAGAGTGATTCTACTGGAAAATCACGACATTCTAATGTGGTTAATTCGCGAAAAATAAGCAAGCCAGCATTGTATCATAAACCTGGTGGCTCATCAATCAACAAACTAATTGCAGATGAGATATAATAGGCCCGCTAAGCAACACCTAATCCCCTGATGAACAACCAATTTTCCAACATGAATAATGCAGAGAATGCTTCACCTACTTCCCCAAATAGAGAGGCATACCATATGGTCCAGACTGATATAAACCCAATGTCAGTCCAAAACACAAGGGTCCTTTTCATGTCCTTTCCTTTTTGTGGATGGCCCATATCATCAAACAGGAGCACAAGGAAGGGGCGCCCCTTGTGCTTCACCATGAGTCAGGTTCTCATGTAAGCCAAAATAGCTTTGTAAGCAAGCAACCCTCTGCCCTTTCTTTTCCACCTTTTCCCTTTTTCTCCAAGCAATACATGTTGGTGGGTAGTAGGAATGATGGATAAAGAAAGAAGGAGATAAGCCAAGTGGTTTTTGTAGCTTACCCTTCCTTTATCTCTTCCCTTTGTTGATTAAGAGTGCCCACCAAAGCTAGTTTCATTAGGCAATAACAGAAACTGAGTTAATGGGGCTGCATAGTCCTTCTTCACCATCTCTGTTTCTCTCTCTAGAATGTTGGGTAGTTATTTGTGTAAAGAGGACAAAAGAGTGGCACAAAATCAACAGGGATTTTCCTTCTTGCTGGGTTCATTGTCCCCAAAAGAAAAAAAATCCACGGAATTTTTCTCATGATACTTTCCCTGAGAATATTCTGAACTGGGAATCCCTTAAGGTCCATTTGCTGACCAATCCCGTGATCTCTGATGCTATACGTGTTTGCTTGCGATTGGTCGAGCGGCTTGGCATTATCTTCATTTGCAAAAGCAGGAGTGACCTCTCTCTCTCTCTTCTCTTTCTTTCTCTCTCTCTCTCTCTCTCTCACCAGTCCTCTCTTGGCAGCTTATCTGCAAAAGTTCCCCAAATCTAAAAAAGAAAACAGCTTTTTCTTGTAAATGTCACCAATCCAAAAGGAGATGGGAAGGATATGTGTTCCCTGTTGTCAGGCTAAAGGCACTAGCTTCTTAGACCAATGAAACTTGAGTATGTTTGTTCTTGGAACACATATTCTCAACACGGTTAGTTGTCTTAAGAAAACTATTTCTTTGGTATCGAAACTGTTTTCCCACAAGCAAACAATGAATATATTCAATACAACGTCTTTTAAAACAAAAGCATGATATGTTCTTGTGATATATGCTGCAATAACAAGCTTTAAAAACACAGTGTTCTTCTTTCCCAAACACCCTCATAGAGAATTCCATTTGATTTGATTGGATCAAGCTAGGTCATTTAAGAGGACATTTCAACTGGACGCCCACATCCATTATGCAGCGAACCCACGCAAACATGAGACAGTTAATGACGTAATTAAGTAAGAGTAGATCTCAATGCCTTACAACTAGGTCAAGGATGGGTTATCTACTCCGACTTTTTATCCAAGTACGTTGAGCCTCAAACAGGTTAATCTTATATCTAGTTCTGTCATTGAATATGAACGGATTCATGATGGACGTATTGCTAATTGGAAAAGTGAACCGATGACGTTAGTTGGGAGCAACTAATTGTCCTGGGTTCATTTATTTCTCGGTTCTATTGTCCCACTGTATCCTATTCTTCTGTTATATTTTCCCGGGAGTGAAGAAAATGAAGCATGATGTTGGTCCGCGAAAATTGGGCAGAGAGCTCTTGTCCTTGATCTCTAAAATGTTTTCTGAACTTGGGTGTTTGCATATATGGGGTAAAACCAAGATTTCTTCCACCCTGCAGATGAACTTTCACATAAACGTGGTCTTGTTTCTGCATTCCCTGTTTTTGCATGGCTGTGGCATGTCAATCGCTGTCCTTGTTTCTTGCTCCCACCAAACAATCAAGCCCTCCTTCGCCTACCTTTCTGTTTGTTTCTTGCGAGCGAATTAAATCTTAGTGTCAAGGAAAAAAGTTGAGCAGAATCCACAGAAAATTGCAGAGTGCTGATCAAAGAGGTATGATTATGATGCTTTCAGGAAAATGAAGTCGAAAGATCAATGTTTTCTGATTTTAATATATTGTGCCTTGAGGAGATGGACTAGATCATCACCCTGTCCCTTTTCCATCAAACACAGCAGTTTCTTGCCACCTCCCCAGGCGGCAAAAGAATCTAATGGCGACTTCAAAAAGGGTTTCCACCCGTATGAAGCACAACAGAAATAGCAGAAAACAATCATGCTGGTTCTCATTTTGCACGCTAATGGAAATCCATCGAAGATTGTACAAAGAACACGCCTGACCTTTAAGAACAATGAAAACGTTCATCGATTAAAATAAACAGTTAAATGGGAAAAAAAAGTCAAGCTTAAACAAGTTTCTGTAGTACAACCAAAAGTTAGCTGTGTTCTTATAAGTTGTTGTTTTATCGAAAATTTCTGTGGGGTCATGAAAAGGTTATATCTTGTAAGGTGAGATCTACATGGGACAGATAAGAAGCTTATCGCCTCATAAATTCAGCCAGTGCAGTACATGTTGATTTAATTGTGGAATTTAGTTCTACAGCTGGTGAAATTTATTGTGGTTTCCGGCATTATTCTGAGGGGTGTATATTTGTTGCATCCAATTTGATCTGCTAAGTGTCTTAAGATTTTTTGAGTTAGTGTCGCTCAGCCTAAAATTTTTGGCTTGCACCTCATCAAACATTAAAAGCAAGGTTTTATAGTAAAAAACCTATATATAAAATGGTTTCTTTGACTATTAATAATTCTGCTAAGTTGGTATTATACTACATTATTGGACTTCATAACCCTAATCTGAACACTAATGAAGGCTATGATATATCTTTTTATTCGTGCTTGTCTTTCCATGCTTGGGCAGTCAAGATCATCAATAGTACTCCTATTTTTACAAGAGTGTGGTGCACCATGCTTTTAAGAACTCATTCATCTTTGTATTAAAGTTGCACAAGTGCGTGATAAAGACATAAATTAAACCCTTTAATGGGCTTCATGCTGATTTTGGTGACTGAATCTCAGGGTCTTGAATAAATATTTTACTACCAAGTGAACATAGTTGCAGACTTCATCATCATCAGGCTAATCTCGCTGCAAAGTTTGAATAAATAAGGTTGTGTTTGTTTCACCGCGGATACGAGGTCTGTGTTTTTATGAGATCCCTAGAATCTCAAATCTATGGATTCAAGGTCAGACTTTCCCAAATCCATGTTCCTAGGATCTCCCAAAATACACCTTTTGATTCGTCTTGAATCTAAAACTACTAAAGAAATATAGAAAAGAATACCAAGTTTTCTTTAGCATACGAGCAACTAAACTAAACAAATCTTTTGCACAGATTCTTATAGTACACTTCATGGCGATAATTATCCGAAAGATTATTTTGCATTAAAGAATATCTCGAACGTGTGAAAATTGCAGGGGCTAGGATTTGTCCTTTTTAGAACCTTGTTTCCTTGATAAAATATTTGAGGCAGTTAAGTATCGAAGCACATTGAAGGGTGCGTGTGAAACTCTCAAATGAGCGTCAGCTTTACGCTTCACATAAAAGCGACATAGGAAGAAGGGAACAAAGTTAAAAAAAGAGAGAAAAAAAATATGAACCGAGTGATGTCGCAGAGTGTCTCGATAAAAATTTGGACACTTCGTCGAGGCCAACCAAATACTCTCCAATGGAATATAACAAAAAAAGGTCATAAGAATATGCGAGGAAACAGTCATAAAGCGGTTCAACGAAGCATCGTTGTCGTTATTTCCTGATGATATGATTCCTCCATAACATATCGAGTTTTTAAATACTTCACAGTTTCATGAACCAAATAGAACGAAGCTTATTCTCCTCCTCCTATTCATTTTTTTAACGCCATTCATTCACACTTAGATGGCACCAAAAAGGGCATTTTAGACCAAAATAATGTTCAAGTTTGGGCTGTAAAAAATTAGTCTTGTCAAAGCGGTATCTTCAAATGAAAGCTAATAAACCAAAGTTTAACAAAGCATGATTTTATGATGCTTTTTAGGGAGCCATCAAACGCTATATTAAGTTTTTTTATAGCCTAATTATGGTTTGTGGTGTAATCGAATCTTACATTATTAGGTTGTGTTTGTTTCGCCGCAGATTTAAGGTTGAAGCACCCTCTTCCTAATCCGAAACATGTAGCATGGATTTAAAATCCATTGTTTAAACTAAAGATATCCGAAAACACACCTTTTTATGCAACTGATGACATAAGATCGGAGGCTATCAAACGTAATCTTAAAGTCGTATCCAGTTTTCAAAAAACTTCACAAGAAGGTTCTTCTCTTTTGGAAAAAAAAAAAAAAAAGCTTTTCAAACGTGGTGGCCTCTAACACACCAAACACGATTTAAAGTGTGTTTGGGTTTACTTTGCCTTTAAAATGAAGTGAACAATATGTACCCTTCCCAATTTTTTCACAAAATAACTTAGTTTTAGTCTATATATATAAAACTAGCCTTAAGGGGCATAGTGCAATTGGGCAGCAACAAGGTTCACATCTACGGATTTCGAGGTTTGAATCCTGTAACCTTTGTTAAGTTTTGTCGTGTTAAACTGCCAACATTGGTAACTTGGTGTACTGTAAATCTACTCATGTTCCGAAACAAGCTAGAACTTCGAAGGTATAAAAGTAGGACTTTAAGGATTTCACATCCAAAATTACTTCCCCTCAAATAAACATTAAAATACAAAAAGCTAAGTTTCTAAAACAGATTGAAAAACCAAAGTTTTAGTAACATCTAGCTATGATAAAATGGCTTTGGTGTCATCCAAAAGCTACCTCGATTCCTCTAATCAAAGGCTCCCACTGGGATTGGGTGGCGCCGCACATGGCAGCGCAGCAAGCACCGCCGGTGAGTTCGCGAACCCACAAAAAAAGGCATGGACGGGACTACTGGCACTGCCGTCGTCCCGCCGGAATCTAACAGCCCTGAGGAGATGGTCCGTTCCACCCTCTCCTGTCCGGACCGTCGACCCGTCCGGTCCGCCGAATCATATATACTTAATTACGACCCTGGGCAGCACGCAGATTTGCAGTACATTATAACCCTGGGCATTCATGCATGTATAACATGCATTTCAAATCCTTCTCCTGTTAAAATTATTCCGTTGGCCTTTTGTTTGTCTTCTTGTGATCAAGAGGTTTCTCGTCGTCTTTTGGATGTGAAACACAGTTGTACATAAATATCTTCACTGTGTCTTGAAAAGCCGTCTATAAATGCTTGCTACAATGTTGTGTTAGTGGGCGGGGTGTAGGCCAGACGTATTTAACAATATACAGTTGAAGTTTCTTTAGAACGTACGATGGTATGTGCTCTTTGATGTTCAGATATATAAAATCTCAAAATCTTAAAGTAATTCCTAGAATTAGTTGGCACTAATTAATTAGCTTTTAGAAACACCAATGTTACTTAACGTCGACTAGTTATTTAAATTAGTTGATAAACTATTTAAATTTGATTTAACTCAATGGACTTCTACATTGTCTCCAACCCAACTTATAGACTGCATTTCTGGTTGCGAGGGAAAAGTTTAGAATAGGCTTGACCAAGTAGGATTATGATACGGGCCAGCTTAGGAGCCCGTCAAGATTGCAGCGCCCTCGTCCTACCAGATTCTTTGGTTGTTCGTGAGTTTTTTGAGGAGTACCCAGTTACCTATTTGAATGATCTTTCTTTTTGTTTTTGTCCTTACTTAAGATGAGAGAGAGTAATTAAAAAAGTCTTAGAGATAAGGTGGACAAATATATGAAAATGAATAAATAATTGAAAATATCAATATATAAATTGAAATTGTCGACACAATCTCATATGTGGTTCCACCACTGCCACATTAACTTTCCTTACCACTAGGGGCGGGGCCAGGATTTTTTTTAGGGGTAGGCCAATCGGTGGTTCGATCGGGCAAAACAGTTCAAAGAATTTATCTGAGTAAAGCCAAACTAAATCAGAATACAAAAAATACATTATACAACTAAAACTTTTTTAATTTTTTAGTTAGCTAGGGTGGGGCCACATCGTATAAAGAATCATTTTAATGATTGAAATGATTGATTTAAGAAAAAAATAAAAGAGAAAAAAGTTGTTACTTAATACTATATAACTAAAATATTTCATCTTGAAAAGATCAACGACCAGTCCCAAGCCTTATACAGGCACATACCCATCGATTTTATAAATATAAAGGAATTTTAATATGCATCTTGCAAGGTATTTTCAAACGGTTTAAAATTAAAAAAAAAAATTGTTAAAATGCAATTGCTATTAGAACATTAGCAACAGTTTTTAATGCAGGTGGTTCTTTCGAAAGTGAGCATATATATATATATATATATATATATATATATATATATATATATATATATATATATATATATATATATATATATATATGTTTGAGATTTGACAAGTTTTGGACTTGTGTTACTTTCTTTTACCTGTCGCTCTGCGATTGGTTCAGCCAACAATCCCTCCTCGTTCGAGTATGTAACTCCTCGTTCGAGTATGTAAGTGAGGCGCAATTGCGATGATTGCAATGGAGTTGGCGCTCGCGACAAGAATGGCATAGTGAAGATAGGCGTCGTACTGCCTAGAGTTTAGCGACAAAACGAACCTCCCTTGTATGCTACTTTATCGTTACTTGTTATTTATTGTAGTTACTGTTATTTTCATTATTGTTGTTGGAGTGCGAAGGTTTTCGGATGGCTATGGAGCTTGATGTGATTCTCAACTAGGTTAGCTTATCATGGTGGGTGGCCGGCAACTTTTGAAAAAACCTGAAGGGGAATTTTTCCGTGAACTTATTCCCTTTCTTCTCTCTTTTCCTTCCTTGAAGATGCCTTCTTTGTAATTTGTTTCTAAGTGACTGTTAATGGCTTGTTTGCTTTTAATCGGGTGAGCATAAAGTTGACAACCCACCGCCCAAAAAAGATTTAAAGGGCTCCTATTCTTTCTACCTTTAGGTCCTATAGTGTGTCTGGACTTGAGTGGGGTACAATACACCTGTCAAATAGAGTGTCACACTGCCACCTTTAGTGGTTTAGGAGGATAGTACCCACAAAAATTGAATAGGCACCGACACATTGTATCAATGTGTCTGCTTTACTAGATCTTGACCGGAAAACGAGATTAGTGATGGCTTCCTCTCCTCCCTCGGGAATAGCAATGTAGCATTTCCCTCTCTCTCTCTTGAATGGAAACAAAAACATTTGTTACTCTTAGAACATGTTTTTAGAAGACTGTTCAAAATTGTCATTTCCATGCAGTTATTTTAACTATTCTAGCACCCCATTTGCCTTACTACTTACTTCATTATTGGAAAACATTCAACCGGCATTGCCCCTTGAAAAACTGAAGAACTTCCTTCCAACCTGATATTCCAATTATTTAAAAAAAAAAAAAAGAGTGGAAGGCAATTAAGGAAACAGTAGGCACATCACATATGGACAAAGAAAGCAGCTTATGAGGAAATAGTTGTTCTGTTTTCTCTTGATTTTTAATATTTTTGTCTTTTTCTTGCCATATATTTGTCAATATAGCGCAACCAGATTGTATGGCGTGGAGACAAACTCTTTGGCTCTATCCTTTGGTAGCCACTGTGGTTTCGTGTTATCCACTATCTGAGTAGGTGGTGATGCATGCGTCAAGCCCTCAGTCGTAAGCTACGTGACAAACCAAAAATATATATACGATAACCATAAGCCGCACAGGAGAATTTAATGACGAAATCTCTTGCGATCACTTGCAAAGTCTCTCATTATCTACTAGCAGCAACTTGCAGATGCAAACAAACTCAAATAATATCACCTTCAGTTCGAAATATGTTGCATATCCCAAATCTGTTGGGCTATTGTACAATTTTAAATGTGCATCTGCATGCATGAGAAAAACTGCTATGAAATTTTGATATGACTTATTTTGTTATAAAAATTTTCCATAACTTATTTTGGGTGGGCGAAAGTAGTCCCCCAATTTTGAGGCTGTTCCGAGGCCTGGTGTGGTGCTAGTACACTGTCAACTTGGTGCCACGTTCTACATAATATATATATACCCGAAGAGTATAGTGCCCACCGGAATCAGACGGTCCCACAACATTTATGTGACACCAGCCCAACTGGTTACTCTATGTCCCTGGAGACTTCGACATATCTCACTCAAGTTTAAGGCTCTATTCAAGTTTTAAAAAGCTCGCAACATAGGGATTTATTGGATTTTTCTATTAGACTTTGGATGCTAATCTGCTGGGAGTGGAAGAGTTTCCACTCTTTCTCTATTAGAAGGATTTTTTATTGCATCTCACTGGAAATTAATTTAGAAGTTGTAACTTTAGACTGACCCAATAAAAAGAAAACGAACTTCCACTTTCTAGAATTTAGCTACTAGAAACAAGATTTGGGTTGCCATTTGAATGGCAACAATCTCTCATCTTCTTAACCACGAAAACTTCGTGGTAACTTTGACTCAAGCAAGCATGGCAAGGTGGTACCCTCCATAGTTTCAAAATTTTGACATGAACTGAAATATCATTTTTCAAAATTTTTATATAAAAAAAATGTTTTTTCAATAAAAATTGCTCGGGGGCATTTTGAAGCTTACACTTGCAACTAGTCGCAAAGAAAGTTACATGCCCGGGCCCTTCCACCTAACACTCCCTCTACCTACCAAGCTAAGCTAAAGTCCTTCATAAATGTGGATGGGCTAATCTTATCTGTTGAAAAGCAACAAAATTATATATATATATATATATATATATATATATATATATATATATATGTGTGTGTGTGTTCAGGTGAATGGGAGGATGCCTGAGCGAAAGCAGAAGCAAGGGGAATGGCAGGACCATGGTTCCCCTCTAATTTAAAAAAAGAAAAAAGAAAATTACTTGTCATAATCTAAAAAAAATTTTGCTTTGACCCCTTTAAAAGTTTTGAAAATTAGTAAAAAATTTTGAAAAATATAATTGGGCCCCCAACAAAAAATTCTGGGTCCCATTTCTGCCGCCGACCAACCACCAGCCCAAGCCAGTGGTGCACCAAACCCCATCACATCTTAAGATGTTAATTATTGACCTTTGGAGTCATTCAGTTGCCAATTTTAGCACCATCGACTGAGTCACTAGAAACGGAACGTTCAACACTGAAGGTGGTAAAGAAGCCTTTAAGATGTGATCGAACACTTCTCTAATCGATCGGGAGAGATTGATTTTGTGCACTCGCTTCTCCTGTATTTTTATCTTGCATTTGCTTCTCACTGGTTCTGAGAGTCAATTTTTTTCACGTCATCTGCTTTTGTTCAACTTACAAGTTTCGCATTGAAGATTGCATTTTCTTCTTTGGCTTTCACCTTTCCCGGCGAAGACCAACAATACAAGCAGGAAAAAAAAAATTAAAGCTTCTTTCCAGAAGGGAGACACCTTCATTTATTTGCATTGAATATGCATTTTACGTGTTCCTACCATGCTGTCAAATAAATACAACCGGCGACGTACATCACAGCTCACATTAGACTCAATAATCAACCAAAAAAAAACATACTGTTCTTATATTTCTAGATATTCCAAAAGCTATGTTATGTTCGGATTCTTAACACAACGTCGAGAAATAAAGCAATCCTAAACCCTAAACCCTAAAAAAATGAGAGAAAGGATGATGCTTGGCCCTTACTCTAGCAGTGGGAATTCTTTTCAGATCTTGTAATTACATGTATGGATTCATTTGTGACATGACCTCTTACTTTGTGTGGGATACGATTCTAGGGTTTTTGCCATTTTTAAACCATGGGATACAGTTTCCCTACCTACTTGGTTGAATCTGACCCGCTTGTTACCATGCGGGTGATGATGTAAACAAATCGGGTTCGGATCAGTGATGAGACCGGTGGTTCGGATCTGGCATTACGGTATCCGAACATTACTGATTTGACCTGATTTTGGTCGTCAGCCTGCATTCTCTGAATGTGATTGGTTAGGACCAATCTGGATCAAGTATTTTGATATGTAATCTGGATCTGATTTCAGATTCGGATGTTTAAGATCCAACGGGATCCAAAATCCACCAACTTAGATCCAAGGGGATTGGGTTGGACCCGAACCCGACCTGTTAATGTAGGACATTTTTGTCGTGGCGTGGGGTGGGGTGGGACCCAAGTGAAAGCAACGGAGCAGGGAGTGGACCATCTCGCTGCTAAATAGAAAAATATGAAATAAGGAAAAAATGGAAATGAAAAAATATTGGTAGTACAAATATTTGATGATCCGTTCATTGCAAACCAGGAAGGGAAGTGGATAAAAGCGAAGCGGAAAGGAATTTCGTATTTTATTCACTTTTTCACTTTCTGCTACAATTTTTTTGCTTGGAGGGAAGGAGGGGGTGGAGGGACAGGGACGCTATAAAATCTCAGCTCGGCAAAAACCGGCGGTTCCAGGAGTCGTTGGCGTGGTTTTCCAGCCGGGAAGGAGGGTGGTTTTGGAGATTGCGAGGGATGATGATGACGATGAGAAGTGGATGAAGGCCTGAGATAGATTTTGGGGAGGATTAATTCTTTCAAGGGAGAGAAGGAGAGAGGGGTTGAGAAAGGGAGGAGTGGAGAGGGAGGAACAGAGAAGGATACCTGTGGGCGGGGAGGGCGGTTTCCTGGTTAACATCGGTTTTTCTGTAGTCCCCTTTTGGTTGAAGTGGGGGGAAGGCTTATATGTTGGTTAAGGAAGGGGAAGAGGTGGGGGAGGGAGAGGAGGAGAGAGTCATGAGTGTAGGTGGTGGTTGTGCTTATGGGTGCAGTAACAAGATGGAGGCAGAGTACAAAAGGAGGCACCACAAGCACGAGACCGCTGAGAATCAGTGTACCTCTGTTGTCGTAAAGCACATCAAAGCTCCAGTTCCTCTGGTAATCTGGAATTTTTGTTTTCTTGGGTTTTCGTCTCCACGTTTTTTCGGTCTGCTTTTCTTGTTTGGTTGGTTATTGAATCCTGCTCTTTGTATTCTTATTGACCAAGTTTTTCGAGGTTTTGTTTGTACTCTGTTCCGGGATTGTTGGACCCCTAAGAAGAGATGAGGATCTCTTCGTTTGTTTTTGAAAAAAGATCATTTTCTCCTTCTCAGATCCTTTTCAGGTAGATTGCTACTGTTGGTGTGTATTTTTTCCCGTTGAAGATAGCATATGCCTATTCTGTGAAGGGGGAGACTACAGATCTTGTTTTTAGGTTGTCGAACCGAAACTTTAGGCGCGGTCTTTTTCTGTTCCTTCATCATCTTGTTGTTTCGCTAAGGTTTTAAGATTTTCTGCTGCAAGCTAAGGATCATTTTTGTCTTTTTCTTCTCTTTTTTACTTAATAAAAATGGGTGGATCTTTTTGTAGTGAAGCTTGAACGGATTTGGCGGCTCAATAGTAGAGTAGATCATACTGTTGATGGATTAGATATGTTCGCAGGGAATACTTCTTCTGTGTCATTCATGATCCACTCGTATATTTGCTTTGCGTAAAGTGCGAATTTCTGTTTGATCCGTGTTGCTCTGATGATGAACCTTTTTTGTGGTTCAATTCGGAGGGGATGAAATGGTTTAAGATCCTTTGGTACTTTTTTTTTCGATGTCTTTTTTTCTTATAATTTCATGTGTTTTCGTCTCATTTGAGGCATGTCTCTTAATTCTCTTTTCAATACTTGTGAGGGATCCCTTTCTCAACCTTGTGCTCAATTGAGAAGTCTTTGGGTTTTTTTTCAGTCTGTGTGTAGAAATGAGGAAAATGAATGAATGAATAGTAAATGCTCTGTTCTTAATAGTTTTACATGATCATGTTATATTTTTACTAATCGTGCTACTGTTTTTCAACTGGGTCGTTTCCAAAACAAAGGTTTGGTCTCTGGTCCGGAGGTTCGATCAACCACAGAAATACAAACCGTTCATCAGCAGGTGTGTGGTCCGAGGTGATCTCACTATCGGCAGCGTGAGGGAAGTTAATGTTAAATCTGGGCTTCCGGCTACCACAAGCACAGAGAGATTAGAATTTCTTGACGATAATGAACACATACTCAGCATGAGGATCGTTGGAGGTGACCACAGGCTCAAGGTAAGAGAGCCTGATTATTTGTCCGTTGTTCTTTATGTTCATCCTTGTTTTTTCTCATCTCCTCCAACTGAAGTTGTTGAGTGATGTCTTGTTTGCCATTCATTATACATTGGAGCGATTTTACAACTCTAATTACTATATGATACGAAATTTAGTGGGAAAACTGTTTCATGCTTTTTGTGTACACAACAGTTTCAAACTTATGCGGCAGTGAAACAGAGAGATTGTTATTTTTGTTGAAACAGATGTGCAGTTTCAGAAATATCCCATTTCCTTGTTTATTAGATAGCTACTGTTCTTGGTCCATGTTGGACAATGCTATTCAGCTTGTACATACACCTAAAACCATGAACTGTGTGGTCCACATGGGTATAAAATACACTCTGCAGTGTGATAAATGCCCTACGTAATGTTAAGTATTCTTTAGCACGAGGATGGTAAACGTCTATGAACATGCTGAAATCAAGAGGCTTGACTTTTTCTTCTGTTGTAATGGAAGTTAGGGCTCTTTTCTTTTTCATATACTGTATGGAAGGGCTTTTTGGTGAAAGAAGTTCTGATTGTTTTGGTAACCAAGTTTTGTTCTGGGCGCATTCAATGAATTTGTCTCATGCGTAACTTGGCTTTGTCATTGTTCATCACATTTTGACTTTTGATGCAGAACTCTTTTATTTAATTCTATTTACTTGTCAATTAGTGGAAGAGTTAAATAGAAGTGTAAATTTGCCAGTGTACAAGCTATCAATGTTATCGTTTCAATGACCAAAGTAACCTGGATTAGGATAAAAGGGTATTTTCCGGTCACCCTGAAGAGAGGGCCTCATGGTGACCTCTATCCTGCATTTCAACAGTTAAATGGGAAAGGTTATCGTCAAGATAGTGCTTTTCTGTTTTATGGCCGTCTAACTTTGGCTTGATTTATCTCTACATCCCTGCATACTTCAAATACTTTATTGGCTATAGGTTGCCGTAGTGGGGAGAAGCAAAGTGGCGGACGAATTTTATGTTCTGTTGGCGCTTTGCTGTATGTAGTTGCAGGAGTGTTGCTCTCGATCTGGTATGTTCCTCACGTGAAGCCATTAGGAGTGCTTACCTGGTCCATTTGTGGTTGCAGAACTACTACTCCGTGATCACTCTGCATCCAGAGGTCATTGACGGGAGGCCTAGTACACTGGTGATCGAGTCATTTGTGGTGGATATTCCAGAAGGTAACACCAAGGATGAAACATGCTACTTTGTTGAGGCGCTGATCAAATGTAACCTCAAGTCACTGTCAGAAGTCTCAGAGAGACTAGCAATTCAAGATAGAACCGAACCCATTGATCCCGCCTGAGTTGCCGGAGGGTGGGTGGAAATGGAGGAGGGGAAAGAAGAGGGAATCTGCGATGATACTGGAGGAACACATGGGTGGAGACTCTGGGACCTGAGCTTTCCCCGTTTCTCTTGTGTGGTTCTTTGTTTTCGGTTTTTCAATTTAAGACTCGTGTCTTTTGTCTGTTAAGAGCTGGGAAATCCCCAGGAGGGGGAGATGGTGAAGGGCCGGCTGAGGCTGTGAACGCATCCCCAACTGCCCTCTTTAGGTGCTTTGCTTCAGTATGCATAAGAAAAACACTTAGCAATCCCATGAGGATTGTTGGTGGCGTAATTTTTGACGGCCGTTGAACCATCTCCTCTCAAGGTGGTTTCCTTCCTGACTGCTGATAAGAAGAGTGGAAAAAGAAAGCCGCTGGAATTCCCGACGCTGTTTCTCCATGGAAAATGAGTGAGAAAGGAAAGCAGAATAAGAAGGATCTCCATGAATGAAAAATTCACCGTTTGATCGCTTCTTCATTGAGGTCAGGGATTTGTTCGGACAGGAAGAACCGGTTGTTTACTCTGTACTGTGCAAGTGTTGCCCTTCTTTTCCGTTTCTGTTGTTGAATGATCTCATTTACTGTTCCCGTGTATCATCCTGGAATTCATGGTGTTCATTTTGAAACGTAATAGGATTCTGACCATCAATCTCCTTGGAGAAGTGTACGTATGTTTCTCTTTTGTTGGACATGGAATACGACCGTACCGGGTTGATTTACGCCTGATGACAACTACGAGACGTAAGAAACGTGGATTAACCATTAAGTGCACCTGTGCCCACCTCCTCCTCTCGCTACTTCTTTGGTGATTTAATTGATCTACCTCTCTTTTCTGCACTATCTGGGTGTTGGTCACCTGACTCCTTGATGAACTTAATGAAATGGTAAAAGTCAAGAGGATGATCAGATAACCACCAGCGTATTGTCAATTTTCTTCTAGTTTCGTTGATGGCAACGTAAGCTGCTGCTTTTATTTATTACCAAAAGCACATTGAGGGATCCAAATTTGTGTCTACGATTACGTCCATAGCTCAACTGCTGTGTGTCTAGCTTTTGATGACCTAAGGATGGTTGCGCCTCCGCATAATCGCTTCGGTCATGGCTTTGCTTTCTTGGTTGAATTCTACGGAGCATATGCAGGATCGGTTGGATTTGGATGTCGCAGAAAATGAACGAGCGGCGAAATCAAGCGACTGATATCGTGTATTCTGAACTAAAACAGGTTCTCTTTCTCCTTAACAGTATACACGTCGAATATCTTGTCGGGATCACTCTCCTGCAGGGATGATGGGCGCTACATCCTCCTGCTTGGGTAGGCAATGGTCGCTTGAGAAGGCCGGCTATTGGTCGTCTGTGAAATTTTAAGTTATGACGATGGTCATGGAAAAGGATATCATCTTTTCCTTGTCTTGTGCAGTCAAATGAGTAGATCCAGTGTGTGTTTATTGGGGAGGGGAAGAAACCAATTGAGAGAGAGAGAGAGATTTGGCTTTATCATCTCCACTCTAGTTGGGGAATATGATTCTTACGCCACAGATGATAAATGCGCCAGAAAGATCCACAGAAAACGCTGGCCTTGTACTGGAGTGAAGAAGCTGTGCAGGTTTAATTAGCTCCACAGGAAAAGCACCCACCTGCCGGCATCCATGGCAAACCCTGAATACATCAAAAGAGTTGCCATCACAGACCCCAAAAGCTGAAGAAAATACATGTGGGTAGGAGGGAGAGGGATGGCTGAGGTTGAGACCTCATGTCCTCGTTCGATTTGAATGAAAGCATTATTGAGGTTCTAGAGAGGCTGATCTGTACTTGGTTTCATTAGCTTGGAGTGGGATCGAGCTTCGACTTGTTTTGTGAATGATCCAAGATAAATCTTCTCAGACTCAACCCTCTTGAATAGATTCATTACTCGCCATGGAACCTGAACTACTTCAGCTTCTCCTTGTGGTGGTTGCCATGGCCAACCTAGGTGATGACTGTGAGTTGGGGCCCTCCCATGTGACCCAACAGTTGGTTGGCTTTGGCCACAGCTGCAGCTACACCACTTAATACTCCAGCTATGTCATTTGATCTACTTGGATCCACTACAAGTCCACGGCCTCGAACCCCCGCCGTTGACCCGCCGTTCTTCCTCCGGTTGGTCTAGATCAAGGAGGCATCTAGTCGAACCCAGAACCGAATCTATGCGCGCCTATGCCGGTCCGGCCGGTTAATGCCTGGCTCGATCTGACCAACACCAGGTACGGCCTTCACCATGTGCAGCTAGGCCACAAGGGTCCGAAAGAGAGGCAACCAGAACTGTGACCACCGGCCCACTAGCACCCTTTCGCTTTCCCCCATGACCCATCGACGTTTCCCTTTACAGAGGCCCACCATGAAAATTCGAATTGAAGCTGTGGAATTGTGGCTGCATTTCTACTACCATCTTGTACAGCAACCCATCATGCTGCTCGGACAAAAACTGAGTCTTCTTTTAGCTCTCAGACCCCACCACCTTTGCCGACGACGTCCCTTCCACCTTTAGTTGATGCGTGGATTTGCGAAGATCCAAATCACCATATCGTTTTCTTTCTTTTTTCTGAATCTGCTTCTCCTTCCTTCCTTTAGGCCGCCCCATGTTCAAAGATTCAACAGTTTACGCCGATTTGGTTGGTACCTATGACTTGGTTGTTATATATATATATATATATATATACTTTGTCCAACCAAGTATTCAATACATTGGTCATATTATCATATCGTGTTTATTAGCGGGTTTTGGTTATGGTAAAACTTCTCGTTCAAATTCGGTTGAAGGAAGTTTATGTGCCCAATAAATTACTACAAACCTTGAAGTCATACAGAAAAAACAAATGAATCTGCAAATTAATTTCAGGACTCAAATAATGACACCGTTCAGGAAAAAATAATACATCTTGATTTCAATCAAATGCATTATAAGCACATTTTTGTAAGGAAAGGGTTCCCATGCATCTATAGTAATATAGTTCTACATCATGCGAAAAGACAAAAAAAAACTTGGATCCAAAACAAAAACTAATAACAGTCCATAACCAGGATTTTTTTTTTTCAACCCAAGATCCTAACTCCGCCAGTGTTTAGAGGGCCATTTTCTTCTGAAGTTTTAGCCTTCTGATTAGTAATGCGGGTGAAATTTGCTGAAATTTTTTTATTTTCTTTCTCTTAACGACGATCAATGCTCTAAAGAGACGTAAAAGGGATTTGTATAATGGGTCGGCCATAGTTGCTAGCAGTCGCGAGATTTCAAAGTGGTGGATTCTGATGAGGGTTTATGCTTAGATCTGCTATTAGACATTTTCAATGATTAAGATTCTAAAGAATGGACTCCTTGTATCCAAATCAGTGGCAGAGCCACGATTTTTTTTTTCTTTTGGAGGGGGATAATAATTTCCAGGATTTCAATAAGCACCAAATTTAAATTTTTGAAAATTTTAAACAGTCAAAACTTATTTTCCAAAAATTTTGAGGGGACAATAACCCAGTGGCACTGAATTATAGAAATTCTCACTTCCAAAGGGCACAACATATATAAATAAGTAAATAATTATAAAAAAATCAACGTAAAAATAAATAAAGATTTTGTTGCTGGCATGGGCAAGCTGCCCACGTCAGTAGCTCCGCTATTGCAATAACCCTAGGACCATGTGGGGATGGAGGGAGGCTCCGGCCTTCATTCAGGTGGTGGTAGGATTAGCCTCTCGCTCACATGAAAGTACAATGCATGCCTTAGAGCTTTAAGCTTGTGATGTCCTTTTAAGTGGCTGCCTGAGCTAAGTGTGGGCTTGTGTGGGTGAATAAAATTTATTTATCTACATATTAACACTTCCAACCATTTGGCATTATATATTGGTACCCTCCATTCATTTTTGAACGTATTTAAAATTTATTGAATTAGTGTCCTTCAATCAAAGATTGGCTACAGCACTGCATTTCTTGAGTTGATACAGATATGTAAAGCCCTTGTCAGTTGGCCACTAGAACTCCACTTTCACTATTATTACTTTAAAAGAACACAACCTTTTGACCACACGGTATATATGGACATGTCCACCAATGAACTTCTTCGTAAAAACTCCTACAAACATCAGCATCGTCATGATAAGCTCTTGCTTTCTTTCTTTCCTTCTTTAATGATGAGAAAACATCCATGGACCATTTCATCTGGTGGTTTCAGGTGGGCACGGACCTTAATTTGCACCTCAAGAAAAGAAGGCCACAGGAAAGCTGTGTAAGTAACGTTGCAAGTTGGCCACACATGGAGCTGTTAGACATACTAGGATTTGTTCAATTTGAGTCTAACTAATCTAATAGTTTACCAGAAAACTATAGTTTTAACAAACTGTCGATTGACTCGAGATTTGTGAATTTTAGATCAGCATTACTCAATTCAGGCATCTCATGTCAAAGGAAGAAGAGTTTGCTGATCATTAAAGATACAGTGATCACAACTTCGTTTTTGGAATTCATGCATACTTAGAAAAAACAATCTAAATCCTTACTATAAGTCAAGGATAAAAATCCTGGGGATCAAAGATCCCAAGATCTCATATCACCTAGGACTTGGGATATTGGTTGCAACCAAATGTAGTATAACAGGGAATGACAGAACCCTCAATGCAGATGATCTGTCTGAATTTTCAGCCCTAATAGCAAGGTGGCATCCATGTTTTAAAACCCAATGACTCGGGACTCGACTCGTCCGTCCTTGACTCGTGACTCGGGAGCTCAACTTGGTAACACAGGCTCAGTACTGTTAACTTTTGGTTTTGAAACTAAAACAATGTAAAAACAGTCATTTAAACATAAGAAGGTTGTAAAATGACTTGAACACATGTATAACTCAGAATTAAATTAACTTAATATCAAGCAAGTAATAATTAAGTCATACTTACTCATAAGTTAACAAGAAACTGAACAATTAAATAGTTATTCTTGGTAGTTGCATCTTTCAACATATTTGAGTAACAAGTACCAACATATCAATGAACAATTTGACAAGAAACAAACATGACAATCAACATATTCGATATGGACAACTATCCAATAGTTAACAAACTAAACATGTGTGCATATATTATCTCAAACTAAAGTTCCAAAAGGTATGGAGGCAAACTGATCTCAAATTGAAACAAGTAGGAAACCATAGATGAAGTTAAGAATAATCAGCTTTAACTTTTTATTTTCATTATGCAAATTTTATAAATGAGCTACTGGGTTGACTCAGCATCTATGTCTTCCTCCCAGCATCCTTCACAGCTAGTTTATAGCTCTCCTAATAACAAGAAAACTAAATGCCCTTAAACTAATTGCTTTCTTTAAATTGGCACCATCTTAATCACACATTGGGTCCAAGCTTCCTCGATCCAAGTTTATGTTACATCAAGATTAATAGATGCTTTGCCTGGTTGAATTGGTACACATGATCTCAAGCAGCATTGGCAGATATGTGCTCTGTGTATCAACGGCAAACAGGATTGATCTCCGCGCAGATCCATTCAGAGACCGAAAGTACACTTCTGAAGTGTTTCCGTTGCTGGTTTGAACTGATCAAGCCATCAATAATTGCAATGCAACCAACTACGCTTGCTTGATTTCACGTATCCAACTTTGGGTTGCCGATTGAATATTCTGGACCTACTTGGATCAAATCTATGATCTCTAGAAAGTGTCTGAAACTTTGAAAACTATACCACGTGGAAGGACATGAGGCATGTCATTTTAGACCAGTATTTAAATTAAGTAAATGAAGGGACACCTGGACATAATAGATGCATTAATGGGACAGGAACAAATTGTTCTGTCTGTCACTTGGAGGTGCTTCTACGTGTGAGTGTGTGTGCGTTCCAATTTAATGGTCTTAATCTTTCAACAGTAAGGTGCATGCCAAGTGAAGCATACGTTTCAAAATAAAAACCCCGCATCGGCTTTCTATTGTAGCCGAGATGCTCGGATATCGATAGTGGTCGGATGAGAACTTAATAAATATCGGCAGTGATAATTGAGGATCTTATACTGTATAGCCAGAACACTGATCATGAGTCACCAAGTTCATGGGAGGACATTATGAGTTCAATTTCTAATTGACAAGGTTAAAGCTGGTTCTGTAATGCTGATAGCTCTTTGTCGTCCTCTCATGACTGTTTTCATGAACTTTCCTCTTTGTAATGAACAAATGACTTAAACCTGGTTTAAAATTCTTCCATATTTCCTCAAGTGTAATAATAATAGGTTGCTTCTGATTAATTGGTTTGCATGTGTTCACCGAGAAACCAGAACTGCCGGCCGGAATACAACCTGTTTCATGGCAGCCTTGATTCATTTGCTCAGGCATAAGAGTTTACATGGCAATTGAATTGCAGGAGGAAAGCAATATCTCATGGGATGCTGTGCATTGAAAGGCGACCAACTGGTGAAATCCTTCGGGTGGCCGATCGTGCTCAACTTGGGCGTTCTAGCGAAAGATATCGCCGGTACATATCTAATGTCTGGTCAACTTGGTCACCTTCAAACATTGCACTTTTAGATAAAACAGGAACTCTCTACCTAACACCGCAGGTGAGGAAAGACTCAAGAACAATATTAGAATGAAGATTTCAAAAAACATTCAAGCGTTTATAATATAACATTGTTCCTTGTCTGGTGACTTCCCCAGTATTACAAGGACATTGGAGGTAAGGGGAACCATAGTTAGGTGGCCGACATGAGCCTGAAAGGATCCTTTTATAAGCATACGGGTCCACTCAGATCTGGATCTTGATCCGTTAGACAACTCTCAATTATATGCTGTTGGTTCTTTTTGTGCCACAGATGAGTACTGCCAAAGGCAAAGCTCGGCGCCCCACCATCAATGGTGGCTCATCTTTCTTAACGCGTGCTCACAGTCATGTCCTTTGTCCAATTGCTCCCTACCTTCTTCTCCTCGATATTGTTTCTCATGCATTCAATTATTCTCCATTGCTCTGCGTGAGTTGGCAAAGGCCCACTAGCTTCAGCAGCAATTTATGGAGAAGAATGGAGACAGTCCGATAACGCGGAGTCATTATGAAAGGCTGTGTGCCGAAGAAATCGCACATGGGTTGATAGACAGCTGCTCGCTCGAGAGTCGTAAGAATATATTTAGCGCTCCGGGGCTCTCTCTCTCAGACTTTATACATGCTTTGGCTTCTGCAAAGAGTTGACACTCTTGCGGATATTTAATTAACCGACTCTGCTGCACTAAATATACTAGCACCAATGCAATGTATTAGATCATCACAACTTTCTACAGTTAAGCCTGCTTGGTTTAGAGCAACATGAGGTGGAGCGCAGCACGAACTTGATGGCGCAATGCTCGGCCGAGACTTCGAACTCCGAAGAGCCTTGCGGTTTTCTCGACGCATAGAAAAAGAAGAAATGCATGCATTAAATGTATGACAGTGAACAAGGAATTCTTGAGTTGTTTCAAGCAGTAGCTGCCAGGACTTAATAAAGTTTTAACATTTAACTCGTTGGCAACATCGATATCCCTGTCAAGTGCTAGTTCTTGGCTTGGATTGGTGTTCATTGGTTTTCCAGGTTCACTTGCCTAATAACGTTAGAATAGAAAGAGAAAAAACAGAGAGGGAAAGAGATGGAACTGTCGCTCTCCCTCTTTCTTTCAATCTATATATATATATATATATATATATATATATATATATATATATATATATATATATATATATATATATATATATATATATATATATATATATATATATATATATACACTTATTTATTTATTGGCTAGCAATAGTTTAGATAGCCTTTTATTATCTTCTCTGTGATTTAAATGAAGAAAGAACTAAAAGAAACGTCCAATTGCCCCCTTTCTTGGGGAGTGTTTATGGAGAAGTGTGAAGTTATTGTTGCTAGATAAAGCTTCTTCATGTGTGTGGGCATAAACAAAAGCTTCAAAGGACAAAGAGCTATTTTTGGTTTCACATGCAATCAGATTATCGTATCGCCTTGTTGATTTTTGTTTTGGGGGTCTTCCATTCTTCTTCTCATGAACATTTTTTTATAATGAGACGTTGTCCTTTCATGTTTTGGGTCCAAGGTTCAATAATGATGATGAATGAAAATGAGGTTGATTAAATATTTTATTTTGTCAAGTTTTGATGTGCTTGTCCTTTTAGGAATTTTTACGTTTTACCCTTTTTAGGGTTTTTGAATTGCATGGTCATTTTCGTTTGAATTATGGTTACTACGAGCACTTTTTAGCAAAAAATATTAATTAGGGACCAGTAATTTGCAAAAACTCAAAAAAGGCAGTACGTTCACAAGGGCAGGACCATTTTGCTAAAAAACCTTTTTCCATAAGCTGAAGTTAGGGATACACCTGTCATGTTACATAAAGAATATTCATAATCAAATATAAATCAGGATATAAGTTTACCAAGTTGGCATATTAACTATCGATGCATGTTCGATGGTTTTTAAACTAATTACTTATACGGCAAACGCGGAATGATGATTCTTTCAGGCTTTGTTCCATTCCAAATACAAAAATGTCGTCTTTTGATCATTTGGTTGATTTCTATAGGTTTTCATATTATAAAATTATTTCAAATCATTTTTATAGATCCTTCCTTGACCAATGCAACTTATTATTTATTTCTTTTTTAAGCAGATAAAATCATCAATGTATGCTTTTTTTATTTATTTTGTCGTATTGTTGTTTAACCAATGGCAGAAATATGGTTCAACTACGAAGCGAAGATCAGCTACTCACAAGATGTTCAATTTTGAGTTATTTTTTCTCCTATTCTTTTAAAAGTTATATATAGTATAATAAAACATATATAATATCTCGATGCTTTTACTGATGAATTATTGATGACAATAATAATGATATAATCTTTTATTAGATGTGACATTACATCAACTATGTACCCCACCATGTTTTTGTTTATATTAGTTTCGGTCCACCGTGAAGTTTACCAAAAATTTTAAGTATTGTTGAATTTTATTATTCTATGCTCCGATATATATCTTATTGGTTAAGCACACCGGATTGAAACATATAAAATGCAGGACGGACCTCCGTATTTGTGGGCTGTCACAGTTTTTAATAAAATATGCATATAGTCTTCCATTTGTTCTGAAACTCATGAAGAGAATACCGGGTGACTTTAAAAATTTCAAAAAAATGAAAGTAATTTCCTTTCTATTGCTAAAAAGGAAAATTTCTTTTATGGGCATTACCATTTACCTGTAATTTAAATAACAGAATCACATTTGCATTTTTTCTAATAAAGACCACATTCAAAACAGAAAACAGAAAACTTAGGTTAAGGTGATAGAGTTGAGAATTTTTTGTTGCAGAGACTGAACTATAATTTCAAAATTTTAATACAAGCCGAAATATAAATTTTCCAAATTTTTTATATATTTAACCTTTGCTTCTGACCTTGTCCTGAGTTCACTTCATGTGTTTATTTGATATTTTTCAAAATAGTGTACCTCTTTTTGCAAAAAAATTGTAAAAGTGATAGGCGTGCAAACGAAAGCTTTGCTTAAAAAAAAAGTTCTATCACGCGTACACCTATGATTCTGAAAATTTTTAATGGCTTATAAAAATTTTACAAATACTATTGAACTCCTAAAGAAAATATGTGGCTCCTGCCCCTCACAGCCAAATAACGAAAAACCCCAAAAAACCAAGAGCCAAAATCAGAAACCAAAATTTCTATATTTACGTAAATTCAAAACCAACCTAAACGGTCACATTTTTGGGATACCAAAATCATCGTGATGGCAACATCTACCACTTCCCCTCGACGGTAACCTAAACCACAAGCCATCATTTTGTCCCGCTTTCTGGCCGTTTGCCTCGCCCACGAATCCAAACAATTTTATTAAATTGGAGGCCCAGTCGAAATTAAATTCGACGCATCCAAAAATGTCAAAATGAAAAATAAATATTGTTGAGCGCATTCATGAGAAGTCAATTAAATTTCCACTCTTATCCGTCCCCAACGGCTACTTCGGCTCATTTATATATATATATATATATATATATATATATATATATATATATATATATATATATATATTATTTTTTTCCGGTTTTTGAGAAAATGGGAATTGAGAAAAAAGATTAGAAAATCGCAATCACAACGGGTCCGTCTAGATTGGATGGAGATCCAAAGTGGGCCAGACTGGTTATGGGCCAAGAAAGCGAGACCTGGGTCTGGACCCACTTGAGTAATCTTCATCAGTTTCACTTCATGTTAGGCGCATGCTTGGCTGTTTGATCCCCTTTTTGTCCAATCACTAATTAATTTACAAATGCAGGCACCATACTCTCGACCCAACTTTCCTAAAGTAAAACCCTAAAAATTCTGCCCATGTGCATGCAAACACATGCACAGTTCTGGGTAGTTCTTTGAGCGGTAGGATGAAATATTTCTTCTCCTTCGTCTCAGAACAAAATATTTCTCTTTCTCACCTAAACCAATGTTAAATTGGTTGTATTGGCTTTAGATAAAAAGATATTTAGCATGTCTGATTAAACATTTAGGAGAAATAAATTAAATACTTGCTGCAGCAATATTGGATTCTCTGGTCGGCATCTGACCAAATTCTTGAAAGCAGATGCCGAGACTGACATTGACGATCAAATGGGAATTCCAACCTTCATTTTCTATGGAGCCGACAGGCAATTTCGTCGTGATCACATGAATACGAAGATTAAAGTAATGGTGGTAGGGGGAAAAAAGCCGGACGCATGTGAGGCTTTCTGCGTCGAAATTCTTTATGGATTTACAGGCCGAAAGCTACTGTTGCCGGCAATTCCATCAGCATAAAACGAGACAGCAGGGTGGAATTTCTTCACGTTAAGAGTTTAGATCATTTTCAATTAAAGAAGAGAAACAGTAGTTCATGTGGGTCCATCAAAGGGCGAAACACCGGAAACGATGGATCTGGTACTTCATCATGGTTAAGTGCTGCCTTTGGTAATTCCATTATTGCTGCTGCTGGAAACTCACTGGATGATCGTTTGGATGGTTCTGGTCTTGAGTGAAGTTCTTGCCTTAATTGTTACCTTTTACAGAATCTGTGAGAAGGACAAGGAGGTGGATGTGAGGATGGTGACAGTTATATGGCTCACCGCATCTCCAGCTTGTTGTCTTCTTCCGATGCCACAGTGACCTCCATGGCCTACTTGCAGAAATTATCTTACTCACTTAATAACTTTGCCTTTATTAATGCCTGGAGCTCGTTTTAGCTTGATTTTCATCAGAATTTCTTGATTTCTCAATTGATCATAGTCCAGAGTCGCTGATATCTATCAAATTGGCCTTTTCCCCACCGACACAACCACGTTGCACTTGGGCTCGAAATGAATCATGGCATCTGGTGACACTGCAGTTCACGAATCTTTACTCCCAAGTTCGTCGTAGGCGAAGAAATCAAAGTAACGAAGAAAAGGAATTGTCATACAAACATGAAGACAATGGAACCTACTTTATGCCGCCAGCTTCTTCCTCTTTAGTTGAGATCAATCCCTCGTATTAAAGATGGTAAATCAACAATACAGATATTAACGAATTTCATGAGAGATCAGCCTATAAAAAGAACGCTCCACCTACCAACCTGCTCATCATAAGTAAATCTGCGCTAATGAAATTAATAATGTGTTGGTAAAAGATGGTAACTGTAAATATGTTTCTAGATAAGGAATCGAGTTCCAAAGGGAAAAAAGATTGACATTCACTTTTCAGTTTTTTCAGACAGGTGATTCTTGAAGAATGGTGGTTGGAGCTGATAGGGACTTACCTCCCAAAGATGGATGGACGCCCATGAGCCGTCTGATCTTTGGACATTCATTTTCAATGCTGAAATTCCAATGAAAAATAACCACTGACGTCAATTCTAAGGCCGTCGGTTGGATTACGGCCGTCTTTTCAGAACTTCCATATTCAATTCAAAAGGAAGATGCTAAAATCAGCTCCCAACCAACCAGGAGATGCTCTTACTAATTTTAGGCCAACTATTCATTACCAACATATTCGGCATCTCTTCAAAATGGATGGATATACCAAGTGTTTGAACGAATTGAAGCTGCAGAATGTGTTTTTTTCTCAATGTTTAGATGTCTTAGATCTAGATTCAACATGTATTTGACTTCTTTGGATCCACATTGCTTGCTTCTTTAATTCAAGCTCAACATATACTAATAAACATCAGCAGCTTTGTCTTATTTTCTTGATCTCGAGTTGCAAGTATAGTTTGAATAGTCGCAAGTATAGTTTGCTTTAAGGAGGAAAATGATGCACCTGGCAACCAAATTGATCCTCCAAGCTGTCTGCTTAAGAAAGCCCATCAAAGAGACGGCTTCATGTTCCTAGAGAATCGGCACAGAAGAGAGAGTTTTCACGAAGATGGTCCCTCTCCCTCATTAAGGGCGCTTTCTCTCTCTCTCTCTCTCCCCCCAACGCTCGCTGCTACTCTCCACTTTCTTTTTTTTCTTTTTAATAGGAAGGCCACCATCCCTCTCTCTCTCTCTCTCTCTCTCTCTCTCAGAGGCCTGTTACCCTGTACATCTGTTGATACACCTTTTTGAGTCCCAAGTCTCGTAGATAAAAGGGAAGAAGGGAATGAAAATTAGTTCCTCCTCCCCTTCTTCCTGCTATTAAATATTCCGCTCCCCATCTATGCTTTGGAGCCTTCCATTTGTAAGCATTGAAAAGCATCCCAGCAAAGCTTCTCGTTTCCACCTTTTCACCTTCCCTTTCCCCTTTCCTCGCTTGTTATAGCTCTCTTTGTCTCTCATCACTTTCTGATTTTCTGCTACTATGCTTCTGCTACTACCACTGGTGTTGGACTAGCGTCTTCTGCTTCTTGGACCGTTGTTATTGCCGTGTTGTTCGTACTTAATAGAGTCATTGCTTGCAGATTCCGCCATTGGAGGGCGATCCGAAGGTATTTTCCTTTTGGATTATACAACGGTCGCTCCGATACCAGTGAAATTTTCCTAGGTTCTTCTTCCTTCTACTCCTCTTGCATTTATTTTTATTTATTTATCTGCTTTTTGTGGATGTGGGGATCTCTCCCTTGAGGGGTTTCCTCCTTGGAGTGGGGTTTCCTCCTTGGAGTGTTCTGCTTGTTTCCTCTTTGTATTCATTTATGTACTTCTTTTTTTCTCTGCGTGGGGTTAGGGATTAAGTCTCAAATGTCTCTTGTAAGGAACGAGAGTCTTGTTCCTTCATCCGCTTGAAAGGAAAAAGGCAGAAGTCCGCCATTGTTAATTTTCCTCTCTCTCTCTCTCTCGCTCTCTCTCTCTCTGTAGAAATCTTCTTAATTTGAGAAATGGTTCCAAGTGTAGTCTGCCATTAACGCTTTCTTGCAACGGATACTCTCCTGCCCAGGAGAAAACTCCTGATTAAACTCCTACTGTTGTCATTAACTTCAATTCGTCTTTCCAGAATCACATTTCAGAAGAGCACTCCCCCTCTTTCTCTATCTCTCTCCAAGAAAGGAAAACAGAGCATGGCGGCCACCGGGAGGATGTTCCGACTGTGGCTGCTTGCGCTTGTGGGATGGGCTTCGATGTTGTCCGCGGTTGATGCTGCGTACTTCACCACCTGCTCGCAGACGGTGCCCCTGAAGACCCGGCGGGATGTCATCTCCATAACCGACTTCGGAGGAGTAGGGGACGGCCGGACCCTCAACACGTGGGCATTCAGGAGTGCCATCTACAGGATTGAGCACCTCCACCGGCAAGGGGGCACACTGCTCTACGTGCCGCCGGGCGTCTACCTCACCGGCCCCTTCAATCTCACCAGTCACATGACCCTCTACTTGGCCAAGGGCGCCGTTATCCAAGCCACTCAGGTACCCGCCTCTCTCCGGCCTCTCCCAACTCTCTCTTTCAACTGTTTGATTTGCAATGGCGATCGAAACTGGTTTTTGGGATCCAACTAACCGATTCGACTCGTTTTTGGGGACCGGAAATGAATTCTGTCATGTTGGTACGGGAAGACCTAGTCCTAGACTGGAGTCATTCCTCGTGAGCCTATGAGAAGAGATTGGCATCTGTCTCGGTTTCCTAACCCTCTCATGGCAAAAGTAACTTAACAGGCTGATATGAGCAGTTAAAGAAAGTGGGCGAGCGTTTGCCTTTAAACATTTGAAACCTGAATTTTAAAACACAACCTCCACGTGATTCACCCATGTACCGTTTCCTTTATTAATATTTAGCACGTAAGAGACGGACCGAGCAAGCTTCTAGCACAGTAACTATAATAAACTTTTAGTTTTACATTCCCATGTGAATTTGGGCCTCCCGGAGATTCACTTGTATGTGGAGTTTACTAAAGCGTGTTTAACGGCAACCCAGCCCTGCTCATAGAGAACTTGCAAATCGTGAAAGAGTCGACATACATGGAATTGATTTGCATAGATAGGTTTTAGTAACCTAATCTTCAAACTACTGTCACGTGCTCCTTGTTGACAATTTGCTTGAATAATTTTTAGGAATAGAAAAACATCCCAGGAGACTTGGTTGCGGCCATTTTACACATGTTGTAAAAGGCATACCATAACGTGTATCGGTTGGGCCGACCTATACGTTGTATTGTAATGTATCGTAAATGTAGCATAGTGTATCGTACAATTTATTTGTTAATTCAAAAAATACAAAAAAAAGTTTAAAAAATCAAGAAAAGTGCATTTAGTATAAGCACCGCATCTCACATAAAGAATGTTCATGATTCATCATTCATAAACTATAATATATCAACAACACATTCAAAACGAGAAATAGTAGATTCAGAATAACATAATAAGCATCAATCACAAGTTTAAAATGTTTTAGATTATATCACAAATCCACACCATATAATTCGTTATTGCCATGTACCAAATATCATGATTATCATCATTCAATGATAATCATCATCATCTTCTTAGTCATCCTCATTTTCTTTGTTAATTGTTTTAAATTTTAATTTTCAATGCCTTCAAATGGAATGCCTTCACCAACATATGATTGATTTTTTTAGAAAACTAGTAAAACCTCCCCCTCCCAGAGTTCTTAGAGATGTTTAGAAAGTGGTAGGGATGAGCTATTTTAAAAAAGAAGCACAAAAAACAAGGTTTTTTCCGTGGATCTAAGATACGGGGGCGTATCGGCCGCATCATGCGATATGGCCCTTGTATCGATACACAATACAGACCTGTATCATGCGATACGGATAACACTGGTTGCAGTAACTTGCCAGATTGATGATCAGGTGGCCGCCCATTTCATGTTGAGAGACTTTTTCAGCCATAGGAGTTCTTCATCTCATCATTACATTGACCATTCTAACAGAACAAAATGTATGGTTCACATTGTTGGGCAATTCAATAGAGTGACATGATTTCAGTTCCAGATTTACTGTTGCCTTCACAGCCGTGTGAAACTTCCAGTGTAAAAAACAATGAGGTTTGGGCCTGTGTCCAGCCACTTGCTGAGGGATGCCCTCTCTGATTTTGTACTTGGATCTGAAGTTTGTTTGGTAGGTGCATGCTACCTGAGAATCAAAAGAATGGGTGTAAGTTGTGTTTACTTATGCAGGACACCAGTAGTTGGCCATTAATAGCACCCTTGCCTTCTTATGGGAGGGGGAGGGAGAGGCCTGGAGGGCGGTACATGAGTTTCATTCATGGGAATAGCATCCATGACGTTGTAATTACAGGTAAGCTCTCCCGGAACATTTACTTCTCTGTACTCTTCTGATGATTTCTGTCCTGGGTTAGCCCGCGCTCATAAATCCCATTTTTGTTTGAAACTGTTCTTTAAACTGTTTCTTCTTCAGCATTTTCCTGCTCGTATTGTATAAACCTGTATTTTACCTGTAAATGTACTTGTAGTGCTCATGTCGACTGTTTAGAATTCCTCTCAGTCCTCATCAATTTAAAGCTAGGAAACATTTATGGTTGTACTACATATATCGGGGAGTAGATCCAACTTTCACCAAACCCAGTTTCGTGGGTGAGATTAGGTTCTGAAACTTTTGGAAGCTTGTTATGTGTCAAATGCACAAGACGTTCATTCAATTCTGATTACTTAGTAGATACAACATTAGAGGAGTTGTGAACCTGCAGAAGGATAAAGTAGAACTAAAAGCTTGGTAATCTTGTATGTTCTGTACTGGGTTTAGAGTGGATCTGCTTTTCATCAGTGGTGGGGGGGGGGGGGGGTTAAATTTTTCTAATTATATTTCATTTCAGGAGAGTTGTGTCTTTCAGGATCCCAATTTGAGGCAGATTCCTTTTACTATCTGTAGTACTGCATGCTTTTGTTGATGAAATTCTTGGTATTATGAAAATATGGACTGAGAACTATCAAATTTTCTAACCATTTTGCAATTCTTATTGCACATAACTGAAAGTGAATGTTGATTTGAGTTATGCAGGTGAGAATGGAACAATCGATGGTCAAGGTCAAGTCTGGTGGAACATGTGGAAAGATCGCTCCCTTCAGTATACAAGACCAAGTCTCTTGGAATTGATGCATTCTAGAGACATCATTATTTCAAACGTGGTCTTCAGGGACTCTCCATTTTGGAACATTCATCCTGTTTATTGCAGGTACTGATAATTGAGTTGTGCTTCTTTGGCTTTGCATTTTTTCCCTTTCGGTTGGGAAAAGGTGGTTTAGAAGCAGGACGTTGAGAGTTCTCTCATTTTTACATTTTCTTAATTTCTGAAACAGATTAAATAAAATATGTTGTGATATGGGTATAATACTTTCATAAATAAAATGATATAGCAGTACGCTTGGTTAATGGGCTAGAGAAAACTTCCACACTTCATCTTTTGCTACTAAATATCAAGGTTGTGTGCGGTCTGCTGTACAACCTGTATTACCAGCTCTAGCTTTTAGTTTGCTTAGATGTGCACACAGCCAGACACACATACACATCAAAAGAGATGGTAATTCCAGCCATTTCCTAGCTTCATTGGTCAAGTGTCTCGTTGATTTGCTCATTTCTGGCAATTCTCAGTTTATGATGCTGCATCTCATGCCAATCCTTTTTAACCATTGCAGCAATGTTGTTATCAATCATGTGACAATCTTGGCACCAGTTGATTCCCCCAATACTGATGGAATTGATCCAGGTACTGCACTGCAAGGCCTTTATGATGGATCTGTGTTGCAGGGGGGTAACGCCTTTTAGTTTTTGTTTTTTAGTTTTTATAATTATGCATTTGAAATTTTATTTTCCTTTTCAGAAATGATAATGCTTCCGTTTTCCAATCTCCTGCTAATTGGTTATCAACAGCTATTCTTCCTGATTTGTGTCGAATTCAGCTACTTTAATCTAGCCAGCTTGAATGCTGTTCTTTATGACTGAAGCATGATGTGTAATGGTCCTTGCATAAACTGCTCTGCAGATTCTAGTTCTAATGTGTGCATCGAAGACAGCTATATAAACACTGGTGATGACTTGGTAGCAATAAAAAGTGGGTGGGATGAGTATGGAATCGCCTATAATCGTCGAAGCTCGAACATCACCATCCGACGGATTAGTGGCTCATCATATCCTTATGCAGGGATTGCCTTTGGCAGTGAAACTTCTGGCGGGTAGGTTGCTCTTTAGTGCATTTTTCTTTCCTAATAAAAAGAAATGAGAAATCTTTTGTGGCCGACGGGAGGCATTATCGTTTACAAGTTACTCTTTGCAGGATCGAGAACATTTTGGTTGAAAACATCAATCTCTACAATACTTCCACTGGCATATTCCTCAAAACGAACGCTGGCAGGGGAGGGGTAATTCGAAATATAACAGTCAGAGATATCTACATGGAGAATGTGAAGAATGCGATCAAGTTTGCAGGAAATGTTGGCGATCATCCTGATGACAAATATAACCCCAATGCACTTCCAGTTGTGGATGGCATCTCAATCATGAACGTCTGGGGTATCAATGTGAGGAATCCAGGATCTCTAGAAGGCATGCAGAAGTCACCGTTTCAACGGATTTGTCTTTCGAACATAAATCTCAAAGGGATGGCCGCCACTTTGCCATGGAAATGCGACAGTATTGAGGGCTCTGCCCTTGGAGTGCACCCTTGGCCTTGTACCCAACTGATCAGTACACAGGGTTCTGGCTCCTGTCCTTGAATTTCTTGGAATGTTGTTTCTGGCCACTCGTGTCCCTTCCCCACATTAAATCTTGTAATTCATATAAGCGTGTAATGCATCCTTTTCCTGTGATAAGAAGTCACTGTCCATTTGTTCAATGCATTTTTTCTTCATTGGAAAACTGCTATTGCATGAAGAGTGGAGTTGATGAAGAAGCGTATAGGTCTCCTTTGCCTGTACTTGGACTATGCAACTCGTTTTAGTTTAGCACCAAGTATAACTCATATGTTGCGTTTGGCCTCGTTTTCTCCTGGTTGTATAGTCACAGAACTTCAGGAATTGAGCCTAATGACTTGAACACTAGAAGACGATTGTTAACACTTCATTTTACCGTCATTTGTTGTAGGTATTCTCCATATGCTATGCAGATGGCAAAATCTTACATCTTTCGGGAAGAGAATTTGAGACAATCAGGGAAAAGTTTCTGCATCTCACTTTTGTCGAATAGAATGTTGCACCCTGGCCAAGATAATAATCGAACTTCTTTGATGATGTGTTTGATTTCCATCGCCATTCACCAATAGTCATTGCAAGAACATTTCCCATTCACAAATTCATGGAACCTGCATCCATCTCGTAGGTATATCTTGCGGCCAGTAATTCTAGATATGTATTTTGCTGCTACATGGCAATCTCCGCAGATTCTGGTATTCGCTATAACTCTTATCGGCATGCCTTCACCTGTCTTTATAAGCCCATATGTTATAGCTAGCTTCTCAGAATGACTCAAAACCATTTGTTCTTTTTGGTCCTCATCAGCTTTAAGAATCACGCAACTTGTATCAGGTTTATAACCCAATCTTCTCATTTGAGCGACCAACTGGCATAATTCAAAGTATATTTCTCCCATATCTCTATGTGGCCTTCCTTTCGCAGAGAAAACATGAACTTCCTTATTGATCCAGATCCAACTCCACCCCCTCTTGTTCCTGACACCTATAACGTTCATTGCATCTTTTAGATTTTCGATTTCATCCCATCGGCTTTGTGCAGCATACAAGTTCATGAGTAGCGAGTAATTTGCAGAGTTATAGGGTTCTAGTTTGAAGAGTCGTTTTGCTACAAATTCAGCAAGCTTGACGTTCTGGTGAACTTTGCAAGCAAGAAGCAAAGATCCCCAAACACTTGTATCTGGTCTTAGTGGCATGGTCTTGATCAAATCCAGTGCTTCATCCAAATAACCGTTCCGACCTAGAAGATCTATCATACACGCATAGTGCTCTATGGTTGGAATGACACCAAATTCCTCTCTCATGCTATCAAAAAATTTCCACCCTTCGACAAGTAAACCAGAATGACTGCAAGCAGACAGAAGAGAAGTGAATGTAACACCGTCTGGTTGGATACCTATTTCACGCATTTCGTCGTAGATGGAAATTGCCTTTTCGCCCAGCCTGTGAAGAGCATATCCCTTGATCATGGCATTCCAACAGACTAAATTCTTGTCCTTGATCTTACTGAAAACATGATAAGCGTTCTCTAAACTTCCTGACCTAGAGTACATGTCCACAAGTGCAGACGCTACATATTTGTAGTCATCAAGTCCATTTCTGATGGCATAACAGTGCAGTTCTGCTCCTTGGTGAAATGAAGCTAAGGCTGCTGTTACAGAAACTAAACTTGCTACGGTGGCAGCATTAGGTTGAATTCCTGCTTTCTGCATTTCTCTGAAAGCAAGCAAAGCGTCTCCATAATTTCCTGCCTTTGAACATCCGCTGATCATTGCCGTCCATGAAACTACATTTGGAGTAAAGCCCGTCTTATTCAGTTGTCGGATCAACACCAATGCTTGTTTGCTCTGACCCATTCGAGAATACCCCGATATGAGGCTGTTCCATGTGATCAAATCTGGCTGGATACCTTCTTCTTCCATCTGATTTAAGAGATCCAAAGCTTCACCGATATGCCTATTACGTGCATACCCTGCAACAAGAGTATTCCATGTGAATGAATTTCTGTGCTTCATATAATCAAAGACCCTCCTCGCTTCAACTAATCTCCCGTGCTTGACATACATTTCCACTAATGAGGTTCTCATGCAGATGTCATTCTCATATCCATTTCTGCTGATATGGCCATGGATTTCTCTCCCTAGTCTCGCTGTTCCTTGTTCTGCAACAGCTTGAAGTATGCTTGTGATAGAGCTTGCATTTGGTTTGGTGCCTGAACTCAACATTTTCCGGAATAGTCTCAACGAAACTGATGCATCATTCCGTCGTGAAAAACCAGAAATAGCTGAACTCCAGGATGATGCATCAGGTTTTATCCCCTCCCTGTTCATCATATGAAAGATTTTCTCAACTTCTTCTACAGATCCATGAAGTGCATGCCCAGAAATCAAGCAATTCCATGTGACTACATCTGGCTTGGTTCCCGAAGAATCCATTTCCTGGAAAACGTCCCAAGCATCATTCAAAACGTCATTCAGTGCATACCCTGATATCATTGAGTTCCAAGAGATCAAATCACGGTTACTGATTCCATCAAAAACCAGTCTTGCAGATCCTAGTTGCCTGGTTTTGCAGTAGGTGCTGATCAACGAGTTTCCTACAGCCACAAACTGCAATAGACCATATCTTATAGCATATCCATGCACCTGTTTGCCTTCTCTGAGCGCTTCCAGCCTCCCGCAAGCTTGGAGAACTCTTGCTATCGTAGCTCGACTGCATTGGACGAGTGAGAATTGCATCTCGCGGAAAAATTCTAACGCCTCAAACCATAATTGGTTCTTCACATACATCTCAATCATTACATCCCAGAGATATGTGGTTCTTGAACTCATTTTATCGAACACTTTACGTGCTTCTTCTAACTTGCAAGAACGACCATACATTTTCAAGAAAACACAGTCTAGATAATCATGTGAAGTGGATCCGGTTTTCACCATGACACCGTGCAGCATACCACCCATAAGCGAATTCCCTGAGTCTCCACAAATCTTCACCGCAAAAGCTAGAACGTCCTCGAAGCGTGCCATCAATCCTTTTTTATGCAACTCAGCCACAATCCTAAAAAGTGCTTCTGGCTTCACCGCGGCGCGGATTGTTTCTAGCAAATGATTTAAGGATTCCGCAGCAGCCAGATGACTAAAAATAATGCCTACAGATTCGAAATCATCCATGTTTACATACATGTCTACTAGTTTCTTCCACGCATCCACTGCATCTTCCCGGTTCATTTTTGCTATCTGAGCATGAATCTGTTTGACGGCATCCATGGAGATCGGTTTCTCGAGTTCGTCGAAGCGAGAGAAGACAGATTCAGTCGGGTACCGCCATTGTGGTGCCAGGGTTGATGGCTTCGCTTCAAGACTTGACGTTGTCGAAGACTCAGAGAGGTCAAGAATTGGTTGAACTCGGGTGCTGCTGCTTCTAACACATACAGGATATCTACTGAAACGATTGAAGTTGCAGGGGGATGACAACTGGAACTGGGATTGTCTAGTGATTGTCTCCATCTTGGATCACAGCGAGAGAGAGAGAGAGAGAGAGAGAGAGAGAGAGAGAGAGTCATTCAGGTTGCTGGTGAGCTCCAGGCTTATGGAAGTGGATAAGGCAATTTACAGCGTCTATCTTTTTCTGTGTACCAAGTCGTCCTTCATGAATTTTATTTCGTTGTAAATGGGTCGAACAGATCCGATACGACGCCAAAGGTGAATCCTAATCAGGTTGCGATTTGAGAATATCGGAAAGTGAATCACATGGATACCTGGACCATAGGCTGGCTAAGCCTGGCTTCATTCAATGGCCTACATTGGCATTAGTTAGAACCTTTTCTGTAGTTCTTTCAAAGAGTTCGGGAAAAACCAGACTTTTAATCCACTGAATTGCTTGGAATCAAAGCATTGGAGGAAATGCATCAATGGCCTTGTGGATTTGCCTCCTCCAAAAGCATCAACTGCTTAGTTTGCGCTTGCCTGCATAAAGTGTGCATCCAATTCCTTCTCCAGTGAAGGTTTCACTGCTCTCAAAAAATAAGCTGCAGATGTGAATCTTGAATGAGATCGGATCAGAAATATAACTAGATCCACAAGCAGATGACCCAGGATCTTCTGTTGTTCCATTAGATGTGACAAATACATAGAAACCCATTTGAGGAGAACATAATCCTCGCAGACCCAACATGGTAGATACAGACCTCATCATTGATAGGATCTGATGTGCTCTGGTCAATCTCCAATGCCCATGCCATTGCCATTTCCAATTTTTCCAGATTTAACATCTTTCAAATATTGTGTCAATAACACATTTCATTACTTTACAAACAACGAAAACTGACTTGCAGAGGATAAGAGAATGAAGCGGAACAAAGAGTGGAAACAAATAATCAAAATGTATTTATCAGTATATATCATTATTACAATAACTTTATACAACGAACATCATTATATAACCATATGGGTACATGTCAACAGAGTACCAAAACCTAAAAAGGTTTTTATTGTTACAGTAATCATATACATACTACACACACAGGCAAAATCAATACCAAACAACGAAGCAAAAGCAGGAGGCCTGACAAAGGGGCCTATCCTGAAAGATCACATGGTCCTTCTATTCTAACACCAAGGAGAAGCAGAACCGCCTCTCTCTCCTTCTCTATCTTCCTCTGTCTATGGCATATTCAACAGATTGCTAAACCACTTGAGAACACCTCCCTTCCGCGGCTTGTCGTCATCGTCTTCTTCCTCGTGCTTGTGCTTGTGTCTGCGCTTCATCTCTTTGAACCCATCGGGAAAAAACCGGTGGTGGTGGTCATGGTGATGGCGGTGATGGGGCTGATCGTGGCCACGGAACCAATCGGGAAGATGGTTCTCGTCCAGGAAGCGGCCCTCGAACTCCGCCCCTCTGATCGGGAACTCGATCTCTCCCTCCTTCTCAGGGAAGAAATGAAGACCACCGCCCATGAAGTGCTCGTGGTGGTGGTGCTTATAGCGATCATCGTCATGATCGTCCTCGTGGTCGTCCTCGTGGTCGTCCTCGTGATCGTCGTCGTGGTCGTGGTCGTCGTGGTGGTGGTGGTGCTCGTGCTCGTGCTCGTCCTCGTGTTCGTGTTCGTGCTTGTGGTGGTGGAATCGGCGGGGGAAGCGGAAGAGGAAAGGACGGCGGATGTAAACGTGGTGCACGTGGTGACGGTTTCCGGCAAAGAGATCGTCCTCCTCCGTGGGGATCGGGCCTCGCAGGGTCAGTGGCTCTGCCGGTAGCGTCAGTGGCTCTGCCGGTAGCGTCACCGGCTCGGACTCCGACTCCTGCTTCTCGCTTGGGAGGAGAAGCTTGGGCTCAATGTTGACAAGAGAATCCTGGGCGTCCTCCTGTGGTTTCTCCGGCAGAAGGGTCGGAACCCGCGCATTGATAAGGAGGGCTAGGGAGAGGAGGAGGGAGAGGAAGAAGAAACCCTTCGCCATGGTTGGGGACTTGGGTGAATGAGGAGACGACTTGCGTTGGCTTAGACTTTTATAGAGGCGTTGAATGGTGGTTTTGGGGAAACGTTACGCCCATGGCTCTGCGAAGAGTCCGGAAGCACCGGCCACGGCCGGTGAGCGTCCTTCGTCCCGAGTCCGGTCCAGATCGTCTCGGTTCCCGGTTTCCCTACTCATGAGAGCTTGGTGATTTAGTAGATTTCCCGTGTCCAAAGGTGGATGGTCCACTCAAATGGATCAGTCCGAGTCAGACGGGATCTATGAAGTAAAATCGTGGTTCGGTTTTTTGAGCCGAACCGATCCGGGCCGAGCGAGCCTAATTCGAGGTCTTACCAAATAAGGAGGAATGTGCGTGTGACTGTCGGTGAGCGGGTGCCCGGTAACCGGATATGACCGTTGACCGCGTTTCACGCGGCAGTCACTTCTGGCAGAGGAGTTTTTCACGCTTCCGCTGATAACGATGAGCCTCTCTCAAGCCTCCCGTCAAAGCTATTTACCGGTGAATGTCCACTTCCTGCTGCGGCTGACCGCACCTTCTCTCTCTCTCTCTCTCTCTCTCTCTCTCTCTCTCTCTCTCTCTCTCTGTATATATATATATATACAGAGAGAGAGAGAGAGAGAGAGAGAGAGAGAGAGAAATGAGATACTATTTAGATTGAATTTGATAGGTTGATGAGATCATCTGGAAACTGAATTTCTACTGTTGGAGTTCAACCAAAAATGGATGGGATTGGTATTTGACATTCTAAAAGCTGTGATGAGAATATGGAAGAACTCTTTCATGAGAAGCAACCCATTCAGTTTCAGCCCCCATAAATAAATAAAAGGAAGCTTACGAAAAAATGAAGCAAAGCTATCCAATGGTGCGGCCTTTGAAGGGCGTTAAAAATTAAAAAGCTAAAACAAACAGATATCTGGTGAAGGTTAGGAATGGGGAGAGTTGTAGTTTTTCCCAGGGCAGGGGAGTAAACGAAGACAGGAAACAAATGGCAACTCGCCTTTAAGTCGGTTCACACCTGGAAACAAAAGAAGACAGGAAACAGGACAAACAATAGCATTGACATACAAGTATACAAGTTCTTGCTTCAGGAAACAGGACAAATAATAGCATTGACATTAACATACAAGTGTATAAGTTCTTACTTCTTCCTGTCTCTGTACTGTCCTTCATTAGTTAACCATTTTCAAACATTTTTTGGCCTGAAGATGTGTATATTAGATAATAAGAGTTCATAAAAGTTTTAAAATCAAGTGAAGAAGAACAAGGGTTATGAATAAGAGTAATCATATATCCATTTTGCCTATAAGGAATGTAAGATGGCAGTCAAACGAGATCTATCAAGGGCATCTTAGGCTGATCTAAAGCTCCCTGTGGAGAAGACAAGTCTGAAAGCAAGCTGGACTTTCGGGCCTCACTTGCTCACTATGGGGGCCATCAACCTTGCATTTTCAAAATTTCTGCCTCCTACCATCCTTTGAACCACGTGTGAAAGCACTATATGTCGCATATATCATTTTCGTGAATGGGGCCTCATTTTGGGGAGACTTTGATTTCCTTGAGCCTTAGACTCTAAGGTTTCAACGGACATGCAAAGGGCACTTTTGCTTTTGGAACTCACTGAATCGCTTTTCTGCCATCTCTCTTTCTTCCAGCTTAGATCTATACTTTCCAAATTGCATATATATGTATTCCAAATCGAACGTCTTTACATCGCTTTTGTTCACATGAATCATTCATGCCTAAAATGTAAATCCCTTTGATCTATCCAAACATCGTCTCTACTGATCATATATATATATATATATATATATATATATAGGACAAAATCAAAAGCCATTCTTCTACTTTGAACCACATCTACGATCTGTATGGAGAGAGTGCCATTCTCTCTCATCCAGTCGATCGGCCTCGCATACGAGGCCCAAATTAGACCATAATCTCATCAGCTCCTTTTCCTGATATATATTCATACTCTTCTTTACAGCATTCCATATGATCATCCTCATTGATTGAACTGCAACTTCCAAGTCATCTTCATGAAAATTAGTTTTATTTCTCGACCACCACTGTCTCCAGCAGACATTGTGGAACTGGTCTCAAAGCTTATTTGGGCCCTTCTAGTGAAGGAATTCGGGGTTCAATAATTATGTTTGATCAAGAGCATCCTTTTGAAAACACATTCAAGGTCGCAAGGAGATTATTTGCAGGTTGAGCATCAAATCTTTGGTGTTTGGAGCAAGGGACTCGAGAGTGGTGGGACTTCCTTGACCCTCTTCAAGAATGGGAGGAAGGTTTCAGATGAACTAGGAGTTGGAGGTCGCCTAAAAGACTAGTTGATTGACATAAAGGGTGATGATTGAAGAATCTGCTTTTTCTTGTTTGGCTTAAGTTCCATTTTCATGCATTTTATATGCATGTCTCCATATAAAATATTCTTTTTCACCTTGTTGCAATTTCAAGCATCAACATTACCTGTATATCTCTTTCACTAGTTCAGCTGTTGGAACATGCCTTGGTAAAGATTGTCAGGGCGGTTGAGCATGGTTGGCAGTGAGCATGCAACAACAGCAACTACAGCTGCAGCAGTGGCAGCAGTTACAATGCACGACTCGATCTCTAGGATCATCTGGTTTTACTTAATGCCATTGTTGGGAAAATTGTGACAGATTTTAAGTGCTGTACTCAGATAAATTTCAAGTTTACATTTGTTATTACTGTTTGCCTTTGATGTTTTTTTTTAGTGAATTTATGCAAAATCCCAGTTGGCGAAATGTAGCAAACAACATTAGAAAATGGTTAGGGCCTCTTGATAACAATATTTTTCCTTTCTGATGTCATTTTCATAACAAAGTGCAGATGTTCCACCCATATGATTGCATGCTTCTGACATCAACATTTCAACCCCCTTTATTTTTTTGAGATTGAAACAAATAGGGTTTTAGTGAAGTAATGAAATTCCTTCAAAAAGAGAAAGACAGCAAGTGACTTAGAAGGAATGGAGTATAAATTTAAGCATCTTGAGCCCGTTTTACTGCTAACAACTATAGCAAGTAGCAAGCACGTTTGAAGTACCAAAGAGAAATGACATGCTTCAAAGTGGATGGATCCTGACCTTCTGCAGATATGTTTGCTTCTGCTTTTGTGAAGAAAGTGTATAGTAGAGCAGCATCATGTGTTCAGCCTATGAAGATGCAACCACTGAGCAAAAGTATATAGAAGAGAAACTACTTGACCTGCTTAAGGTACTTCCTTGTGATGTTTATTTATTCAATCTGCCTATATGGGTGACCATGGCAGTGTACTTATAGTCACATGTACATAGCTATGTGAAGGAAATATAAATCTTTCATTTATGAAACTGTAAGTCACTTAACGAGATTATTTTATGACATCCAACTTCTTTTACAACCACTGTCGCTCATTTGTTTCCATGGATCAATGTGAAACATTAATCGCTCCCATCTTCTTACAAACAGTAATCACATGCGTCGGAAACAGAAAATCGCTCAGGGCCAGTAATTTCTCGTCCATTTCGTTATTTAATAGGTGAAAATAGATGTGTGATTTAGATTTCGATGTCAAAAGGTAATTTAGAATCAGGGCAGACACTTTTGGTTTTTAAAATTCGATAGTTCACGATAAGCATGGCAGTCCAGTTCATGGTCAAACCAGAGCCATGCCACTACAATCGTCGGTTCATGGTACCTGAGTTCATAAATACCCTTCATTGTCACTTAATTAGGCTTCATAAATCCCCTTCATCTCTACCTCCAAGAATCGAGCCTCTTGTAAGGCGGTGAATGTTCATGGTATATCTAGTAGAGTTGCAGAAAAGGCGAGAATCTGTTCGAGGGTTTAAAGGCGGGGAGCGTTTCTTCACTCTACTGCAATCTATATGCAGTTATGCACCCATCATTTGAAGTAAGCAGTGAAGACAACTGGTTTTAAAGAAATCGATGAACTTATAATGCAAATGGCTGTAAATGTATGGATCCTCTAACTGAAGGTGCTCGAGAAATGTTGTTTGTTTTTCGTCAGCATCTGCCTCAAATAGGTGTAGATAAATTTTAAAACCGAGTAATTTTGCTCCAGCACTTTTTGCAAAGCAAAGGATGCTCAAGAAAAACTTTGTGTTAGTTCTGTCATTTATATCCATTACTTGATAAGTTCATGAAGTTTCCTAAAGAAAGGAGTTTTTGGGCACTCCTTTCCAAGAAGGATGCATATACCGTGGTAGGCAAGGGGCAGTCAAGCAGCGGTCACTGCATTGAATCTCTTTCTGTTTGAAAAGAGTTTGTAGTAGATGTCAAAAGGTTGTATGATTTCATGATGAATATCTAAGCCAAGAGAAACAGCAATGATAAAGGAGCGATTCGATGAGTTTTCAAATGCAAAAGTGTTTTTTGGGTCAATTAAAGTATGTGCTTAAATGGATATGCCTTGTTGAAGCATCCCATGTGTTATTTTTGAATACCTACAAGTGATATCCGAATTAAAACTAGGGATTTCCTCTCAGTATGTTTTGACTGACATATTTCCACCTTAAATTCGAGCAGCGGCACGCTTCTGAAACATATATATTTAAGATGTTCGTTGTCTCTCAGATACATGGATCTCTAGTTAGAGGAGGGAGAAGAATGTGAGTTAGAACACATAGACTAAAGATGTATTGTAACCCGCATAATTTCTTTTTTTGGAGGACATTTTTCGGTGCCTCGATGATCAATGGAATCGTTAACTATATGCAGGACCAATCATCTAATGTTGCTCAGTTTACTAAGTTAAAGGGAGTTAACGAGACAAGCTATCTTCTTGCATCACCTTACCTCTTGTTCATTCGATGCTAAAAAGAAAAATCACCCATGAATAACAAATTGAAGATTTCCTCGTCCAAATTCTCATGTCCCAAAAGGACAAAAGTGCACTAGTATCTGTGGCCAAATTTTATTGATGAACCCAATTCTCTCCATTGAAGAAGTTCACTGTTCTCTTGGAACAAGAAGAGAGAGGACTCGAGTTAAACATGCAGGCACCTTTAGATTCTATTGCTCCTACTACAACTCAAGAGTCAAGACAATGTGAGTTGGAAATCGGTCAAATGTTCGTCATGGAAGGTTGAATCGCATTAAGGCATCGTTTTGTTTCATTGGATATGAAATTGAAATCTCAACCGTTTAAACCCGGCGGCGACCCGCTTTTGATATCCTTGGTTTTTTGGGGGGAGAGGTCCCTCCAAGTCCAGCCTCCTGCGGAAGAGATTCTGGAGAGAGGGAGAGATGCTGCTCTGCGGCGGAACTCAGGAGATAACGTCCGTGGGCGTTCTCCAACTTTTCTTTCTCCACAAGCCGCCGCCACCGCCATCGACCGCCACCATCTCCTTCTCCATCGCTTCGGCCCTTATGCTGCGTTCTAGGGTTTTGGGTGCCTTCTCGTCCCTCAAGACTACCACGCCTTTCACTCGCTTCTCCCCACTGTTCTCTCACTCCCCAAAGGTTCCTCTTCCTCCTCCTCGTGTGGGCATTCACCACCAGCCTTCTTCCAAGACGACCCAACTCACCTCTCAGCGCCAGCTGCTTCACAGTTCGCTTCCCGCCTCTTCCGTCGAGTTGCATGACCAGAGGACCAGCGAGGATGATGTCGAAGAGAAGTTCGTTGGGGCAGGCACATGGGGTTCTGATAGGGACTTTCGCACGCCCACCGGCCCGTCATTGGAGGTGAGGGATCTGGAGGAGCTTCCTGAGCAATGGAAGCGTTCGAAGGTTGCCTGGCTGTGCAAGATTTTGCCTTCTCATAAACCTGCGACGCTCGTCAGACTGCTTAATTCTCAACGGAAGTGGATGGCCCAAGAGGAAGCTAAGTATATCATCGTTCATTTCTTGAGGATTCGGGAGAACGATGCCAGTTTCCGGGTTCGTTTCTTCTTTTCCTTCTATGCTTTTGAGCTTCCTGTTTGTTTGTTTGGCTTAGAAGGTGTGAGTTAGCTAATTCTTTCAATCTGATTTTTTTGGCTTTTAGAATGTAAGTTGCTTTTGGTGTTGGTAATATCGGCCACCAAGTTGAGTTTAACATTTTCGTTTAGTACATTTTTTTAGTTCCTTGGTTTCTGTTTTTAGTTCCTCCTTTTCTGTCTTTGCTTAATTTTATCTTGTAGAGCACGGTCGTAGGTTGAAATATATAGCAGTTCAAGTTTCAACGTTTTTAGTTTTGAACCTTAGCTAGTATGAGTTTCAAAAAAGAGATGTTCCTACAAAGGTTTAAAAGTTACGAACCAAACTATAGGAACTGAGGTGAAGAAGAAACACTGAAAAGATGTGAAAGCCTTCCAGAAGCTAGGTAGACAAAATAAGTTCAAGTAAGATATGGAATATACTTCATGGGTACGTTTAATGCTACCTTTGACGATACAAAGTCTACCAATCAAATTGAAGACCTTTAGACTTTAAGCCATGTTTGCGTGCAACATCGAAGCAAGCAATGGCATCATTGAAGAAAAAAGAGTTACTATATGATGTGCATGCCTTAAGAAGTTTTTCTTGTAAAAGGCTTGCTTATTTGTATATGTCTAAACTAGGAATTTTCTCTTATTTCTTCTTAAAATTCTAAAAGCTTTTGCATAAACTTTGTAGAGGCATACTATACCATTTAATAAAGAGAAGATCCATTGCAATTTCTGCAGGTGTATAAGTGGATGGTCCAACAACGTTGGTTTCAATTTGATTTTGCGCTGGCTACTAATCTAGCAGATCACCTGGGCAAGGAGCGTAAATATTCAAAGTGTCGAGAGTTGTTTGATGACATTGTAAATCGTGGGCAGGTGCCTTGTGAATCAACGTTTCATATACTAATTATTGCCTATATTGGAGCGGATTCCCATGGTTGCTTGGAAGAAGCTTGTGTTATATATAACAGAATGATTCAGCTAGGAGGTTATCGTCCTAGCCTTAGTTTGCATAATGCTCTGTTCAGGGCCCTCGTGAGCAAACCAGGGGGGACATCAAAATACTATCTGAAGCAAGCAGAATTTATTTATCATAATCTGGAATCAAGTAAACTCGAGATACAAGGGGATATATATGCAGGTCTAATTTGGCTGCACAGTTATCAGGACAACGTCGATAAAGAGAGGGTTGCAGAGCTTAGGAGAGAAATGCAGCAAGCAGGATTGGAGGAAAGTCGAGATGTGCTTGTCTCCATCTTGAGAATTTGTTCCAAAGAAGGAGATGTTGATGAAGCTGAAAGGATCTGGAAGAAGCTACTTAATGCTGGTTTTAGTATTCCTTCTCAAGCTTTTGTTTATAGAATGGAGCTATTTGCCAAATTAGGGGAGCCTATGAAATCTTTGGAGGAATTCAGGAGGATACAAGAACATGGAGTGCCCAACAGCATTGTGGCGTATCATAAAATCATTGAGGTAATGTCAAAAGCCGGAGAGACTGAAATTGCAGAAACAATTATGGATGAATTCAGGAAGAATGGGATGAAGCCTCTGTTGCCAGCTTTCGTTGACTTGATGAACATGTATCTGGATCTGAGTATGCATGATAAAGTGGAATCTGCCTTTGTACAATGTTGCACTGAATGTCGTCCAAACAGAACTGTTTACAATGTCTACTTGGAGTCGCTGGTGCAAACCAATAATCTTGAAAAAGCTGAGGAGGTTTTCATTCAAATGCAGACTAATGGCGCACTTGGTGCCAACGATAGTGCATGCAACATTATCTTACAGGCATATTTGGATTCTGGTCAGAATGAGAAGGCAGAACAAATTTATGATCTGATGTGCAGGAAAAAATATGAGATCAAGCCTTCGCTGATTGATAAGCTTGACTATATGCTGAGCTCAAGGAAGAAGGTCGTAAAGAAACCAATAAGGCTAAAGCTTGAGAAAGAACAACGTGAAGTATTGATTGGCTTACTTTTAGGCGGTGCTGAAATGGAAATGATTGAACAAAGAAATCACTTGTTCCACTTTGAGTTCAAAGAGAATTCCTTTGTTCATGGTATATTGAAGATGCATATCCACGAGAAATTTTTTGAGTGGTTGGATTCTTATAGCCGACAGAGCAATGGAATTGAAGAGATCCCATGTGGGCTTAGCACAATTCCGCATGCATCTTTTGGGTTCTTTGCTGATCAATTCTGGCCAATGGGTCGGCCTATGATCCCAAAACTCATTCATCGATGGCTTTCTCCTCGTGTGCTGGCTTACTGGTATATGTATGGAGGCCATAAGAGCTCAAAAGGGGATGTCTTGCTCAGAATAAAGGGCACTTTAGAGGATGTGGAGCGGCTGGTCAAGGCGTTGAAAATGAAGTCCATTGATTGCAAGGTTAAGAGGAAAGGCAAAACATTTTGGCTCGGTTGTCAATATAGCAACGCGATATGGTTCTGGAAGCTGGTGGAACCTTATATCTTGCCAGATTTAAAGGGTATTCTAAATCCTGAATTTCACGGCTCTCTAGATGAGGAGGCATCAAGAGGGGGCTATAGTGGATCTGATACAGATTCTGGATTGGATGTTTAGCAATGAAATATTTTGATTAATTAGTGCGATGACTATTATTTCATACTGGAAAATGGTACGAAAGTGAAATAATCGGGTCTGGAACATTATAACCGCCTCTGTGGACGTCATCTCCAAAGAACCTCAAGGCAGTGGTGTCTTCATTAGGAAGCTCAGTATTAAAACAGCGTTGATTACCTGTTTATGACTTTCGTGAATCTGTACAATTTGTAAGATAAAATTATTCTACGTCCTTTTTGCCACCTCTCCTCCAGAGGCGAGGACGCAATGAACATTACCTAATTTGTTGTAACCAATTTTGTACAATCTTGGTACCTGCTATGCTATTACAGATTTTAGTAATGATACAATAAGAAAAGCTGATTCCACAAAGTTTACATCGTGGTTTAGTATTTGCTATTGTTCTGTCTTCATATCAACATAAGAAAATGAATATGCTACGCTAATTGTTAAATTGAGAACCAAAAGCAAAGAACAAGCCACATGAAATGGTTGCTGCCTGATGGCGTTTGCGCTGTCTGAAATCTTCGTGGCTTGTAGAAATGTGATTGCCTCTTTTTGGTGCAGGTGCCCGAACATAGGGTAGCAGGTTCTGGTTATTGGTTTGCATTATGGGACAGTATGTAAATGGTACATGCTATTGTAACCTGAACGATCAGTCATGATTCTGCGTATGACAGTCTTGACTGTCCATGGAACCGAAGCATGTACACTGGTGCATGAACAACACCGCGCCTGAGTTGATCCAAAGGCTGTATAAGGTGGAACTGGAGTTCCCGCAAATATAGCGGCCATTTTACAGCCCCAAGTTGAAACCATGTGCCTGCCTAGTCTATCATCAAGTCGCATTCTTTCACGTTCAGCTTGTTGAACAGGACGACCTGTAGCTCGCCATACAGAACGTAAGCTATTGTCTGATAGCAAACGAGATCTCTTCTGGCCTAAGCGGATCCAGGGTTGAAATGACTGACTCATTCGCTAGAGAAAGTCGAACAGTTTTGACGAAAAATGAAGGGTTGGATTCCGACAGACGATGGGCGCTGACTCCAAATGGATAAACCAATAAATAGTCCCACTTTACAGGCTACTACTCGGCAACCACTTTGTATACTCAAGAACCTTTCATCTGTATTCTTTAGCAATCTGACCTTGCAAGTGTCTTCCCATAAAGAAAAACTGGAAAAACAACGGCAATATACCAGAGGCCATAGTAAAGTCGCGCATGGCGGATAGTTCCACCCTTAAATCCTATTTCCCACAAGACCACAAACAGCCATCAAAAAGTGAAGCGGCTGAATGCAACTCATATCGACCAAATGCGCGAGTACAAAATTTTAATAATTTAGTTTTCATGCGCACATGCATGAACAAGTTTTAAAAAGTTGACGCCGATATTTAGACAAAACTTGAAACTTGGGCAGAAGCCAACTTGGAAATGGTGAACCAGACTCCTGTTCAATTAAATAAGAGAGTACCAAAACATTATCAGAGATGCCACCAACCAGAAAAGGTACTACAATTATACATTCATGCCATCAAAAAAGTCCCTTTTGGGTAATGTATAGAGGAAAAAACATCAAATGGTATTCTAATCAACGGTCATAAGGACCCATCCAAGACATATGTGGCTGAGAATTCTGAACTGGCAACCGCAACATGGTAGCACCAATGTCAGCTTGTATAGCACCTGGTACCGCATACACTTGATTGTGCAGAGGCACAGGCAAGTTCGCAGGGATGTTCATGTTTGCAGGGATATGTGCAGGCAGCGGTACCATTGAAGCTTGTCCACCCATATCCCAATTCCCAACAGGACTAGGACCCATTCCTCTTTCAGAACTAGGAGCAAAACCGTAGTTGGGAAGCTGAGAGGCTGTCATCCCAATTGGGGAGACTGGTTGCTGCCCGAGAATGGAAGGTTGTGTCTGAACTACGGTAGCACTGTGGTTCGTGTAGTCCCTGCTTTTGTCATTGTTTGCCTAGCAAATCAACATTATTTCTTTCATAAGCCCATGTGAGAGGTCAATAGTCATTTCTTTTGGTGGCTAAGGTTTTTGGGAATGGGTTTCAGATGCGAATAATACCTTCACATTGAGATCGGTATGCCGAGAATATGTAAGATGAAGCTTGCAATAGCCTCCATCATAGATACAGTGACCTTCTAATGCTTCCTTGGCAACACTAGCCGTCTGCACATCTGTCGAAATGAAAATGGAGCAGTTCGTTCAAGGATTCCCAGATATCTAATTTAACAATGAAGAAATGCACAGGCAAGCCACTGGAATATACATATATATTGACTTATGCAAGCTCTTCATAATGGAAAATTTTACACCAGAACCAGCAGTATTTACCATATCAACGAGTCCCTAAAATGTGCAAAACTATACACAAATTTTTGTAAAAATATATATGTACACATCAAACATGTAAACACTACGTCTACACATACAAGACCAAAAAAAAAAAAAAATAGAAAAGACTAACCATCATTTGATTTTTGACAAAATATTAAGTAATTTTAAAATCTTTCCAAACAAATGAAAACGTAAAATTAATATTTATTGAGAGACTCAAACTAAGAGAAATAGGCAAAGTCAGAACTCAGAAGATATGTAATAAAGCAAAACACAAATGGGAAGACAATGAGTAATCCAGTAGATATTCCACTGAACTGTAACCTTGTACATAATTTCTTCATGGAATTGTGAATTTAGACTTTACAGCAAGGAAACTCTCGACAGGCTGAAATTTAGAATTATAAATACTTTTTTATCCTATACCTCAACTATTTCAGAATTTGAAATTATACATTATCTTTTTTTGCTTAACAAGTTTTGAGGACTCTGTTCGTCAGGACCCTCATAATTCTCACAAACGTGCCTTTTTAAGCCTCTCATATTTATAAACATAGCTCACCATAGTCATCAATAGACTTCAACAGAACAGTGTAGTAAAACTGTAGAACTCCAAATAGAACATTTTTACTAAGAAACAGGAACAGATAAAATTGGTAGCACCAACAGTACGCTACTACCCAGAGAAAGGGTTAATATGTACCTGGATATTGAATTAATGCTTGCCACCCACCATTCTTCTCAAACATTGCAATTTTTAGAACCACCCCAAATGCAGAAAACACCTAAAACATCAGGCCAAACAGGAAGAGAGCTGTAAGTAAGAGAAGTCGTGTGTTCTTAAAACTAGGTGAAATTATATAGTACCGTATGCAAAACATCAGCAGTTACTGCATACTGCATGTTCTCTATAGATGCAAGGAGAACATTGCTCTCTGCTTCCTGTCTTTTTCCATCAGGCCCAACGATAAACTGCATGAACATATGAAACTCATATTACACGACCACAAACTAGGTAATAAAGTATGCTTAACATATGTATACACACACACATAGAGAGGGAGAGAGGAAGAGACAGAAAGAACAACGTTTCTGATTTCCAGTACTTATAGCTGTCTGGCACCGTCTTATCCTGGCTGTGTATCACATATCTGACCACATGGTCAGATATCCCAAAGCTATATACCTGAGGAAAATTACCAGAGTCCAATGTATAGATCGGATTTTACGACATGGCCATTCTAAACAGTTGATTTAATGATTTTATAAAATCTGATCTACATTTTGAATTTCGGCAACTTTCCTTTTGAATAGATAGTTTTAGACATTTTGACCATACAAATGCTGTCAGACATGACAAAAGCACCTGGGGTCCAGTCATGAAGACAGGCAGCTATCAATCATTAAACAAATTGGATGTCCTCATCAGTGGATTTTATATAATACAAACACGTTTAAGAAAAGTCTTACCTGAGCATTGGCATCAATTGCAGAGGGAGCAACAGGAAGGTAAGGATTGGTGTAGTCCCTGTGCATGAAGATACATACGACCATATGAAAGAGTTTTGTGAAAAAAAAAAAAAGACCACCACTTCAGATATATAGTCAGACTACTTATTGCATGGTAAGTAAAATGCAAGTTTTCCATGGCATCACAGTAGCTAAGACATGCACGGTTTACAACTAAATGTCTTTTGAAAAGCCTAATAGAAAAAAGATTACTGGAAACCTGTACACTTGTACCCTTCCTCTGTTGACAAATCTAAGAATTCCATATTCAGTTAGAAATTGAAGGTAGCACTGACAGTCCAGGCAAAAACAGAACTATGCTAGCAGAAACAATGCACATATAACTCTTTTCAATAAGACTGGAGTTACAACAGAGTTCATACTACATATGAATCACATGCACTTTTAGTCATAATAACCAGTATAAATTTATGAAATTTTGAGATCAGAACCTTCTTCTCTATGATTGTCAACATTCAATTTTTATGTACTTTAAAAGAAGAAACAATATTTCATACTGCAAACTTCCACAAGAATTAGAAGTATATTCCCAATAAGTCAAAACCTAAAACAAGAAGTCATGATTTTCATAATTATCTTATTGTATTTGTTACCCCACCCATGTCGTTGTGCTGTCTTTGTGACGTAACATGAGGAATAGTCAAACAAAAGCTGAAAATACATAACACATTCACAAAAGAAACTCTGAGAATGAAATATATCTTTAAAGGTAAAGGAGTACTATAAGATATAACATTTACTTTTGTCAACATTACCATGCCTATAGAAGGTAGGTGCAAACAAATCAAGAAGTATGAAGTATGAGTTATCAAACAAAAATGCAGGGTGCTGCTCAGGATGAACTAGTATACTAATTAGTTAATTGACTGTCCTGATATGACAATCACTGCTTAAAAATGTCCATCTCAATGAAAGAATAAACCATCTGAAGCAAATTTTGCATAGAATCTTCTCTAATGCAAAGATAGGGTGGATACTGAAATGAGCAGCTAAGCCACACGGACTCTTCTATTTGACTGCTGCACCCGAGTCGCATCGAGTCGGGTGCACACCGGACATGGGTACGGCTCCGACTCGCACCCGAGCCCAGTCAACGCGAGTCGGATGCGGTCAGCCGCACCAGACTATATATATCCATTTCTGAAAGGCATCAGACTCGCATCAAACTTGAGTCAGGTGCGGCCGACCTGCATCCGGTCTAAATGTGTCCCATTTTTTGGTATTATTGTTGTATACATTTCAGCATTTTATTTTAGATGCTTGTTTAGTTGTTCTTGGATCTACTATAAAAATTTCAAAGTTCAACTGACAAATATATATTGTCAGTCGTGTACATATGCAGCCGTGCATATATACTTTGCAAGTTGCAACTGAAACAGTGATATGTTGTCATGTTATAAACTTATAATATATAATATAAGTTTTTTATATAAGCATTATGCAGCCGACCAGCTGTGGTTAGTGTTGTTCTTTCGAAGTTTTAATTTCAAATTTTCAATTTCTGCTTCTATGATTCTATCAATTTTTTGTGTTTTATGTCGGACTGTTAGTATGTCATATTATTAAATCACTATATATAATATAGAATATATTATATATAATATATGTTGTTCTGATATTTTCCTATGCAATACAATTACGCCAGTATGTTGTATACATTAATAAATAAATTGTAATAATAATATATACATGCTTATTCTGTTATATATATAATAAATTAATAATAATAATAATAATAATAATAAAATACCCTCGCCACACCGCCGCACCTAATTTTTTTGGGATGTGCCGCTCCGGCACCCGCACCCCCGCTTATGTGACATAGATGTGCAGGGCCACCCCTGTTAGAAGCAAACACTGCCCAATAGGCTTGGACCAAGGCTGGTTACACTAAGGCACGTAAGAGCCTTCATTCTTTGCCAATTACACCAGGCCAAGTCAGGCTCATGCAAAAACTGGACCTGATATGCACATTAAAAAGCAGAAAGACCCATCCCATCCAGGTCAGTACCAAGGTCCGTCAAGTTACAGGAGGAAAAGGTTCCCATCATGCTCAAAGTCTCAAAGCAACAAACAAAGGAAAATATTGCCATGCCTTTGACCAGAACGAAGTCAAAGTGGACATTAAAAAGAATGTTGCATTGCTTTAGCCTTCTCTATCATAAACAATAATACCAGGCGCATAATACCAGCAGCAATCTCAAAGGCAAGGAGTGAACATATTGAAGAAAGAAAATGATAACACAACAATCTAAGGGTATATGCTAGTGTGCCTAAATGAAATATTCAAGAACTTAGAAGGAACAATAATAGATTGGTTTTGTGGAAGCACCTGCTTCGATGACTTTGAAACTTAACATTCAAGTCGGTATGAGCAGAAAAGTTAATTTTGAGGTTGCATGTCCCCATATGTTCTGGAAGCAAATATCTGGAAAAGAAGACAACATTAAACATCAAAAACCTGCTATAATCCAAAGAATACCTTAAACTCTATAGAGACAAATAGGAATGAAACATGACCTCGGAATACTTCTTCCATCCAATGCATTTTTTGCAGCAGTTGCAGTTTCAGTATTGGAGAATTGGATTAAAGCCTGGAGATATTAAACAAATAATTAGAGGCATGAAAGGGTCCTCAAATAACTCGTCTGCATGAGCTGCACCTCAAATACTTATACAAACATGCCAATGTTTATCACCTGGAAACCAGCTGTCTTCTCAAAAGTTGCAATTTTGTGCACAAAACCAAAGGCTGAAAAGACCTGCATTTTTGCCAAAATGGATGTCAGGCATTTGGATTCAATGATCCACAGGGGGGAAAGGGACCAGAATTTGTCAAAGGTGCATGAAGCTTCTACAACAGAACCAACATACATGATAAAAGAAGATTCCTAAAGTAGCTTCTATGTCAAAGTAGAACACATTGCTAGTTCATGGTTTGAGAATTTCTCTGCATCCTCACAAACTATTAAGAAATGATTGGGTGGCAAATGTCATAACTTTCTTCGTGTTCTCAATCATTTTGAAATTTGAAGGTTGAACACTAAACCACAAAAGGTAGATTCAAAAGCCATGTATTTATTGTAATATGTGCATTTTTATTAGCAACTCTAGGGAAAATTGACTTTTTCATGCTTTCTATCACATATTAGAGCCAAATATATTCCATACAAAAGTGTGAAAAAAACTAACAGAGGAATAGTACATTGTGGAGGCGCGATTTGGCATTGAATTGGCACAGACTAGATTTGGAAACTCGGGATTGCTAAGTCTAAACCCATTGGTAGCTGGTAGGTGTCAACCTACTAAAATTGGCAACTCATACCAGCTGCCAGCTCCCAAAAAGCATTGATGGTTAATGGAAACCAATAATCCTCACCTTTGTACTAACCAATAGTAGTTCAGATACTGTTGTCAAATGCCAAATTATGTAAAATACCAGCTGCCAGCTCCCAAAAAGCATTTATGGTTAATGGAAACCAATAATCCTCACCTTTGTACTAACCAATAGTTCAGAACTTCAGATACTGTTGTCAAATGCCAAATTATGTAAAAATAAGGTCAATTCAATCACCTTTATCATGATTCGATGCCCAGCAAAATTTTGCAAAAAAAAAAAAGGATGAAAACTTCAACACATAAATAACATGCACCTGGGTTGCTATGTTGGACATAGAACTGCTAGGAAAGGGGGTTTTGGATTATGTTTAGTAAGTTCTAAGCCAACCCAAATTTTCTTTTAAAACATGGCAATCCTAAATCCTCCATTTTTCTTCCTCCCTCAAGCTTTCTCTAATCTGCCATGAGAATGGCTCCCCCGTGAGGACCTCATGCCAGCTGCCACCTGTCCTAACCTCCAACAACTACTGACTCCAAAAACAGTCTGAAGTTTCCAGCAATTAGTGGCAACCTAGAGGTACTCAGAATTTTTTCTTGCTTCTTTTACCAGCATTTTATGCTTTTCAGTTAAATGCTTAGTATGAATTTTTTTTTTTAAACAAATCAGCATTTTAACAAATTATGTTCTGTGGTTTTGCCTTATTTGAGCTTTAAACTCTTTCTTTATTTTTCTTGTTGAGACATATGGTTCTCTTGTTTTAAATCCTAAATCCTTTATTTATTTTTTCTTCTGTTTCTTTTTTTATCAGACCCATTCTTTCTTATTTTCTGTTTTTGAAATATACTGCTGTGCTCTATCTATTTTAATGTCTTGATCCGTAAAACCATTTATTCTGTGTTTCAAACTCTCTATTAGAATGTGTAAGACATGCCCAATACATACAGTCACCTATTAGCATCTTGGATAACTGATTCTTCACTTATTTCTTATTTAGTTTTGTTTTACAACTCTTCAAGAACTTTTCTCCAGCCATGGTCTAGCATTCTGATTTCTATCTTGAATACAAATCTATAAATATTTAGTATTTTGCTGAGTCATGTCTCAAAATAACATGTTCAAATTTCAATCATATTTTGAAGTAACATGCTCAGTCATGTTTTAGCGTTCCTCACAATTGCTATTTGACGACATTTAGCATTTCAAATACAATTTTTTCTATCCAGTCATATTTTAGCATATTGAAGAATTTCATTCTTTTCAGTTTTCTGCTAGGCCACGGATGAGGTGGAGGAGCTAGGACTATGGTGACCATTTTGTTATGTACTATGAACAATTCCTTTATCCTATAATTGCAACTAATTATGTATGAAGCACAAACTTATAAAATATTTTGCTTGAATTCTGTGAATCATTGCAACTTATGACTTCTTTAATTGGACTTTGTGGCTCATGACTATCAATTACATATATAAATATATCCCGCTACACCCCTGTACCGACATTTTCTTGAAATCACCATGTCTACCCTTTGTACCTATACCCAGACAAGCAACCATGGACTTAGTCCAAAACATAGTCGCTAACAATTAGGACTGAGTCACTGACACTTGACCAACCAAAACTAGAAGGGTTTGAAGAGAGACGTGACTGCCACTTGACATTTGTGAATCATGAGCATGTACCTTTCATACACATAAGTAGAAATGGTACCTCAAGGTCCTCGTTAGATGGAAAAGATAATGTGATTATATTTAGAGAAAAAAAAACAAGAAATGTGTGGAAACAATCATTGAACTAGAGCACAAAAACAATTGAAACTATCGCCGACAGTCACATGATTCCATAGAGAATGAGAGTAAAAGACTTCACATTTCAGGTCCTGTGGACTTCAACCAGTGGAGCCATGGGTAAGGATAGAGAGGGGAGAGAAACAAACACACAACCCTAACCCTAAAAAAGGTAAGGACAGGAGGAGGAGAAGGGTCAGAAGGCAGCTTTAAGGAAGGGAAAGGAAACAAACACACATGCGCATTCTCCCGATGCAGTAGGCTGCCATCGAAGATGTTTCCTTGACATGGTCCTGCTGATCCATTTACATTTGTGTCAAAAGATTTTATAGTAGTTACAAGCCATGCATCAACAGCTCTTCAGGTTCTGTACCATGATACAAACAAAAACAGTACAACAGGCAAGTGTTCTTCTTCCTCCTTAAAAACAGAAATCTAGCTATTCTCTTACCAGGTGCAATACATCAATGCTGACATTCGCTGCATCAACACCCACTATAGTTACCAACAAAACATTGCTGGCAGCATCACCAGAAGTTTTATTATGGACAATTTCTTGCCTGTTGGAATACTGAATATAGACGGTCTTCCCACGAACCTGAGCTGGCTCTGGTGATGAAGCATAATATGAAATCATTGCAATAGCTTGGTTCAGTTCAGCCTGAAACATACAGTTAGACGGGTAAGGTGCAGAGACATACTAATTATTAAATCACAAATAATCTGCTATACTGTGACTTCATTTTCTTTTCTAGTTTCTCACTTTCTCAGGCATGAAATAGCAAAGCATCATGAAGGCACCCATCCATGCTTAGTTATACACACACACACTTTACAACCATTTTGAAACTTTTGAAAATATCATCAGTATGATATGTGGGTCTCAGGCCCATCTGGGACTAAGAAAATGCTCACAAACTAAACACAGACCACATCAGAGCTACTTATCCCAAGTTTATTCAAAATCCGTACGACCTACAAAAGAGCACTTATCTGTTTAAGCCAACATCCCCAAAAAAAGAAGGAAATGAAAAGAACATGGCTTTCCTGGCATGGGTTACTTATAAATGATGACTAACAAAAGATAATCCTACAATGGCATGCATGTCCCGGTTTAATTTTTTCAAAAGTCCCACAGTAAATTTTCAGCAGCAGTGAGAACAGGAAAATAAAAGATGACTTACGAATTCAATAAATGCTTGATTGCGATTTGCTCCAACATTACATTTGGTGTTGACTATCCTTCCAAAAGGTTTCCCCAGCTCAATCAATTCCTCTTCTGTGCATTCCCATGGTAAGTTTCTTAAATGGAGCACTTTAGAAGGTGGTTGAGTGTAACGAAACTGAGGTTGTCCAGATACAGATGCCATCCCAGCAGGAAGCTCAGAAGACAAATATGAAAAGCTATCATACAAAGAAGATACGATCACACGCAGCAGAAAAGCTGTCCGAAGAATCTATTGAAACCTGTTGGAAGTAACCAGGAAAAAATTCACTAATGAGTTACAGATTTTTTTAAAATTCATTCTCCTGAGAAAAGTTCCATACAAACGGTGGAGCTTGGAATTGAAACAATAAAAACTACATCAGAATGTAAAAGAAGCATAGAAACTTCACCACCGAACTTTAGTTATTGCTCAAAATCGAAAAAACAAAACTGCTTCACGGTTCTTTTTCCTCTTCCCTTCTATTCGTGCAATACGATTCATCTGGATATACTACTTCACATCCCACAGTAATTTAAATAAATAAATTAATCAACCAGATAGCGTCAACATCAAACCCTAGCCCCCGAAACAGAGCCCTGACCCCCAATCCTGATACGAAACCGTACATTTATCCTAACTCCTCAATCCCAACCATGAACCCTATCTGCAGTCAACCGTCATATATATTCCAACCAAAACCGGAAACTTTTATCCAATCGCAGAATCATCGAGTCCCAACCCCAAAGAACCAATCAGTACCAGAGAGACAAAGAGAGAGAGAAAGAGAGAGATGGAGGGAAAAAAAGAGAGAGACCTTCCTTGCCGAGTCTGTTGCTTTCACCGCACGATCACCCAGATTCAACTAGACAGGGAGAAACGCAGGAAGGGAGAAGAGATCGAGGGTCTTGGCGTCGGTGTCGGAGGGTCGATGCCTCTCAGGATCTAGTTCCCCCACCCTAATAAGATCATTTTTCTAGTCAGACGACTCAGACCCAACCAACCAATAAAAAGAATCATATCCATAATTACCCGCATCAGGGCGGCTGGCCGATTAACATATCTGGCCCCGCGTTTACTTAAGTATTACACATTGGTGCCTGTGATTGTAACATATAAGTCGATGTCAGTAATGAGATAACACAAAATTATTTTCTGAAAAAGAGTGTGCATTGTGTATTATTCACTTTCATAAACCTCCACGCATCGCTTCGCAGCAATGTACTTAACAACATTTCGCCTCTTCCTTTTATAGGAAGGTTTGCACGTGCCAACATAGATCTAGTCATATCTATTAATGTTCGATTAATATTCCTTTTGCTATATTATTTTGTTTTTGTTATATTATTTTGTTCTAGTGATTTGACTATCATAACAACAACAGTCATATTACTTCATATTATGATTATTAGGATTCTATAAAATTTCTAATATGCAAAAGAAAAATAATATTTAACACGACGACATGTCATCGTATTGGCATTTCATGAATATGTTCCAATTGTCATATTAGATTCAGCATTTTTTTTAATAAACTTGCTCTATTTTTTTAGACAAATTTATAAAACACTAATACAATGTTCCTACAATCAAAGGCCCCTATTTGTTCATTTTTCCTTTGAAGCTAAGATGTTTGTTATGGATTGTGGATTGGAAGAAAGTCAAATCTTAATCATATAAGAAAGTGAGTATCAATTGATAGATATCATAAATGATATAGGCAAGCCTTCGATTAAACAAAATCTACTGATTCAAATTAATGATTCAATGTCAAATGAAGTACCTAGACATGATATTACTCTTCCTTCTTAATTTGATGATTACTGTGTACAAAGATAAAGCCAGGAATTTTTCATGAATGGGGCTAAATTAAAGTTTCAAAATTTTAACAGAAGCCAAAATATAATTTTTCAATTTTTTTATGTAGGATAATTGAAATTTTTTAAAATTTACAATTAAATTTTAATTTTTTTATTTTTGAGAGAGCGCCGGGGCTCCGGTGGGTCCCTTTGGCTCCACCCCTAATTGTGTATATTTAAGCTGAGTTGTGTCAATTTATTGATATTGATGAACTCATGGATATTATGAGTTTTAATGATGTAATTAAATGGATTGAAGCTACACGAGATGAAATCAATTCAATTAGAAAGAATAAAGATTGGGAGTAAAGTGATGGGCTTACAAATATTAAAGCAATCAGTTGTAAATACTAAATAGGTTCTTCGAGAGAAATATAAAGAATATGGAAGTATTGATAAATTTAAAACTAGGTTAGTTGCGAATGAACATTTTTAATGTGAATGGATAGATTACATAAAAAACATACTATCTCTGTAGTAAAACTTGCTCAATTCATAGTATATTTGGTTTAATTGCTTATTTTGATTTAAAATGGTATCATATGGATGTTTTCTTATTCCCTTTTTAAGGGTAAGTGATTCATTTCTCTGCCATTTAGCAGCTCCCTATGCTCACTACTCCTAGGGTTCACAGAGGTTAGTTTGAAACCTATTACAATCCAAAGGAGGAGTGCATTGAGACGTGACTGCGACCACCAAAGAAATTAAACCTAAGTCCTTAATGTGGTGGACCACCTTACCGCCCATAGCACTACAACCGCTTGGGGTGTATTAGGTGGATGTTAAAAGTGTTTTCTTAAATAGATATTTAAATGAAACTATTTATATGGAGTAACTAGAAGGTTTCATGGTTGTTGGACATAATAATAAATTATACAAGTTGAAAAAATATTTGTATAGTTTTAAATAATCTCTAAGGCAATGATATTTAATATTTAATAAGTCATTATCTAGTTTGAGATATATAACAAACAAACTAGATCATTGTCACATTGTGTATATGTAAAGAATAGTGGGAGTAAGTTTAGAGTTTTGGCTTTATATGTTGATGGCATATCTATTACAGACTTAAAACGAAAGTTTGATTGCATTCTCAATTTCAAATGAAGGCACAAACAAGCTTAAGTTGTGGTATCAAGCAAATCAATTAAAATTGATTGAGTACTCTGATGTAGATTTTGCTGGTGAGAAAGATGAAGAAGAATCTACCTCTTGATATGTGTTTATAGTAGGAAGTAGAGTCATCTTTTAGTCTTTTAAGAAACATTGATGTGTTGCTATACATACACAAGATGTGAAATATGTAGCATGTAATATAACAACAACATTTCCTGCATGGATAAACTGGTTCTTAAACTATTTACATTTACATATTCTTACAGAATTAGTACAATTATAACATGACAACAAGCCAACCATACATTTAATTTACACAATAGCAGATACCTCAAGAAGTAAACATATTGGAGTCAAATATCAACGTGTACTTGACATTTAAATACAAAATGAAATTATAAGTGATTATATTCCATCAAAATATATGGTAGCAGATCCGTTGACAACAGCAGTCACGGAAGATTTTTTTTTTTTTTTTCAAGGCATGTATGTAAGTCAAATGGAACTTAGATATGTTAGCACTTTATTAAGATATTGTGAACTTGAAAATAAGTATAGCTCTTATTAGATCTTGTTTCTCCAAGAGTCAAGACCATTCCAACTCTCCCTCGTTATAATATGAAAAGGAATGGAAGGATCATCTTGAACACATCGAAGAATCTCATTCAAAAAGGTTGTGAACAATCCTTAGTTGCGGGCTTGTAGGCAGTTGGTCATACTGTCCTACCAACTTTTTTTATTTATATATTAGCTGCATCAAAGCACACCCCCCTCTCTTCTCAATTTTTTTTTTAAATTTACATATAATTTTTTGGAAAGTTCTCTTATCCTATATAATTTTTTTGAAAAATTATGTACGCTCCTATCAAAATTTTGAAACTATAATTTGGTCTTTCTCATGAAAAATTCTTTGCTCCACCCCTGATTTGGGGGTAGTTGTTGTCATATTTCTTGGGCCTTGCAAAGATATATATGTCATAGCAAAGACACATTTGCAGAAGAATCATAATGGAGTTGAATGTGATACTAGACAAATTTTAAACTTTGATTTCAAGTAATTGATGTCACAAAATTTCAAGTCTATAATTTGTTCAAATTTAAACAATCTAAATATATTAACAATTATATTCAATCTTATCAACAAAAGATGAAAAAAAGAACATACTTTCATCGAGATCCGACTCAATCGAGAGTGAGGACCACCCGCTTACAATTCACATAGCAGCAGCCCATCAGCCGATGATGGAGAGGTAGGCGCTGGAGACTGGACCACAGTAGTACGAGCCAAGTCGCGAGCTAGAAAGCACGAGCCTGGACGCGTGACCTGTTCGTTCTCAGAAGCTTTCTTTTGGGCTCGCTGCCATTCTTTCTTAGGAAGCCGTGCAGCGAAAGGAAGGAAGCTATCCTGCCTTGTTATAAAACTTGCAAAGATGATCAATGGAACAACCACCAATCTGTAAAAGTGTTATATTATATATACATATTATATGCTGAATTTGAGTTATTTAATACAGGGGTTTAAACTTATGGCCAAATTCAAAGCTTCTCAACAAAAAAATCTAAGTGAAAGGAGCTCATACGAGTCGAACTTGAATTGCTTATATAAAGCAAAATGAATGAATTAAGCTTAGACGATAACGGCGTAACATAAGAGCATGGACTAACCTTTTTGCAAACTTTAACCACTTCACCAGATCCACAACTTGGTTCTTTAAAGTGCGTAATCTGTAATAAATTCTTCATTTTATCTAACTCAATATATTTTAAATTATTGAAGAATATAAAAGTTTTTTTTTTTTTTAGTAACAGAACATAAGCTCCAAACAGATATGGAAGATGTTTTGGGAACCATTATTTTGTATATGAATGTGAAACTCGTAGCGAAAGTTTGGCGCCATCAAAATCACACTCCAAAATTTTGAAAAACAGGCAAAATAAATGCTATTTAAAACCCCAAAAAAAAAAAGCGGCAGACACAGATTTTCTGCAGTCTCCCTTCGATATTTTCCTCATTGTTTGTGCGGTCACGTGGCAGGCAGCTGTCAACGTTTAAAGCCGCACGTGTAGACCCGTCAGCGACCGATGATATTCCAGGTGGGCCCCACCCCCACCCTGGCACGCAGCCCGGCCCCTCCCTGGCCCTCGCCAGACCGCCGACCCTTCGTGGATGTTCGTGCCGTCCGGGAACAAGGTGTTCCCGCTGGAGGCGGGCTTGGTGCGCCGCTGGGGCGAGCCATGTCCATGTTGGTCCGTTGAAAGCGAAACCCGCGCTTGTCCCGACCGAGCTCGACGCTCTCCCGCTCGAGCCAAGGTCGAGCCCATTATCGGCGCTTGGTTCGAATCAGCAGCACATGAGGCGAATGAGCCCAGGTCCGTCCAGGGGATGGTTTCGAAAATGTACCAGCGGGGAAGCAACAAAAGCAAGAGATCATAGATTGTACAAACGGATCTCCTTTGAACTTGTTAATTTGTTCCTCCCCTTTCTTTTGGGGGCTACCTTCAATGGTCCCCCTCCCTTTCCTGTTGTATCGTGGGCGAGCGCAAAGGCCTAGGTGCGTCCTGGATGAGTCGTCCCACTCATCGATTCGGACGCCCTTCTAATTGATACCTCATGTCAGACCAGTTCTTGCCTCCTAACTCTACCACTCTCTCCCTGCATGAAACTGGTGCAGTAAAAGTGAAAATCTAGGTGTTAGTGTTATTATGAGAGAGCAGGGGAGGAGACTGGGGCATGTGTGGACAAATTGCCCACACAGGCCCAGAAAAATGGCTATCTTCTTACTGATATTTTCCGTTTACATATTGGTGCCCTTTAAAATTTAATTAGTGCCGGAAATTTGTAGCTTGCCGCGGAGAGGAATGAACAGTTGTGAATATTTACGCTGAATCATCATTGCTCGCTCCTTAGATTCATCTTGACGAGCGTCCGTCAATGGGAACAAGTTCTGAAGCTGTGCGCCACGTCCTGGAGTACTCATGAAATGCACGCAGCTATCTGCAGATCTCTCTCTCTCTCTCTCAACGTTCTGAATCTGCAAGGCCTGTTAGACGGATGGACTTGCAGAGGGACCCGGCAGCATCTCTCCGGTCTCGTGGTCTCTCATGGCAGTCCTGATTCCGTCCACAGGCGATCGGAATTTGCTCTGTAGTTGAGGCGCAGATAATGCCATTCTCGTACGACGTTTGTATTGTATTTCCGCAACTTTTTGGAATATATGTAGCACAGCTTCAAAGCAATGGCTTTAGGAAGGCAGTTTTTTCCTTAAATTTTCTTTTGCAACAGATCGGTGCTCTTCTTTTGGCTTTTAAAAAGTGGGAATGCCGTGACAGTAACTTCGTCTTCAGATTTCATTGCTCTTAAGTTCTACTGAGAGTTTTCAAGTAGTTGAGTAGCAATTTCGCGCTTTAACTAGTTCTTTTCCCCCCTACGAAAGCTGCCGGGGATTGCCCAAATGAATTCAAGCAACCTCAACCATATATAAAATTAGAACCAAATTAAGGAAAAACCTAAACAAAAATTCTAACTATCGAACATCTTTCTCAATGGGGCATGGGACCCACCTGCATAAAAAACCAAACTTTGTGGGGATATTCTGCGGGACCCACCAACGCTGTCGTCTGTGAAGAAAATAAGAGGCATTTCTTTTTTTTTTTTTTTTCTGGTCATATTTATTTATTTCCACTGTTGCCGTTTCCCGCGTTAAAACGCCAGCTTACGATGGTCCCCCCCAATGGGACAGGGACCCCACAACCCCAATCTTGGGATGACCATATTGCCCTCGAGTTGGTATGCCACGCATTGAGTTGTCGACCGACCGTTGCTGTTCATATGTTTTGACCCTTTACAAGCTACGCCGTTAACTCTAAAAATAGTTTAATTTTCTTTTACATTTTATCCGTATAAAAGGTTTTTTAATTTTCATATAGTATGTCAGTATGAATGTACTCAAAATATTATATGAATTTACTCATTTTGTGAAGTATATTCATAAAACAGTAACTAATATTGCACTCAAGTAAGCGAATTAATTAGAAGCACATAGAGCGGAGAAGGATACGATTGTCAATGCGGCAACACTGAAATAATTGTTGGCTTACAACAAGGCGGACATAACCCAGACATAATTTGGTGGTCCCACGAATTTCCTTTCAGCATCATGGAATACGTCGCTGGCTAATTTAATCAGGAAGGGCGACCACGTTAAACTGCGGTAAAAAGCGAGAGACCCATCGTGGTTTTAGATTAGCAACGTTGATTTGAAATCCAACAAGAGAGATTGAAAATTTTGACAGCTGATCCAAGAGCAAGGAAGCGGATAAGAGACTTTCTCCTCCCTTGTGTGTTTTATAAATGCAGAGAGAGGCACCTTCTTCATCCTCCATCCTCCATCGAGAGAGAAAGAGAGAGGTACAGAGAGGTTCAAAGAAGCAGCCATGGAGGGTGGCACAGTGACTCCAGCATCGGCAGGGGAGCTCTTTTTTGTTTTCATGGATTTCGATCCTGAATATGAGCGTCTAAGATCTAACAGGTCGAGTTGCTCACTCTCTCTCTTGCTCTAACGGTGCGGTGCTTAAAAATGTGCTCTGCTGCATGTACCTATATGGTCAGCTGCGGTTTCATCTCTGTACTCGGGTGTTGCAGGTCGAAGAATGGGGACAATGGGTTAGACGCGTATCTTAGCAAGAAGCATGACATGTTGCTGGAGAGAGTGCTTGAGCCGGGGACCTACACTAAGAGATTTTCCTGGGTCATTGTTGATGGATTTGGTGTTGAGATAACAAAGGAGCAGGTAATATTCCATCTTTTCCCCACTTCTCCTCCATTACAGTTCCCTGGTATACTTTCCATAAAAAAAAAAATGACCCCACCTCGTCTAGAGAGCAGACATTTATTTGATCTTGTTAAGCAGGCAAGCCAGCTTAGATCTGCAGAGGGAGTGAGAGTGGTGGAGAAGAATCTAGAGTTCATTTGATATGCAATATGGTAATTGAACTCTTGCTCCTTGCTGATCTTTGGAGCGAAGACGTAGGGTCTCAAGAAGATGACTGATGGCAATAAGAGTACACCTAAAGGGCAGTGCCATTAACTGCGGATAGTTTTTCCTTTTCATCTCTTATGCAAATCTTAAAAGCAGATAAACTTGTAGGGATACATGATATCATGACATGAAGTACGAAGAAGGGGAGACGGCGATTATTGGAGGACTGAAATGAAGTGGACTTTGAAGAAGAAGTCTTCATTCTGGAGTTTAGAAAGAGAGAGGTTGCAATGATAAGGAAGAGACTATGATTTTTATTTCATGTATGTGGGGAACAAAGGGAAAAATATTTGCCATGTACCAGCTTTTTGCATCTATAATGAGGAGGCGACCCTCTATGGCGAGTCACATGGGCCTCCTTTTGATTAACTTTATGTGTCGCTGTTGTTTTCCACTCCATTGTTTGTTCGAAGGCATATTCCACTCGCATGTGCAGTCCTCTGCGTCCTAACTTTGTGAGGAGTCGAATCGAGGACACTAAGTACGAAGGCTCATGGATGGAATTGAAATCCACAGAGCTGAAAAAGTTAAAAATCTTTCTATCAGGTAGCAGAGTTTCATGTTCGGTCGACCCAAACGCTGTCAAAGTTGTTTGGAGTAAAGGCTAAAATGCCTTCGGCCCAAAAAAGGTGGAAAAAAAAAAATTAAAGAAAAGTTGGTAATAAATGAAAAAGTGCCTCGTTAAGGACAAAATAGAGGGAAGAGTTACTTTCCGTCAACTAGCTTATAGAAATTACATGCATAGTATTGTGAAGAGGTGTTTGGCAAGAAGAAGAAAAGCACCATGTTCTTATTTCATAGAATATAGTATTGTTTTGTCCCTGATTCTGCTTCATTGAAGAGAAAAACAAGGTGTGTTTAGATAATGTATTATAAGACTGAATATGCGTTCGACTGACACAATGTTTTCTCTATCAAATGGCCTCCATATGTGAGAGTAACACATACTTTTTTTTTTTTTAAGTCTAACCCATTTAGAAGAGGCATGCTTGTTATAGTCGTATTCTCTAAAAAAAGAATGTTTCAACAACAATAAAAAGAGGTCAAACCAACATAAAACTGTTCAAAATCGAAATCATAGGGCTTCGAGCATAAGATCGAATTTCCAACATCAATATTGCAGCAATATACGCCAAGATATATGCTAAATAATGAAGAAAATAAGAGACACCAATTAAGGTGGAAAAACCCCCAATAATGTGGTAAAAAATCACGAACAAGAGAGACTTTCTATATATCAAGAAAGAGAGCCAAATACAAGAGCAACAATATCCTTATTGTTTTAAGAAAAACAATGAATTCAAGAGAACAATAACACTCTCTTATAAGAATAAAAGAAAAAGCACCAAAGATTCAAGAAAGAAATCACCCAACGAAGACTCCCTTCATTTTCTCTTTCTTTTTTGTCTTTCCTCTCTCTTCTTCGGGATTTCTCCTTCTTCTCTTCCTTGCCTTCCTCTTCTCATTCTCCTCTTACTATGAGCAGCCACCCAAGAAGAAAACCCTTCTTTCTTTTTCCCTAAAAGGGAGGGGCACCATCGGGTGCCCTCCCTTTCTTCCACTCAAGTGTCGGGTCGGGTCTGGACCCGACCCAACAATGATGTCTTGGTGTGACTGAGAGACCTAGCTCAGCCTGGTCAGTTCTATGACATTGATGATCCTTTCTGGTCAGTTCATTTGAATCAACGTACATCAGCTTAACCCATCTCTCTCTCTCATATACACACACACTCTCTCTCTCAATCTCCCTACCAATAATAGGTATAATGTACAAAATGCTCTAGATCTGGTCTGTCTAAACTCTCTTAAAAGTGGAAAGAAAGAAAAGTTTTTTAAAAGACAAAAATATCACTTGCACAAGACTCCGTAAAAGATCGAACATGCAGGTCGGCTTTTGCGGCCGACGTCCAACCACAGTCCTTCTAAGCCAGGAACCTCACAGAAATCCTATATTCAAATGCAGGTTCCAACCCTGCTAAAAAGTACGTAAGTGGGAACTTGAACTTGAGACCTTTGAGTTGAAGTCAAAAGATCAATGCCCAGAGTGCATCTCGGAATCAGCTCGCCTATCTGAAAGAAAAAGAAAATACCTTTTCCTGTTCTATTTAATTTCTATGGTAAAAATATTTGAACTTGCAGCTAGGATATCGAACTTCAACTAGTACAAAGTGAACAGATCAATGACAAAAACATATTGTAACTTAAAGTCTCATAGCTGATCATGTTGCGAATTATCTTCTTACAAAAGCAGTTGCAATCTCACCTTTTGTCTTGAATACTCATTTAGAATTTTGGCTTTTGATTTGAGATAAACGTTTTCTTTTCGGGGGCGTTTGATTACCTCAAATCTTACTGACTTGAAATCTTGAGATCTTCATTTCTAAACTCTCGGACCTTCTCTAGCCTCTACCAACGATCTGAAATCTTTTGTTCAAAAACGTTGCACGAATCATACCAAAACTTTGTAAATCGTGCATCCTAAAATATGAATCTCAAGGCAAACCCTCTTACAATTCATCTACAAATTAAACTTGGGATAATGGAAACCTTAATTCAACGGTTTTCAAATCTAGCGTTTGCAAATCCACGACCCCCATGTTAAACCAGACCTTCAGATTTAAGATCCAGGCTAATTAAAACGCCCCCATAGTCAAAAGACACCAATAGAGTTTTATCCCTACTCCAGTTAGATTTACTGATTGGGGTTCATTAACTGGTTTTGTTATCGCAGTCGGTTCTGATAAGATCCTGAAAATTACTGCTGGTTCTTAGAAGATCCTGCAGAACAAATAGCCTCGGTGGTGTTGATTAATCATGCAAATCTCCCATACAAGCTACACAATATAAACCCTCCCTTTCAGGGTTGGCCGGCAGCCAAGGCAACTTTATAGGAAGAAGAAGAAGAAGGCGGTAGAGCTGCACCACCCTCCTGGCTCACGCTCACTGTCCTTTGCTCTGCAGCGACTAATGGCGTCCTTATTTCACTCTCCCTCCACCATCCTTCGCGCCTCACACCCCTCAACTGCTCCAGCCTCGTCCAATCCAGCCTTTGCATCTTGAACACTTTACGAACGTTTGCCAGTCCTCCAATGAAGTACAAGAGGCTCCCACTCAGCCCCAGCCACGCCCAAGTCCTTCCCTATCCAACACAAAGAAAAGAACCCAAAAACCCATCAAGGAAAATCGAAGAATCAAGAGAATGAGCTTCTTTTCCCATTGAGAAAGATGAAAAGAGAAATGAATCGCAAAGACAAAGAGAGAGAACTGGGGCTTATATAGATATGTACCAAAAGACTTGGGTCATGGGCTGAATGACTTGGAATTTGCCTGTTGAGAATTCCTGCAACCAAGAGTAGTTGGCTTCCCATGAGAAAGGGAAGGTAGACTCCCTTTTGTAGGACCTGGAGAAGACCGTCGGCCCTCTCGTATACTTGGCACGCATTCTGGATTGAGCCCACCAGCCAAAGAGCAGGGCCTGCAATTAATAGAGTCGAGGCGTGCTTTTCCAACTTCCGCTTCTTCTCAATCTGCATGAGGAAGTGAGAATTTTCTTCTGTCATTGCGAAGTGGCAGCTGACATGCGTGAAGTTTACTGGTTTGTTATCAAGTTGAATTCTTAACCGATCCGGTCAAAGCAGCGAGCAGCTCTTGTAAGCATCGCCAGAATAAAGAAAAAAGCTAAAAGATGTGAAGTTTGAGCTTGTTTCCGAGACAAATAGGTTTAAGGGATGGTGCTCATGGTGCACGAGTTTTAATCCACTGGTGTCCAAGTCTGTCCGTTAAAACTTGACAAGGAAGAAGATGAAGACATGAAAGCAGGTAAGATTATTGTCATGTTTCATAAAATTCATAATCCAATGTACATCTGTTATTGTTAGAGACACAAGGACCTCATCAAAAGACACGGGCCTATTGAAATCTTCAAACACTAGCAGAAACTGTATGCCTTCGGAAGGCACCTGATCCAAGGAAAGTGAAGCCCATTCATGCATCCACTATTGAAGATTTAGAACGCGAATCCTAAACTTGGGAAATTCAGGATTTCCCTTTGCATGTTAATAATCCAAAGCATCGAATGGAAGTAAAAGGGTCTTTCTCCTTGTCCCGTTAGATAGAAAGAGCACCCTCTCCCTCATCAACCAGGAGTTTTTTATTGGCAGGGAGATGGATCGAAAGTGCCAATTCACAGTAGCAGCACAGAGAGAGAGAGAGAGAGAGAGAGAGAGAGAGAGAGAGAGAGAGGCCGTGCATATACCAAAAGGAAGAGGATGGCCAAGAAAGTAAGGACGGACCCCACGAACTGAACGAGCGGAGACGCAAGCTCCACGGTGAGGAACTGCACATCCAAGCCCATCAATGGCAGTCGGAAGTCCAAACTTATCAGGTGAGCTACCAGATCATGCACATTCACGGCCGCCATGAGGGTCAACGCGACAAGTATCATATACAGCCCGGCGACACCACCCCCGGCGAGCAGAGCCCCGAATCCGGCGACCAGCAGGAAGGCACTGAACACGTGCAAGCCCGCGTTTATGTACTCCCATCTATTCCTAACCAGAGGCGGACCATACAATCGGCATTCCCTCACCGACGCGAGCTTCACCATCTTCACAGAAGAGAGAGAGAGAGCGAGAAAGAGAGAGAAAGAGGTGCCTCTACATCTAACGAAGCGCTCCCTCCCCTTGCTGGGTGGAGGCTCCTCTACCTTACCTTCCATGGTGGTGGTTCTCAGTCATCGCCTTTACGTGGCATCGTGCATGGAGAGCAGGACAAAATTCGAGAACAACGCCGCTGCCATGTTGCAGACTAAGAGTGCCCATCACGTCAGCCGCCTCCTTATCGCAGCCAGGCAGTTCGCTAGGGCCCCTTTCTTTTTCAATCCCACCAGGTCCGTCCGGCTTGGGCGGGTCTCTATTGACCCACCACTGCGCTCGAACCCGAGACTCGATTTTGTTTGGGATACCCAATCCCAGCAGATTCATTGACAGTGTTCATGGCGTCAAACCCAGTTCGTCTTCCTTCCGCATGCCTGGTTAACCATCTGATAAACCGCATATGAAATCAATGGCCACCATTCATCTCCAAATCCACGGTGCCCAAAACTTTACTCAAAATTAGTGAGAATTCCTGTTTGAAGCCTTCATACCCGAGAAGAAGTTCCAGAATCTGAAAGCTTGGGGTGGGATAGATGCTTGAGAAGGCTTGTTCCGGACTTGGTGGTATTCCTGACCGGGGAAGCACGAACCAATTCCTAGGAAATCGCCGTAGACGCCCAGTTTCCAGTGTCTGGTTCAAGTTTTAGGAATCCCGGTCTTCGACCGCGCGTTTCAACGCTTTGGGCAGGGCAGTGGCGGGGAAGAAATGCGGAAGAGGCGAGAGAGAAGGAAGAATGTGGGGAGCGAGGCGGAGCTCCGCCACCAGCAGCCAAGTGTCCCGGCGGAGGCACCTCGATCCCTCTCCCTCTCCCGTCTGCTGCCACTCCTCGCATTAGGCGCGCTTCTTCTCCTGCTTATCTCGTATCAATCGTTTCGTGGGCCCAAGACGATCTCCTCGCCGAGCACCCACCTGTCCGTGTACGAGAGAGGCCTTGTGAAACCCAACGTTGGGTACCAAGAAGTTCTCAACGTAAGTACACTCCCCAAAACATTCTTATTCTTGTTGTCATTTGTGTCTTTCTGGTAGAATCTCTTAGAGGTTTGAATCGAAGATGGATTCATCGTGCAATCGAATGCTAGTTTCTGCTTTATGGATATGGAACGATCCATAGTTTTTTCTTTATTTTTACCAACAATTGAATAAAAAGCACAATGTTAAGAATATTGCATTCAATGCGGCTACCCTGGGAGCTGATCCTTTGCTCAAATTGAGTGCAATTTTTTTCCGCTTTGTGTTTGATTCTGTTCTTTGTTAGGTATCTGCTGACAATGTTTGACTGTTTCAAGAAACTCAGGAGAATTCGAAGGCATCGGAAAATGTTTCTGATCGACACTTCAAACATCCAGTTCTGGCTTATGTTACTCCATGGTAAGAAGATGCTAATTTGCCTTCAATGTGCTATACACTTTTTAGCATGCCACTTTGAAATATTCGATCTGTTTCGCGTTTATGTTTCCTGCAACCCTATCCTTGATTTTCCGAATTTTATGAGCCATGGGCATTCTCTTTTGAGTTATCGTCTCAATTGTCTCCGGCAACAGATTCTTTTTCATGAATTTTCTATTTCCCATTTAAAATGTCCGTCTTCCTCGAAGGGCAAAGGCTTTTTTGTTCATTGGCCCTTTGAAATATGATAGTAACGCCTAGTATGTCGTGCAGGAATTCCAAAGGATATGATGTGGCAAAAAAGTTTAATTCAAAATTTACACACGTCTCGCCTGTGTGGTATGAGCTGAGGAGGTCCGTCCCACAACGAATATGCTGCTATTTTGTGTATAAATACCATGAGTCAGATACTGAATATTCCATTTTTTTCAGTGAGGGATCCAAATTATCGTTGGTGGGTCAACATAATGCTGACACTGGCTGGGTCTCGGAAGTGAAAAGCAATGGACATACACTGGTAACGTCATTTACTGAGTGCCTTTTTGCTAGAGCAATCGCGCTTTTAGCTTTGTTTTGGATTGAGAGACTTTGTTTGCGTTAGTGTTATGCAGCCTGCCTATGTTTTAATAGTACATATGCAATAACTTTACATGAAATGAACAAGTGGAAGTAAGGTTCTTATTCTCTTAAGTGGAGATCTGCTGGTTCAAGCATCGCAAGTTCCTGCATTTGTGTTTGCACTTTTGCAGGTATTGCCTAGGGTGGTTCTAGAGGCATTTCCTAACGAATTGTTAAAAAGGAAGATGATGTGGGAGAAGGCTATCAATCTCATACTGGCAGAATGCGAGTAAACTGTAGTTTGTTTTGAATTTTTTTCAAAATTGTTATCTACAACAATGAAGGTAATTGTTCGATTAACTTCTTTGTATCATTCCTCGTCATCTTCGTGGTTATTTGTATAGGGCAATGGGATATGATGGAGTTGTACTGGAGTCCTGGTCAAGATGGGCTGCTTATGGAGTATTGCATGACCCAAACATGCGAAGCCTGGTAACATCCAATCTTGTCTAAGTACTATGCAATATGTGCAGTGATTATCTCAGGAATACTAGGTGAAATATTCTGTCTTTAACTTCATGGATGCAACGAATTGATTGGTTTTCATTTTCATCTCCCTGTTGACAAGAGACTGGAATCTGAGTTTGTTGCATATCTGTAGTTGGCATTACTTACATAGCAATGGGTTGGTAATACTTTATCTAGCAACAGATCTGAACATTCCAGTTATGATGGTTGCTCTCACGTTGTAACTGGAAAATACTCTCATCAATTGCATTGCGTTAGGGTTCTAGCATCCATAGCTAGCTGAAAATAGAGCCTATAAGGCATGAACTTGATCAAGGTAAACTGTTCTACTTCTGAGAGGATTGTTCCACTTCTGAGAGGACGAGGACAGTTATGCAATAACTTTTGTGCTCATCCAGTATCTTTAAGATGATATATGCAGGTAGGTGCATCAAATTCAGCATGTTAGTTGGTTTACATGACCGATCGTCAGCATAAAATGAAGGAAATAGCTTCCCACGATACTGTCAAATATGGTAGTACTGATTTCCAAGCGAGCGGTGATAAGATGGCACATATGGAATGGAATCCAAACTCCACTTTGTGTCCCCTTATCTAGAAACAGTAAGGTATTTCTGAAAAAAATGCCATACCTGCACATTTACTTGCAAACCCTTTTTCTTGGGGATGATTTTCCTGGTAATCAGCTGTCAGGTAAAAGCTCTTCAATTGTATATACAATATACTAAAGGAGTTAGTGAGCATACCATCATGAACAATGTTGTCTGAGTCTGGACCTAGGCCAGACTACGTGGGCATCTTGGTTTCTAAGTGGCAAACTTGGTCGAATGGATTTATCTGTCACCAATTTTTTTATTTTATTGATTAATTAGATCTTACGAACCTGGTTTATTCAGCAGTGACCATTAACCAAATGCAGGTCTGATCAATCTACTGGACTTTGAGTTCCATACTAAGCTCCCTGTCTTTTATCCAAGTCCAATCATTGTCAGGACATATTGCTGATGAAAACACAGAAAAAATATGGAAAATGTTTTTGAGTTTATAACTTCTATTATGATAAGGATCGATTGCAGGAATTAGGCAGATGTCAAACTAGCTCCAGCACAAGGACTTTGTTGTGTCTGTTGCTAGTTCCTGGCAGTGCAAAGCTGAAACAGTTGTCAAGTTGAAAACAATAATTACATGTTTGAATTCCCTTTTCTTGGATTTTAAAATTTTGATTGTTTGCATGTCCTTTTCTATGTCATTTGTATGCTTTTGGTTGAATGCCTTCTCCTCTGAAACCACAGGCACTGCAGTTCATTAATCAGCTGGCAGATAAGTTGCATTCAACACATTCCATGCAAGACAAAAGTCGTGTGCTACAGCTTGTTTATGTTATACCTGCTCCGCGTTCTGAAGTGTTTCAACCAGATGATTTTACATCAGAAGATTTGCGGAGATTAAGTGAAGCAGTGGACTGGTTTTCTCTTATGACTTATGACTTCTCAAGCGCTCAATACCCTGGTCCCAGTGCACCTTTGAACTGGATCCGCTCCTCCTTGAAACTTCTACTTCATGGTGGAACTAGTCAACAGAAGCTCGCCCATAAGATACTTATTGGCATCAACTTTTATGGAAATGATTTTATAATTTCTGAAGGTAGGTGATTTTATGTTTCTATCCATTCTGCTGTATTTTGCACAGGAATTTGATTGATTCTGATCTTGTCATCAGTTCTGTAGCCCACCATTTCTTCACTTGCTGTTGGTTTTGCTAATAGGCTTTACTTAACCTGAGTACTAAGTTGTTTGCAATAAAACCAGAATTTGGTGGTGGTCCTATCATTGGCTCAGAATACTTGGCCTTGCTTGAGAAGCATCGGCCTGCAGTCCGATGGAACAGTGATGTTGCTGAACATTTTTTCGTGTACCCAGACGACCGGAACTATCAACATGCTGTTTTCTATCCATCATTGATGTCGATTTCTACTCGGCTTGAGGAAGCTCATTCTTGGGGAGCTGGTTTGTCCATCTGGGAGATTGGGCAAGGCTTAGATTATTTTTTTGATCTTCTCTGATATCATTCCATGTCTTGTATGGCTTCCACTATTGGCTGAAACTCAGAAAGCATAAAAGTATTTACGGTGGAGCAAGGATGGCCTTCTAAAACGTTTTGTGCTTTTCCTTTCTGTTTCATTTAAGCAGGATATATTTTTTATATCCTTTTGGAGAGTATAGCATTGTAGTCCTGATGTGTAACCTTGCCTATTTGTTCTGTGTACTTGAGATTGATGGTGGCATGTTCCCTCTTTTCGGTTGCCCTGTTTGTGAAGAATTGAACACATTCTTTTTCCTCTTGAAGCTTTTGTCTTGAATGTTGGATCGCCTCTGGTTGCTTCAAAGTTTGGCAACAAATGGGCGGTAACGTTCACACTTCGATTGGGAGGATTGCCGTGGGTTTTGACCTTGTGACTTGCATCAATTTGTTTATGTTAGGCTCCTTTCAGTATGTAAACGATCTGTTGATCACTTGGCGACATTACCTTCTGATCTGATGAGCACTTTCACAGCTGAGCCTAATTGATAATGAGGAGTGAGTGTTTTCGCGAGCTGCGAGGGACTGGATTCATGAGTAACATTTTCCAGCCCTGCTTTTGGTCGGCAACGGAAGTAGTTCAAGTCATCTGGGGCCAGATTCATTGATGCTGTTAGGTGTGCCAAAGTGCGCTTACGCTATCCATTCTGCAAACCAAATATCATCCTTACCAGCCAATCGGGGAACATGTTCCGACTAATGTGTTGTGCGTCGGCTCGTCACTGCAACGAGTAGGCTGGCATGAACCTTTGCTGGTTTTTTATTTTTTGAAATTTGATTACTTTAGAAAATATAATTGCGCCTTTTCGTCCTGATTCATATTGACTGATGCGATTTGATTCACCATATAATTTGAAACAATCACTTGCCAACATAAACCAATTTCCCCTTTGTTCTCTTTACGAGGTTGAAGTAATAAGGATGAGATAAGAACTTCACAAGCTTTTGAGAGATCGGATAAAATTGGGAGCTTTACAGAACTTTGCCGATCCATTACTCCTAATTAGATCGGGACAACTCCGAAAATCTCCAAATTTTAGGCTAAGTATGTGAAGCCGGTAAAATTCTTCGAAAATAAACCAAAAAGAACCGGTTAAACTTCAAATTGACTTCGTTTTCACAATAAGCCACATTTTGATTTTTTATTTAGTACCATTTGTTGCATCTTCTTGCCATGAATGGTATAACTACACAAACATATAACGAGCGTAATATAACTTTAAACATGGCACATTTACCTGCCTAAATTGCATATAATTGAAACATTTGAAGGAAAGAAAATTTATCTGAAGTGTGTAAATGTTACTAAAACTTCCTTTTACTGCTACGATAGTATGTTCTAGTAATGGAAATCATTTATCATCTAGAAATGTTTTCTCATAGCAAAAGACATGAACATCATTTGCCATTGATGAAAAAATAAAAAACTCAATTTCTCGTGTCCAAACTTAAAAAGGTTTGTGAGATTACGAGCCGAATCACAGATTCACGATACCTATATGATTTAAAAGGTGAGCCATTAAACTTTTTCCTTTTATGTCTTCCGTTTAGATGTGTTGCGGAAAGACGCTAACATGGTAGCAGTTGACTTACGCCTCTACGCTCGTACTCTTTGAGACGCATCTCAGTACTCAAGTACTGCAACACAGGTAAGTCCTCACAGAATTCTCACTTTCTCAGCCACATGAGCTCTCTATACCGTCTCATCCTCACCAGCTTACTTGTCAACCTCTCATTGGTCACCATCAGAACGCCGAAGGCCATCCTTCATACCACCACTAACTTGTTTTACAGTCAGAAAAGAGAGAGAGAGAGAGAGAGAGAGAGAGAGTACTGCTGTATAGTCCTGAAACCATCTACTTCCTCCAACAAGGCCAACCTTTAAGAATATAGTGAAGTCCTATCTTGAAGAGTGGTGTAGATTGAGTGCCCTTTGATACACTGAAAATCTACCATGGACGTTCTCACAGCTGCTGGCCTTGTGCCATTCTCAATCCACAAACCAGCCACCGTTTCCGAGAGGAAAATAGAGCTCAGAAAACTCTTCTCGTTCAGCCCCTTTCATCCTTCTCACAAAATCTCACCACCACCTTTTAGCCTAAATCCATCAGCCAATTTGCCGTATCTTGGTGCTGCAGCTTCAGCATTCTTTTCTTCTACATTTGGTGGTGGTTTTGCTGAAGCTCTCACTTACGAAGAAGCACTTGAACAGTCTGTAAATGCATCAACGTATGGGCAATCTTCGGACCTTGATGTTGGCAGCATCATTGATAGTGTGGTTAGTTTTGGTAGTGAGAATCCTCTAATTTTAGCAGGAGGGTTTGCTGCTTTTGCAGTTCCTGTCGTCCTATCGTTGGTTTTGGGCAAGCCCAAACCATGGGGGATTGAATCTGCTAAAAGTGCATATGCCAAATTGGGTGAAGATGGTGAGGCCCAATTGCTGGACATCAGAAGACCACAGGATATAAAAGAAGTGGGTGGTCCTGATATCAGGAGTTTGAAGAAGAGGGTGGTGTCAATTGCATACGGAGGTGACAATGAGGCATTCTTGACAAAGGTTTCTGCAAAATTTAAGGATCCAAGCAATACCACATTGTTCATTATTGACAAGTAAGTGACAAGGATAATAGAATTTTATTATTAAAGTTCCTTGACGGTATCTTCAGTGTGTATTTCCTTCAGGTTAACTGTCATTAGCACATTATTCGGGAGCTTGGTTGATTTAACTTGAAAATATCAAAACAAAAGAGGATTTTTTTAACACCGGCCCCCTAATGTGGGAGTTGAAACAAAAGCGGATAGTGGTGATATTTTCTTCGGACTTCTGCTTGATGACAGATCAAATTGTTTAACGAACTGGCGGACTTGAAAATCTTTTGAGACCAAGGTAGTGAATTCTCGAGTAATTCAGATTTTTTGATCTAGAGAAGTGTAAAGAAACCGAAAATTGATCTATGCTGCCAGAAATTTGTCGGATTCAACACATTCTCTGTGTATTTGGCGGTTGTTTGTCCAGAACATGTTGTCCCAACTCTTACATGTCTTCGTGGGCATGTCGTCCCCGCTCCAGGCCTTGCATTTCTCAAGTTCTTTTTTGTTCTATTTACTGTGTCATCATTATTTTCTTCTTTCCTTACGTTTATAGTTGGAGAAAGGGCCAACCGTGATTAGTATTGTTAAAAATCTGTCATCAGGTTCGATGGAAGTTCAGCAAAGATTGCAGAGCTGGTTACTGCAAATGGCTTCAAAGCTGCCATTGCAATTAAGGATGGCGCAGAAGGAACTCGTGGATGGATAGTATGTAATTCTGAATCTATTAGCGTCTGTACTCGGCTTGTTTTTGTTTAAATGGAAAAGAAACTAGATATCTGAGCCATTTCTCTTGTCCAGAATAGTGATCTTCCCTGGGTGCAACCAAGGAAGGCGTTCAGGGTCGACTTCAGTAATTTGACTGACGCAATTAATGATGCTCTAGGGGTATGTTGAGTTTTTCTCTCCGTTGGGTGTATGAATTGTATAAAGTACTGGCTGTGACACTGTAGAAGAGCATTCTGGTTCTTTCCGTTCTTATTGCTCGGCATTAGTTATTTCTATTTCGAAATGCTGTGCTCTTTCCCTCATCAGATAGGACATTGATGGGAAAAAAAATTGCTGCAGGAAGGCGCTAATCTTCTCCCTACTACTCTGGGTCTAGCGGCAGCAACAGGGCTTGGCGCATTGGCTTTTACAGAGGTTGGACTTTGATGTTTTCTCAGTTTTAAACAAATGCGTACCAATCCAAAGTGGGTTCCATCATTCCGAAGACTTGATCTGCTGACTACAATTAGATTCGAATGTGCAGATAGAGACTGTGCTTCAGCTGCTAGGATCAGCTGCAATTGTTCAGTTTACTCTTAACAAGCTCCTGTTTGCAAAAGTTAGTTCCTGAATCCTCCTAGACTCAGCCTTGTAATCATGTTACATAAATAGCGTGACACTTTGTTCTCCTTTCTCGAGCATGTTATGCTGGACTTGTTGCACTCTACGTTACATTTTTTAGGCAACATATGCTACATACCGTATCTCTTTCTACAACTTTCTACCATGAAGTAAAACATAGGCTAGCATACCAGATGTGATACTGCTATACTTTCTTAATACTTGGATTACAAGTGCTTCTGTTCATTTTATGCCAATTCATGAAATATTGTGCATCACATATGGGAATGATGAGATCATATGCTAATTTGCTCATGGTGGTATGAAGCAAAACATTGGCTAGCATACCAGATGTGATACTGCAATACTTTCTTAATACTTGAAAAACAAGTGCTTCTGTTCATTTTATGCCAATTCATGAAATATTGTGCATCACATATGGGAATGATGAGATCATATGCTAATTTGCTCATGGTGGTTTGTTTAATACAATGACACCTGTATTTTTAGGGAGCATATCTGGATGTCATTGTAAAAGTGGAAAACATGTTCTCTAGGCTTTCATCTGTATGATATGACAATGGAAGTATAAAACTGTTTGTTTGTCCTGTGGGCTCTTGGCATTGGCGGCGTTAATTGTCATTTCCTTGTCTTAATGCATGACATGTTGGTTCTTGCAACAATGTTTGTGATCAATTTCATGCATAACATTTATGGACAGACCTTCTGTTTTTTTCTTTAATAGGACCGTGAGGTAACACTTCGTCAGATTGATGAATTCTTGAACACTAAGGTGGCACCAAAAGAACTTGTTGATGAGATAAAGGTATAATATAAACTCATGGTTTCATCTTACACCGTAAACTTGGATTGTTGAAGTCCACTGCAAGCAGATAGGAGGGCACAAATGTTTCTTAGCAAGCAGATAGGTTATTATGAAAATGTTACTTCCTTTTTGGTTTGAGGCATTCAGAAGTTGCACATTCAGGTTTCTGTTGGGGCCATCCAGAAGTTGCACATATAGTTTCTCATAACTTTTCCCTTGGAACTTGCAGCTGTTAGGGAAGGCCTTTCTACCAGTGCAAGCGAAGGCAGTTACTGGTGCTACTGTCTCTTCAGTCCCAGAACAGAAACCTGAAATAGCTGTAGTCAATGTTGAAGAAAAAAATGAACCAGAAGCTGAACCCTCTATTGCTGACATGAAGATCAACTCAGCACCGCAGCCAGAAATCATTTCTGTAACTCCACAAATACCAAGACCTTTATCACCATATCCATACGTAAGCTTTTTCCTCTTTTGTCATATTGTTCTTCCAAGCATCATAGTGCCAGCATCAACCTGTTTAAATTTATTCTGTATTTTATACTGACGAAAGTGTTAGCCTATTTTTCATGTTGAATCTTAGAAACTATGCAAAATAAACAAAAAATTTCAAGAAATGAAACTGGCATTTTTCCATGGGAAACCAAACTTAGAGTCTAGTCATATGAAAGAAATTATCCAAGTGGATCGGCTGTAGTCTGGTCCATCAAGTTTTGGCACAAAACGGGCAAACTGGCTGACCTTCTCAGATAAGAAAGGTCCTCCACTGATTGTTTGGTAGTGGAGAGATCATGGTACTGCTGAACAGGTACTTGTCTGGGTTAGATGTCTTCCAAAGTGGAACAGAAGTATGCAACGATAGGTCAAGAATCTACCTGTTCATGTCAGTTACACTACAGGCTTTCCTTAGCCCATGAATCAGATGAGTGTCTTTTTGTATCCATCCAAGAGTCCCATGTAGAGATGTAGCCCTCTATGCTTTAGAGGTTACAATGAAATTAACTTTGTGCTTTGTTTAGCTTTTAAAAGCATGTCAGTTTACACCAGCTTTGAAGCACTAGCAACTAATATTCTTAAACTAGCCAATGGCTTAACACATTTCTTTTTTGTTGATCTATTTCTGACAACCTATTAAGCCTGTTTAAAATTTGTTGCTGACCACATTTTCGTAACTAGATGAAAAGAGGTCCTTATTATTTTGCTTTTGAATTGGGATCAAGTCACAGCTTAAGACCTCTCCATGGCAACAAAGGAAATTGTCAAGAGTTTGTTGGTGTCATCGAAGGAAAAAAATAGATTTCCTACTCCTTCTATTTGCATCTAATCTTTGAAAAGATCGCTCGATTGGTGGCTCAAATTGAAACTTGATCAGGAAATATGAAATGAAAGCCATCATAGTACGCATACAGGGTATATGGTGTGCCTATAAATTAGTAAACTTGTGTAGATTCCTTAACAGCTTGAAGGGCTTTTGGCAAAGCAGAATAATGGCATCATCTGATACTCAGACTTTTTTCGAGAAGGCAGAGCTACAATGAACAGGACGACTGGAATTAAAGTTGTGCACTGTCAGCTATAGGATGCCATAATTCTCAGGAGTTAGTGGACAACTTTTAAGCTGTATGTGGTTCATAACATAACTCTTTCAGCTGCAGAGAAGGGTGGTCCATTTTTCCACCATGCTTGTCGATGCAATAACTAATGAAGTTTTCCTTTGAAAAGCGTCAGAAACATAAATAGAAAGGGTTATCACGGGAACTTATTGGCAAATACCTTGAAATCGGTGGCACTTTAGATCATGGAAAACTAGTGGTTTTCTATGAAATATGCATGTATTTCACCATTTCTTCTGTTCCTTTTTTCACAAGGTGAGCTTAATGTTAGTATATAATGCTTATTATTTTCCCGGTTTGCCATCGCTGCAAGTTTGTGAACGTCCACTATGTAATGCATGATGTGTGATCTCAAATTTTCTTATCTTACAGTATCCAGATTTTAAGCCTCCAACATCGCCTTCACCTTCGCAGCCATGAAAGCCTATATCATGCATTGATCAAGAAGGATGCTTCTAGCTCTGCGCCAAAATGTGAAAGAAAAGCCCTGGGAAGAGACGATCAAATCATTCTGTTCATATAATACCAAGTATGGAGGGTTAAGGGACTGATTTCAGGACCTTACCCTAATCTGGTCTGAGCATCCTCAATATCAGTTCAACCATTTTGTGTGTAACTTCTTGCGATCTGTAAATTTCAAGAACTTACTGTTGCTTTAAATAACCTGGTTTATGGTGTTTTATTTATTGGTAATAAAACATATGTAGTTGCGGAAAGACAAATAGACAATTTGCCTAGCAACTAATTTTTTATCCAGTTAATGCAGTCCAGGTTGTTCATTCAAACCTGAAAAACTTGAAGAAGCATAGCTGAGAAGCAGTAGTTTTTATTCTCGATTGTGGGATCACTTACAGGATGGTTGAATATGCTGAAAAATATTTGGGTAATGCATTTCAGGTGCATGTGTGCATTTTGTGTGCGATGGGCGGGCTACTGCTAAATTATGTATGCTACAAACTGTGTATGCTACAAACTGATTAAACTGTCGTCTGTAGACTTCTTTCGCATAAGGCCTTAACTTGATTAGTCAGGTGGACCAAGTTCTTTTGGAATTGAAGATCAACTTACCCGGCGGGTGTCCTTTCCAGGTAAAACACCAGCAGGACCACATGTGACACGCCTCTTGCTTGAGGGCTAACCAGCATATGCTGAAAAGCTCTGGAATAAACATGGGCTGTCCCTAATGGTGTTGCATGTCAGCCATCGGTGGATCTGATCCCCTCTCTGTTTAGTTGCCTTCTTGAGTAACGTTTGGTGCTTCTCTTAGAACGATTCTTTAGAAAGCAGAATGATACTTGTCGTCTATCTATCAGCAGTTTTGAGGAAAGCGAACCATATATAATATACCCGCTGTTCAGAACAACTACTAGATTTTGTAGCTTTCTGCTTCGATATTTCTTGTATAATTAGATTTTGACAATCCACTGTTTAAACGTTGAAACAATATGACAATTGCGTGATTTTTCCTTCAACAATGAGAATGAATGTGGAGAGAAATAAAACTGATGGGCTGGTTCGAAACGATAATTTGGTGATCTCATTTCCTCCCTTTCTCTCTTAAAAATTGAAGGACTCCCGATTTGACGAGCTGAACCATGCTAAGCGATTTCTAAGAAAAGTTGGCGATGATTCGAGGTCCATGCCCAGCGTTCGTCTTACTTGAAAACCACTTGAGGCAATAAGATCCGAAAGGCAACACCCTACTGGCTACTCCTAGTTGTTCCTTTCGTTCCTCGTCTTCCTTCGTTATGGCATGATAAGTAATAGTAGAACTGGTACGTACCCTGGGGGATGGGGAGATGGATGAGGGTTTGGGCTCCCAACCGGGCGGTAGAATGAAATACTCGGAAAAAACAGTGACAGTAGGATTTCGTTATTTGTTGCCCTTTTTTTGTGTTCGTCAGTTCGTCAGTTCGTGACTGATTTTTTTTCGTCTAAATCAACAGCGGTTCTGATAACAAAGACTATTCTCCCTGGTAGAAACGGCTATTCAGTTGCTTGGCTCTCGATTGCTAGCGCGGGATGGCTCAAAGATTTGCGTCGTTCAGAAGTTGGAAACACCATCGCAGGAAGATGCGGTGGTGCCGCTTGTTGGCGAACCAAGCGCTCGATGAAATGTCCCAAAGGGTTGGGGAGCCTCCTTTGCTTGTGAAAAGGACTGGTAAGCTCCGTAGTACGGACGAAGCGTCCGAGAGCCTTGTGAATTCAATGAACGTCTTAATAACCAAGCACTCGCAGAAAGGTGAGCTGGACAAGGCGCGCAGGCTCTTTGACGGTATGGTGACTAGAGACGTCGTTTCTTGGAACGCCATAATTGCCGGATATGCAAAGTGGGGACTAGAAACTGAAGCCCTGAAGTTGGTAGTGGAGATGCATCGGGCTGATGTTGGGCTCAATTCCATAAGTTTTCGTTCTGCTTTAAGTATCTGTGCGGGGTTGAAGAATTTGCAGTTTGGCAGAACGGTGCATTGTCTTGCAATGAGAAGTGGCTATGCAAATTGCGAGTATTCAGGGTTCTCTTTATTGGATTTCTACGTGAAGTGCGATATGGTGGATGAAGCACAGAAGGTATTTGATGAGCAGAGTCAGGGAACTGTGGTGCCATGGGTATTATTGTTGTCGGCATATGTAAGGCGTGGACGGATGGATGATGCTAATCTTTTATTTGAAAGAACGCCTAGAAAAGATGTCATCTTGTGGACCACTCTGATTTCTGGTTATTCTCGGAGAGGTGAAGCTGCAAAAGCTTTTGAACTCTTCAATAGAATGCTGATTTCTGGTGTATCCCCAAACGAGTTCACATTCCATGCCATAGTTAGAGTTGCTTCTTGCTTGAAAGATTTGAGATTGGGGAAGAAGATTCATGGTTGTTTAATTGCTGGGGGTTACGAGAGTGACTTTTCCATCTCTACTGCACTGATTGATTTGTATTGTCACTGTGACAGAGTTGATGATGCATTGCATGTATTCTCTCAAATGGAACAGCCTTGTTTAAGCTCCTGCAACACATTGCTAGATGGTCTAATTTCCAATGATAGACTCGGTTGTGCAGAAGAACTTTTTTTTAAAATGGTGGAACGAAATTCTATAACTTGCAATGTAATGATCAAAGGGTACGCACGATATGGGAAGATCACGGAAGCAAGACGCCTATTTGATCTCATGCCTCAGAAAACTTTAGTTTCTTTTAACACAATTATATCAGGATATGCACTGAATGGTGAACTGAACGATGCGAGAAGATTATTTGAAGCAGTGGATGTGAAAAAACGGGATACGGTAACCTGGAATGCTCTTATGTGCGGTTATGTGCAGAACAAGCTTCCTGGTGAAGCACTTCTACTCTATGTGCAAATGCATAAACATGCAGTGAAAAGTAATAGATCAACGTTATCAAGCATATTATCTGCTTGTGCATGCCTTGGATCTCTAGAACTAGGGAGATCTGTTCACGCTCAAGCGGCTAAATCACCTTGTGGTTCAAATGTTTATGTTGGGACGTCATGTATCGACATGTATTCGAAGTGTGGCGACATAGTAAGTGCTAAGTCAACATTCTTTCTCATGACCGAGAGGAATGTGGCAGCATGGACTGCACTGATCAATGGATACGCATTTCATGGATTAGGAAATGAGGCAACTGCTCTCTTTGATCAGATGTTGGAGGAAGGCATAGAGCCAAACCAGGTTACGTTTGTGGGGGTTCTTTCCGCTTGCAGCCACTGCGGGTTTGTTAATAAAGGGATGGACTATTTTATATCTATGAAGGAGACATACTGTATTACTCCCACGTTGGAGCACTATGCCTGCATTGTTTATCTTCTGGGTCGTCTAGGGTACCTTAATGAAGCAGAACAGTTTATATGCAACATGCCAATTAGAGCAGATGCTGTTGTTTGGGGAGCTTTGCTGAGTGGTTGCAGGTTCTATTCAAATGTGGAGATGGGTGAAAAGATATCCGATAAAATATGTACACTAGATTGTAGAAATACTTCTTCATGTGTGGCAATGTCGAATATTTATGCTGCAGCTGGTAGGTGGATTGACGTGCATAGCATCAGGAAAAGGTCTTCTGTTGTGAAAGATCCAGGTTGTAGTTGGGTAGAACTGGGGAACACTCTGCATTCATTCTATGTAGAAGGCAGATATCATCCTGGTTCTGCTAAAATTTATGAAGTATTGGACAGATTGGCAGTTAATATTAACTGCACGGCTCAAATATAGAACGAAAGGTCTCTGCACTAGAATGCAGATAATTAAGCTACTTTACCTGTAAGCTCTTAAGACTAGGATTCGTGTAAATTGCATATTTTTGTAAACAGAAACGGTCCCTAATGTACCATACAAATATTGACAATTTTTTTAACTATTGCGGATCCTGCTACTGCCAAGTCATTTTTTATGCTTTCGTTTTGAATTGGAACAACCTGACCATTCAGTTGCTAATCCTTCAACTAATGGATATGAAATATCATCAATCCTCAACGTTATGAAAATGCAGTTTAAGATCTGTAATCTTCTCTTCTCTGGGAAATGTTCATTTACCACCCCTGATTCAGCTGGTGCCATAAACCTACAGCTGAATGTGGGCACAAATATTTTCTATTAAAGGATGTTGTCTTCCACTTGGTCCCAGAAATTAATCTAGGGCACCTTGGATGCGGAAAGAGGGGAGAAGGCATGGCTGCTATATATAAGCAAGGAACTGGACATGGAAAAACTGTGCTGCCTGGACAACGGTAAGAGATTGAACTTGGGAAGTGAAGGCGGAGAGAACTGATTCAATTGATCAGGCCACTGGGCCCGTTGAACCACATATTGAAAGACAAGACCAAATCTTACTGGCGTCCGATCATCAGGGGAGTATGTCAAGTATAGATTATCCAGGTAATGAGACGGCTAATTCGTAAGCATATATTCCAAGGTGCATCAAGCTTGCAACATCTTCATTATGAGTTTGACTCTTTCATTTGTCTTGGACTTTTTTTCATTTGGCAACACGATCTTCGGCTCAGCCGGGGTCACCACATAAAAATGACAAGACCGGAGAACTGAAGGCAGCTTACCCATACTCGTGCATTTCGTTTCAGTAATGGCACAAAAATATGCAGATTGGTTCCATAAAGTACTGTAAAACCTCCCTCCGTTCCTTTTATGGGCAAAAGCACTCGCATGTGTTCAAGTGGATCATTCTTTCCGTCTTAGAGAAATGCAGCACTCTCAGATTTAGCGGTTATATTGAATTGTACTAGTGAGATCCGTATTCACTCGCTGTGGGAATCCTGTAATTCTATGGTTAATTATATTCTACATGAAATATAATGAAGCGTGAAAATTGAGATCAGATTACTACTTCTGTGTATCGTCAATACGTTTGGTTCTGTTAAGTTCTCAGTGTAATAAAAAAAAAGATAGCGATGCGTTGAATCAAATGCGAGAGGCTCTTTGTGGCGTGAATGAAACAGCTGTGACCTGATCCTCTGCTGAAGTATCAAATCAAACTTTCGTCTCCGCCCACAAAGCCAGATCACGCGCACACGCACACGCACACGCACACGCACAGACGCATCCACTGAGGGATATATAGACGATGGGTAGTAGAGGAACTCAGATCTCTTTGAATTTCATTGTTTCCAAGTAAGCCACAACTCCAGAATCATAACCGTTTACGTCCCCCAATCCCTCGCCCACGCGCTCAGGCACGCATGCATACTCACAAGCGCACACGTTTCTGATCTTTTCGTTCTGTCTAAAAATCGCCAGCCACTTTTTATAAAGGTCACGGCCTTTCCATACCAATCCCTTCACGTGGAAGGACACATGGAACAGATCAAGCATTCGGCACCAGTGCCACTGGTATGAGAGTGTTGCGTAAAGTTGATGGCATGAGCATACCAAGATCAGAGTGCTGGCAGACATGCGGTAAAGGTTTCAGAGCTCAACACCTTCTGCACGTGCCATGTGATTCATGTCTCCCAACTAAAGGATTAAATTGAAACAACAGTTTAGCAGATACGACCCAATAATAGAAGTACTGCTTTGGCATTACAGTGCTCCACACCAAAGCAATATACATTTTAAAACAGGCATAATGATGGACTGATATTTCCTGCGACGGTTGCAGGGGGATGAGTTCACGTGGCCAACCACCTAGGGGAGAAGTGTTGGTGTGTCAAGGTATACTTGGTGGTTGCGTCTTGCTTTCTTCTTTCCTCTTGTAGACAAGGTAGAGCACAAGTTGTGTAAGCCCCAGCGGCATGCCAACAATATTAGGCGCCTGCACCCATCAGTTTGTTGTAACGATTACAACAGAGTGACAACCAACAAGACTGTGACAAGCAAATTCTGTTGATGCCGTTTTCACGCAAGAAGGGTGAGCATGAACGGTGTAAAGTTTGAAGACCTTGGATCAAATAACAACCAACAAGACACTAATATACTTCCGATGTTATGCTGACATGTAAGAATGTCATTGTATGCACAAGCATGAACGGTGTAAAATTTGAAGACCTTGGATCAAATACCCAATCTTACCATTCTCTTATTTGAGCTTTTCCTTGGTTTTATCAACTTAATTGTTTGGTGGTCGAGCCACAGCGTCCACTAGAAGCAAAGGATAACAGGTTGTCTTTTATGCTGTACACAACAGGCCACAGGGACTGCTTCTCTCTAGCAGATTGGTTAGCATATACTGGAGCGTGGTCTAGGGGGTGATTCACCTTCGTAAGAAACTATGCTTGCTACCTGATTTCTTAATAAGAAACCCATGCGATCGATCATGTTCGAACAACTTGCCAGATGAAACATATAGTTGCGGGAGATTTCTGTCTCAACGAGGATCTTGCTTCCACAGAAGCACACTTATGAAGCAGGACGGTTGGGGCTTTCTCAAAGAAAGGAAAACTTAGGGAAACTTACCCCTCGTTACTCCTCCAGATTTTTTCGTCTTACCCTAGTGAATTTTTTGCACTAACACATTAATACATTGTATATTCTGTTATAGTTTACTCCTTAGCAACTTTACCTTATTACGTACTCGTGTTCGTATTTTTTATTTATTTACACTTTTTGTTATAAAATTTACAGTCGTACGCTTTCTTGACTCTGACATCGTTGCTGGGAAATATCTCGCTGCCCGCTTCATAGACCTTTTTTGAGGCTCGTTTCTCTGCTTCTGCCTTCCTGTACTGCCTTGCTTGTCCATTTCTTATCCATTAGTAACTATGAGATGAACCAATTACTTGGTCAGACCGTAATCGAGTTGAGACGCTTCCTCGAAGAGATTCACATGAGAAGAGAGAGAGAGAGAGAGAGACTTACTGCAACAAACAGATCACGGCCCACCAATCCATATGCCAACCATAGAGAGCTTGCAAGAAACGAGAACAGAGACAAATAGAACGGCATGAACTCCACGCTCTTCGTCTTGATGACAAGCTTCTACAAGCAAGGACAAAAGATTCAGTCGGCCGTCGAACACAACATAATCCGAATCTAATCACAAGAGGCAGAAGGCATTACCACAACTACCAACGGAGATCCATACATGGCTATTGACGTGGCTAGTCCTACACTTCCAACAACCACCTTCCGCTGATGATGTTCAGAGAACGAACACCAGGAGATCAACGCAGTGGCTAAGAAAATTATAACTGTTGGTATCATGATAGACCATACATGCCACTGCACCAATTGTGGAAATTAGTGTGATGCTCAGACGCTTCCATTGACACTTGGAAGAAATACCCACAAAAGTAGCCAAGTCAATTAAGAAGCATAACTCGTTTCATAACCTTGCCTTGCCCTTTCCTGATGTGAAGTAAAGATATATCAACACGAAGGAAGCCTCCATGAGCATCCCTGTCCCATTGGTGGTTACTAGAAGAAGATTTTCCCATTTGTAGCTAACCACAGGCAAGCCATACCACGTATACAGAGCACAGTTTAAAAGAGCAACGACATAAGGGGTGCAGGAGAAGTCCTCTGTACTTCTTTTCTGGATCACCCTCCTGAATGTTAGTCTGCAGAGACGCATGCAACATCAATCAAGATATCTGTAAGAACAACAACGTCGAACCGATAAAGTACAACAAAGTTTATGATCTACAGGGCAGTTTATTGGGATGTCAAAGAAAAATAGTCTGACTAACTTTGCAAAATAAATTTAAATGCTAACAATCTTTTCCTTCTTTGCTACGATTTGGTATAGTCTTGGAGAAAATATTTTGTGGTCTGCTCACTTACATGGGGGCTGCATACAACAGCAAAGAGGTTGCATTGCCTGCAAAAAAAAAAAAAAAAAACGCATTAGAAAACTGAGCTAGCAACGACGTGCACATACGAGAGTCGGGGAGTATATGTGAAAATTTTTGTTAGGAGTGCCGCCAATCTTTCTCAGATTGGTCTAATATGCATATGTTACAGGGTCATATCTGTGCAGGCTGCCGGCTTGGGTACATGAGCAGACGTCTCCAGAAGGAAGAGAAGTCAAGGGTCTAGATGTGCACAAGGAACCTAGTTGAAAGCAGAGCATTGCTTCAACTGAGATTTTTTTCAGCTAAGAAAACGGATAGCTCTGAATCAATGGAGAAAGGTGGTAAAAGAAAAACCAGATAGATACCCATGATTCCTAGAGCTAGCCGGGGTATAGAACCCATAACTGAAAGTGTTTCTAGTTTCTACTTTCTAGCTACAACACAGAACAGGAAGAAATGCTTTTGTAAGGCTACTGCAGGGTATTTATATTAGGGAAGGTCCGGGCGTCCTCATTCGCCTTGCCATTTAAGATACTTGCGTAACATAATTGTCTCTTGTGCTATAGGGAAATCTGAAAAGGATCCTAACAGGCACAAACAAATAAAGCAAGACATCCCAGGTGATAATACAAATTAGTAGAAGAGATCGGCCAAAATAAAATGGAGGACCACAGCAATGAATCTAAATATGACAGATTTACGCGGTTAAAAAAAGACTCTGCTCAAGCCAGCAATCAAAGTCGATAGATATGGCCTGCCATGGTGAAGGCCCTGAAGTTTTCACCTTCATCACATTAAACCCATCATCCTCCTTTCTTGCTTTTTCTCATTTTAACAATAAAGAGGGAACAGTTACATTTCATCAAAATGTTAGGAAGGGACGAGTTCCAATTTTCTTTTTTACATGATATAGTTTTATTTGCAGAACGTCAACGGCCATGGCATTTTGGGCCTTTCAAGAAATGAAGTTGGAATTTAATGGCACTTGATCTTTGAGTTAATTTGTCTCTGATGTTACATGGAGTTTTTTGGCTGCAAAGGCACTCAATAAGTGTCCAATAAATCTACCCTAAATATTAGAGTAGATTAGTAGTTAGTAGGCACATGTTCAATTAGCTAATGGTTTGATAGATCTACTCTTTGCTTTATCAATAGTATTCTTTATTAATTTGGCCATTGTTAATGGTGCCCACTTCGACTTAGACTTCCATCTTCCTTTCGGAGAGAAATATGTACTTTCAAGTCCTTTTTCGGGGATTCAAGTTGATCAGACTAACGGGCTGTTTGGGGGTTCAAGCTTGAATTGTAATATCGGGTCAAAATCCAAGTACATATCCGTTTCAGTGACACCATTTTCTCTTTTTTTCTTTTTTCCTTATATAGCCAGCTTAGATGAAAATTTTGGATTGCATGCACGCATGCACACATCCAGATGTTTCAGATTTTCGACCAAGAGGAGGATCAGGTTTGGAGATACTTGCTCCGAGTAACGTCTGGATTCATACAATTACTGCAAACAAAAGCCATCCTTGAGTTGAATTTTCTGTTGGGTAGTCTAAGTTTTAAGAGAAAATTCAGAATTGTTGAAAATTTTGTGGTTTCAAATTTCTGAAACTTTCTGACTGTAAGAATCCTGTCTGCATATCTCGAAAGGAATCAAGATTATCTGCTATTGTACATGTTCACTTTTGCCCCTAAAATTGTCAACCCAAGAAATTGAGAATCAATTCCAGAAATTCGTTGAAGCTATAGCTATAATGATTACAGGCTTTCGCATGGCTTCCGTGCTTCAAGTATGATTTCTGTGAATGGCAGATGACGTTAGAACTAATTTCACTCTTTATTTCTCAGACAGAAACCAAGGTTAAGACACTGGATTTCGGTAAATGATTATCAGGACCTGATATTATCTAAACCTTCAGGGGTCTATCGGTAACAACTAACAACCTTCTCGAACAATTATCTTCCAAGCGAGACAGCAGGCAGGAGTTTTATTTCTCTAGGAACCCTGGTGGGCATTTGTATTTCATATCCCCGCCGTTGCAGTCACCTCTTCCGTTCACTGCCTGTAACTGTGCTCCTTTTTCTACATCCAACTTGCTGTCCTGAACATTCTTTCCGACGTTCTTCTTGTACATGCAGTACAAAATAAGTTGCATCAGCCCTAATGGACTGCCTACCAGATTCGGAGCCTGCAATATGGCATGGTGTTATATATATTTTATGATAAAGTCAAAATGAAGATGATGGTATGATGATAGCCATGATATATTATACAAAGATCAACAATCTTTTCAGTAGCATAAGTAAATCAACGCCACGCTTTGGGTAAAATATAGTCCCCAGCAACAACTTTCGTTTAGACATTAATATATCTTTTCCCTTCTTTTGGTTTGGAAAAGATTTTCACTGACAAGGTTCGCACTTGGTTCAAGCTCTTATTAGTTATTCCCTTGACTCCTTAGTTGATTGGTCCCACAGTGGTGCTTTACACCTACTGCTGTGATTTCTTGTTTCTGAAAAATGAAGTTGTTGATGCCCAACACCTCGAGGACATGACACCTGCCAGCTGACACGTACTCAGAGCATTTCATGTATAGGATGTTGATTCATATGCCAATTGGGACGTGAAGTGACAACCATTTACTTTTTTCTTTTTGCCCCGTTTTTTAGTAGACCGATTGCTAAGGATGTCTTGAGATCAACAATTTAGTGAGCTCCTAGTGGATGCCTTTAAAAAAGAAGAAGAAGACAAGAAACATGCAGTGAAATGATGTTTCTCTGATAATAAGATTACAAAGGATAATGATATCAGGAGACACTGAAGACTAAAAATATGATGATGGATTTTTGGGTTCCATAGATGATACCATTAGAAAGAAGTCACGCCCCAGTAGCCCGTACGCCATCCACAATGAACTGGCTAAGAAGGAGAAGAGTGACAGGTAGAAAGGCATGAACTCCACACTTTTTGTCTGTATGACACGTTTCTGCAAAGTTTGACGAATGCCAAGTTCATCTTTCATCATACATGCACACAGATGCTACCAGTCCAACGCTTCCCACGAACATTTTTCGATGATGATGGTTAGAAAATTTGAAGGACGATACGCATGCCGTGGCACCGAAAACGAGAAGCACGGCAGCCAGCATTAGAATGACCATCCTCTGCATCACAGCAAGCAGTCAACATGAAGCTACACATCACAGAGTGAAATATCTGCATCTAACTACAGTTAACTAATTCTCTTCAGCTGTTCTTCTATAATTTGTGATTGCTTTAATACAACCTACTGTTATTCGTACAAAACAAAGTTAAAGCTTACTTCTCCTACCGCAGATTGATCAAATATGTGTTTTCATATATTCTACTGGTGTTTCCTTGTCAAGCATGCACACACACACACACACACACACACACAGAGAGAGAGAGAGAGAGAGAGAGAGAGAGAGAGAGAGAGAGAGAGAGAGAGAGAGACCTTTGTCCGTGGTGCTGCGAAGACGAAATAAATTATGATGAAGGATGATTCGAGCAGAATTCCTAGCCCGTTGATAGTCACCACGGGGAAGTTCTCCCACTTGACGCTAACTACTGGCAGACCATACCAAGTATAAAGAAGACAGTTTAAGAGAGCAACAACATACGGGACGCAGGAGAACTCCTCTGTGCTTCTCTTTCTAATTACCCTTCTAAAGGTTAATCTGCAAGAAGGGAGAAAAGACACCATTAATTTACTAATCTTTCTGATGCATTTTATCACATTCACACATTCACATTCACACATTCACATGCTAGAAATGCCATTTTCTTATCATCTCAAATGTCAAATCAATGTGGTTTTCTGTGAATATGGGACGTTTCATGCAGCATCTGTTATTCATTGAGAGATCATCATCTGTTTAGTGTTTACGTACATGGGTGCTGCATATAGGAGCAAAGACGTAGCGTTACCTGCATGAACAAGCAAAGAAAAAGTAGGTGGTTAGAGACTTTAGCTAATTATATTTCCTGAGAATTTCCGTTTCATAAATTTGCTTGTCATATTACTACTGCAAGTATTTCCTTAGCAGCTATCTAAAAGCAGTAAGCCAGAAGACTCCATGATAATATTAATTAAAAGACCATGACTTTTGATGGATAGTTTTACCTATAAATCTCTTCTTAATAAATGATTTGTATGTAAAATAGCATAGTCAGGTTTCCAAGCAAGGAAAGCTCTGATCACAGGAAGTATGTAAAACTCGAAAGAGAACAATGTCAAGTTAAACATAAGAAAGAGAGAGTACCCAAGATCCCTGCAATCAAATGCATGCAGCCCATGGCGCTTACAACTGAAATTGTCGAAGGATATAAAATAAGAGAAGAGAACGGGTAGCTGGTAGATGACGCTTGGTGAGTCAAGGGGTATTTATAGTGCTCATAGTGGAAAAACTGGAGAAGAAATGGATGACAGCCACTGAAGCGTTAGCTGATAGGATCCTTAAAAGAGAAAAAATGGAAATTTTTATCGTAATTTTTTATTATAGCAGATAATATTGCAACAATTTGCACATAATTTTTCTAGTACTTTTTCTGTTTCCCATTGACGCTGATTAACAGTGATCCTCTGCACCATCAAGCACACCTATGACCAAGCAATGACTAGGAACCACGTCATTTCTATTGCATAGGTCGACGGCCAGGAGCGCTAGATCTGCTTAAAATCATGACATGAACACTACTTATCTGTAACTTAATTTGCTAAAATTCCTGGGCATTTAGCTGTGATAGATTATCATGTTTATATTCTCGAAGCACCTTTTTCAGGTCCTAGACCACTAAATCAATTGGTTTATCGTAATTTAGCTTCTAAATGATGATTAAAAGGAGAGTTCGTGAGGGAGACAAGAATATATAAAATTGGAGCATCAAGGACGACATTCTTAGTTCTGTTCTCTGCTTGAGTGGAATTAGATGATAGGAATTCCACTAAGCCCAACTTGAGACACCAGGGTTGCCATTGGAATATAAGTATGCCTCACAAAATTATTTTGAGGTCACCAAAACGTGGAAGCTACATTGGTGGGCTAGCTGAGCGAGAGCTGTCGAGCTGGTCTCGGTTGCATCAGACAACTTATCCAAGAAACTTTTTAACTTGACCAGGAAACAGTCAAGGTTTTTTCCGGATATGCTTACCTTGTCGACCACGGAGGTGCATGCTAGTAACGATTTCCTATTCTGCTTTTCCATTAGAGTTTGACATCTCTTTTTCACTAGAAAGAATGCAGCAAGGAGGTGCATGCTAGTTACCATCTCTGTTCTGCTTTTCCCTTGGCGTTTGACATCTCCTTTTCGCTAGAAAAAATGCACCAAGGAGGTGCATGCTAGTTACCATTTCCTGTTCTGCTTTTTGGTAGGCGCTGGCATTTCAAATCTTTCACTAGAAAGAATGCATCAGTGAAGTGCACGCTAGTTACCATTTCCTGTTCTGCTTTCCCGTTGGCGCTTGACATTTCTCTTTTTCAATTGAAAGAATGCACCAAGGAGGTGCATGCTAGTGACCATTTCCTGTTCTGCTTGTCCATTGGCGTCTGTCGACATTTCTCCTTTTCACTAGAAAGAATGCACGAAGCAGGTGCATGCTGGTTACCATTTGCTGCTCTACTTTTGCATTGGCGTCAGACATTTAACTAGATATCCTTGTCTTCTTCACTAGAAAGAAATCACCCTTAGCGGTTGTACCAACAAAAGTTTTTTGAATTAATAGTGATGGCTCTGCAAATTTTGAAGAGCACGAGCATATAACATGAAATCTGCCAAACGACGATGGTGCAAGGATCTGACGTCCCTACCGGTAGCCAGTGCAGTAAGAAATGTTTACCGCCATGGTAATTGGCTGTCCTGATGTCATCGTGCACGAGAAGTTAAAACCAAAGATTTCACGAAAAAGCAAAATCGATTCCATGAACAGAACAGAACGGAGGGATTTAAACAGGTTGAATCTAGGATAGCTAAATAGAGTCTAGAAGCCAGGTCCTGGTCTTGCCTGACATACCAAAAGTGGCAAAATTCACACACATTGAATCTGTCGCATTGGAGTCCCTGTATCAGGAAAGTGGAGTTAATTGTTGGTTCTGTTGGTCTCGCACACTATAGATCGAGAAGAGACAAAACACATAGGAAGACGGGAGATTTTAAGTGTGATCTGCGTGGGCAGGGTCAGATTAAGATCAGACTCCACACTCCTCCAACAGGTTCATGGATCGACGGCACCATGTTTTGGCAAACCACATGATGCACTTTTACGGCGAAAAGTGAAAAGTCAAATGCTACTGCTGATCGATCCCTAGTTTTTATCAAGAGGGTTCAGATTTTCTTCCAACTTGCTGACCACTCCCATGATCACTAAAGAATGGGAAATCACATAAAATTTAGTATGAAAATTTTAGCTAAGATAGGAAGAATGATTGCCCGAAAGTTTGTGATTGTAGGAGTGACATGGCTCCAAGCAAATTCCGTCCGCACTTTTCGAACTTGGCCATGATTCTCCTCTCCCTTTTAGAGCTTTTGCCTCTGCATCTTTTTAAATTTTGCGGTCTAAAACAGCACGCATGTTTCATTCAGCTGCTTTGCTCCTATGCTAAACCCCATTCTCCCCAAAAAAAATTCTGAGTGATTATTCTTTTGCTAATGCATGCCTCCACTAACTTCAACTTTTCTGAAGCTCTTCTTTTCTGTCTGCACATGCTCTGCCTTTTCACCTGTGTATTCTTTTGTCTGCAGGAGACCCTTTTACTGGAACTAATAATCCCACTCATCCTGCTTATACTTTTTAAGATGGCCAACATCGATCAAAGATTATAGTTTTTTACTATTTGTGATGATCAACATTGACCAGAGGTTGGATTGAGCAGTCTTGAGTCAAGATTTCATGTACGTATTTGAGAATTTAGAGATTGGAGCACGATTTTTTTGGGTCTCATTGTTGTGTCAATGTCAGAACGTGAAAGTGGGCGGATCTCCTTGGGAATGGAAGAAAGAATATTTTTTTCGCCCTGAACAGAAAAAGAAAAAAATATTCTCCTGAAAGGGACTCCTGGATTTTTTTTCCTTTCATGTTTTGAGATTGCACATCATCTAAGAACTCTTTGATCTATACTTTGTTTGCATCTTATCAAGTCTCTCCAAAATTGATCGAGCACTTTGTTCGCTGCTGCCCAAAAAGTTGAAAAGTACATGATTCTCGATTCTTGGTGTATGGCTATATCGAAAGTAATGTCGAGAACAAACAAACCGCATATATTTCTTTGCATAACCATCATTGAGAAATTGCTGAATCTTAAATAGAACAAGAATTCAGAATGAACCAGTATGAAGTTTCATAAATCATACCCGTGTATATATGATTGTTGGTCTAATACCAAATTCTGATCGGTTGGTCTTCTTTCATTTTGTTGTTATTAAACCTTATCACATTCTTTTACACACAAACACACGCGCACACCTCTTAAAATGGGCTTGCTTGCAGCCACCGGATCGCGCTTTGTCAAATTTTGTGAGTAATACTTTTCAACTTGATTTATAAATATATTGCTGAGTGATAGGTTTATGCCACCATTCGAGTGAGAGCCGAATCCTCCTCATTCCCTTGCATCCTGGATCCATGGCTGCGTCGATGCTTGGGTTAGAGTTCATGAAGCAGTAACTTGCTGGCTCGACTCGGTTATGCTCTTCCCTAATTAATTTCTGGCTCTGCAAGGCATAATGTTTTCTTTCTTTTTTTTTTTAATTTACAGTTTTAGAGTTTTCCTTTGCCCGTCATCTTTTTTTTTTTTGTCTAAAGGCCAGCTGAATCTGAGAAGTGGATGGAATTTGACCCATGGTTTCAAGCTGAAGGAGTCTAAGTCAACCACCTAGTCAGATACATGGAGCGGTTGTCGACCAAATTCATAACTCAAGATCCAACAACAAAATATGGTAGCTTTGTGGGCGTTTGAAAGTTGTAGACCCTTATTAATATATGTTAGCAAGTTGGAACGAGCCACTAGCTTTAAGAATATGGGCGTTTCCACATCACGAAGCACATGCATGAAAAAAATTGTCTAGTGAAACTCCAGGCCAGAACAGCATTAAGTGCATAAAAAGCTTGAAGACATGAGGCCACAGACCCCACATTTGCTCGATGGGTAGTTGACCTCTTAATTTTGAAAAAAATAAATTAATTAACTAAATATGAAACCTCTAAGGGGCAAATGGAATCCAGCTTTGTTGAATATTTGTTTAAGGTTTTCATATAATTGTGTGTGGAAGCTTCAACAAAGGGGTCACATACTAACCAATGCCGTCCATCTAAAGCAGATGAATGGTTGAAAAAAAAACAAAAAAAATGTGTAAGTTAATGTTAGGTGACTAAAATACCTATCACCTTTTTCTCCTTATTTCATCTTAACCGTCGATTATGTTGGATCAGATAGTGCAGATTAGATGATTAAGTAACTGTAAAAAGTTAGAGTCACCATTCAATTTTTACACACACACACACACACACAATATATATATATATATATATATATATATATATATATATATATATATATATATATATATATATATATATATATATATATATATATATATATATATATATATATATAGAGAGAGAGAGAGAGAGAGAGAGAGAGAGAGAAAGAGAGAGAGGGAGAGAGGGAGTGTGTGTGTGTGTGTGTGTGTTTATGTCTACAACCAGTAAGGCTTACAAACCAACCGACCAAACTGAACAAGGTTTGTTGAAGCTCAATTTCTTAATTTATTAAAGTAGCACAAACTTAGCTCATATTGACTATGAGGCAAGCCCAAGTCATTTGATAATGATTCTACTTTCTCTCATGAACTTTTCAATTTATATAATAAGTTACTAGAGCTTGAACTCGGGTGAGCAGGGTTATCCACCACATGGACAAAGTCCAAAGGACCCCCCATTCCCCTACCTCTAGGGTCATGGTAGCGTTAGGGCCTGAGTGAGCAGCGGACTACACCTTCAACTCGATGGAGCATACCGCATCTTCAATGGCCTAGGAGAGTAGCGTCCTTGGGAACCCAAACTTGGACGTGCCGGATAAACACCCGGCTACAACCAGCTATACTATGACCGTTGAGGGTAGCCTAGCATGAACTTGAAAGCCTTAGTTGCAACTGCAATTTTGTAATTATATATATATATATATATACTCTAAGCAGATATTGAGTTATTCATATTATTTTTCTAAAATTAAACTGATCCCATCCATGTTACTTTAATGTCTAAACACCTAAGATTCGACCTGATCATGACTTCATTCTTTCAGTGGACATTTTGATCCACGAAAATTAAAGATGATAGGGTGCCAGATCTGCGGTAGAGAGCTAGATAATAATTTAGTTGGACTCTAAGACCCAGCTATCGTCTGCACTCAATCACATGACTATCGGACGTTGACTTAGATCGGAATCGGTAGGCATACAATCATGCTATATCCAGGTTAGAAATACTGTGGCCGGAGCTCCGATTAGACCATAACTTGAGTGAAACACGAACATGAGAATGTTCCCGTAACATGCATCTGTTAAAGGCGACCAATAAATGGAACTCCACAGGTTTCGAGCAGCGCTTCATCCTCAATCTTTATTTCGAGCATGGAAAATCGTACCTAGGAAAAATGTGCTTCAGAGTACTTGGGAAACCAGGAATTTTGATTGGAAAGACACTAATTCAATAACTTTAATGTTTGTATATATATATAATCAAACATATCAAAGCATTAACATAAAAATAAAGAAACTTTGTTGCTGGCGTGAACAACTGGTCAGAACAGCCACCATGTGGCTTAGAGTGGAGACGTAATAACTGGATCCAGTTTGAGGGCCATTTAAAACGAAAGGTTGATCTCCACTTGCAGGATGGGATGGGAGAAGAAAAGATGGTCACGGGTCTGGCTGTTGTTGAAGGAGCTCGAGACAACTTGGTGGCTTTAATGAGGTGCCCTGAATTCAGATGCGGGAAGCTTTTCATCGGTCTGCTCTTCATTTATTGTTGTGGATTGACTCGCTCTGCAATCAATGCAGATCTATGCAAGTTTTAAACTGGCAAGTCGAAGCGGAAGTGTTTTATAAACGATGGTTCTTTGGTCGGGGACCAGTCTGTGGCCAACACATTAATAGAGCCTCAGCATCTCCCCCGGAAGACATGCTTATTGTTTATCATGGGTAGTCATAATAATCACTGCTGCTGGTCGATAACGAGCATCTGAAGGGATATTTTCATACTTTTAAACCAGCTTTACTCTTTTTTTCCGTTGAGTTCTTCGGTTTTCTTTTTCCACTGCTTTTGACGTCGTGAGGGTCGCCAGATCTGAGGTATAATATTAACAGAATTCAATTTTGTGTATCAACTTTTTAATTATTTTTTCCAGACATCTAAGTTTGAATGTGGCCACATCCACGTGGTCTGACTTGTAAGGCTTAGAAAAATCCAGTTGAATCCTAGTATGCCCCAAAAATAGTTGATGGTTTATTTATATATGAAGTGAGAGAGAGATAATCCGGAGTCTCTTAGATGCTAGACCTATAAAGAATTAAGTTGGCATTAATATTTTTAAGATTGATAGTTGAGAAAGAAAAAAAAAAGAGATTACATGTTTTCATGTTCTAAGGTAGGTGCATTCTAATAATTTTATAGGCAATAACAAACTGTTATTATTTCATTAATCTGCCCCAACATTAGGAATGGAAGTGTCATTTTCACATTAAATTTTTTATTTTTTAAAAAATATTTTTATATTAGCTATTTCGGTAATTGGGCACCAGTATTTTGCTCCAACAATTGCAGCTGAGATTAAGACGGGACAACAGGCAAGGTCTGTCCGATGAACAAATTATTTGAGGGGCTTGAGTGGACCACATTTAGGCCCAGCACCGGATAGGTCTCAATTAACTGGCCAACGCCCTGCCCATTGCCCTTCACAAATCAAGCAGACAGTAGACTCAGAGATTTTGCCAGATTCAATCTCAGCTGCTTCTCACAAGCATAGGGTGCTCGCTGTGTGGTTGGGATTGTAGATCAATATACCATAAAAGGTTCGATTACCTGGATAAGGCCTGAGCTCATTGATTTTTTTGTAATTTTAAATTTCATATATATATATATATATATATATATATATATATATATATATATATATATATATATATATATATATATATATATATATATATATATATATATATATATATATATATATATATATATATATATATATATATAACTTATAAATTTGAATAACTTGACCACATCTACAGTCCGACTTAACCATGGTCTGGTCAAGAGAGTTCATGTTTAGAAACACCTAGCAAATCACCTCTTCCAGTTTATCATCCTCGATCACTAATCCTCTTTAACTTTATATGAGCTTAAAGGGTTGTCTGGTAGCAGCTACTTTTTGTGAGTGTGATGAATTTGTTTCAAAAGATTGGGTCAGACTTGTGGAGCATTAGTACTAGTGTATATGAATCTGCTTCAATCTTTGATCAGATTTATATGACATTCAAAGAGTTTTCATGCTAACAAACGACCCATAAATTTATTTAATTAATTCAAACCCTGTATTACAAAATTGACGGAGTTCTTATTGAAGAATGGATTTAAAAAGGCTGTGAATTATGATAATTAATTAGCCTAAAGAAAAACCTCAGAATCCATGTGTATGATGATTAATTATATCATATCTTGTGGTCCTTATGAGACTTAAGCAATTAATGATATATATATATATATATATATATATATATATATATATATATATATATATATATATATATATATATATATATATATATATATATATATATATATATATATTTGCAATTTTCGATAAATATATATAAATACAATTAGGATTCCGATTCATCGGCAGTAGGCCTAAGGGTGCGAGGCCTTGGAATGAAGGCTTATGCAACTCCATTGCTTTCATTTATACCTAGTAACATATGTTTTTGGTTACAACCATATGTTTCTAAAAGAATTTATATGTCCGTAGATTTAAGAGAGCAATCGCAACTCTAGATCCGACGCTGATCTGAGAACCGGTTCAAGCAAACAATGGACTTCAGATCCACAGGTTTCCATTATGTAAAACAGATCGGAAATCCAACACGAAAGTCGAAACAGTCGGCTCAGACCAGATGAAGAGCATGTATTAATGGCAGCAATAAATTCAATACGGGACGGTCCTAACAGACAGCGATGTGTTTTTGTTCTGATGCAATCCTTCTGAAGGAAAGCCACCGATGCAGATTTAATATCGAAAGAATGAATGAAGCAGAGACCGTAGAAGCAGCAAGTTGGGAAAGCTAGTCTAAGCACCAGCAGCAACAAGGCCTACAAACCTTATCCTATCTGTCACATCTGAATTTATCTCTACCTGAAGAGATAGGACCGCCGTTGAAATTTGAAGGAAGTTTCTGCATGAGATGAATGTTCTCTCGCAAGACGCAGCCGCACCTTCTAGTCTCCATCTTCAACGACTATATCCTCACCAACTAGTCTATAAAAACTTGGGTTCCACTCCATCAAAGCTAGAAACCACGACAACAAATCACATAACTACTATATTTATAAATCCTATAAGATTCTTTTTAATTTTATATGCAAAACAAAACTTTTGAGGTGTTACAACCCACCTCTATAAAGTATATGCATATGCATGTGGGAGTATTGAACCAGCTCTGATATACCAAATATCATGATCTCGCTAGTAGTTTCGTTTCTAGTAAAAACAAAAAAACTTAAGAACCAAAACAACCAATCATTAACAACTCTCTTTATAAATTCTCTAAGATTCCTCATAGTTTTAGATACAAAAATAAACTTTTGATGTGTTACATATAAACCCTTTATAAATTCTCTTAGATTCTTCGTAATTTTAGATATAAAACTAAACTTTTGAATTGTTACATACAAAAATGAAAAAATGAAGCTATAAACTACAAAGCTTAAAAGGCTGGGCTGAATGCCGATAAAGAAGATTCCACGGCCAAAAGATGCTTAAAAGAGAGAGAGACAAATCTCAAACTAATGACATGCTAAAGGTGCAGGCTGATGACCCAGTTCAAGGGTGTCATGGAAAAATAAATGTGCTCTAAGCGGTACATTCTCTATGTTTCGCCCAGCCCATGCGGGGTTCATAAGAAAAAAGTTTCATAATGGGTTTGCCCTGTTTGGATAACGAGAGGAGGAGTATTTCATTCTACGGACCAAAGAAAGAGCCGAAGCCACCACCCGATTCCCCTACTGTGCTGGACATTTCTGATCATTCCAAATTACTGCTCTTTCTCAGGAACAAGCATGGCTCCGAACCAACTACCGTGGCTAGCGAGGGAGGTAAGTCTTTGTTTTGTTGTTTTTCCAAATTGATTTTGCGGTCCTTGGAGCCCATAGTCGCCTCTCAAGTGATGTCCCTGTCTTCCTTCAGAGGTCAGTTCTTTTGCTGTACGTATCTCCCCATTCCTTGCTGGCTTTTACTGGGGAACGAACACTGGTTGCTCGGGCTCAATTTTTCCAAATTCGAAATTTGGACACCAGGAATGAGATTTTTATGAATGATTTAAATTTAATTTTATTACATGACAATGTATTTCAATAAAAAAAATATAGAAAGTTGAGGAAAAGCAGAAGTAATATTAGCAACCCTTGCATGTATATCGCTTTTCATTTTCATAACAATTTTATCACGATTAGGTCGATGATCAATGTATTCTTAGTACAGATAAGTTTCTCATGGCCTTTTTGAGAGGGCAACACAATCCTTTTTATAAACATAACAATTGACAAAAATAAACTTATCAACGCTTTTAGTTATCTACCAAAGAAAACTTAAATCTGGCTTTAACAATATCTAAAAATTTAGGTGTCTTGAAAATTTTGCCCCGATATCCTGATAACGTCTACAAGTTGTCCTTATAAAAGTATGCCGTCTCCGCAGGCTCTGCCGTCTCTTCTTTTCAAAAGAAATCCTGTCACTGTGACGAATATAAAACGTACAAACTGCAGACACGGAATTTACTTATTTGTCTCACTGTTCAGGTCGGCTGCAGCACATATATATATATATATATATATTCTGCTTAAGCACTTTCGAGGGAGATAGTACGCAGTCTAATAAAAAAGAGCTCTTCAATTCTTTTAATTCAAATGCTTAGACGAATCAAATTGATGACTAATGCTCTCATAGAATCGTCCCTTCTTTCCGTATATATATATGTATTAATTTCCTTGCGATTCTGTTGGGGATTTGATGGCGCATTTTGTATCTTTGGAATACAAATTTGATAGTGTTATTGTAAGATTTTCATTGTCCTTTCGAATGGGTCCAAAGTTCCCATCTTTTTCTCTGCAGGTGCTGGAGGAAGAAATCAAAGCACTTCATTTGGTATATTTCTCTCTCCTTGATAAAAGAGTAGCACCCATTAGAATTGAGTTAGCGACACGAACTTCATGGTTCTTCGGGTTTCGTCTCCTTTTTTCAATTGCAGGAGACAAAAGCATGGCCAGGCTGAAATTTCTTTGACAGAAAAGAAACAGTTCAAGTAAAAAAGAAAACTTGAAACTGTTGTTGTTATCCCCACCAAAAGTTGAGCCCCTTTTTCTCTGAGTCCACCCCCGGATTGCTTTATCTTTACTTCTGTCACCCAATTATTAAGAGTTCTGCCTACTCATTCATTAGGAGTTCCTCAGTTTGTGTTCCAGTTAAATCTACCTATTAAAAACCACAGATCTGCAGTGAAACATACACAATCTTAGAGAGTGTTTGGGTGTGACACTTCAAAACCAAGTTCTGTAGAAAAGAGTGAAAAAACAAAGTTATTCAACAAAACCAGGTAAAAAACAACCTTTCTAAAACTCATTAAAAGACTTAATTTTTGCAAAACCTAGGAGGGTGTCATCCAAACGCCTCTTTAATTAAAACTGATGGGTGGTGAATTCAACTACTTGATTTTTTCCTTTTATTTTAGTGCCCACCAAGCACAGCCTCACAATGCGAAGCAAAAAGAAGTGTATTGATTAACTCAGTAAACGCCAAATAGTACATCTTAAGCACAGATAACAACATTTCTTTACAAACCAAAAGACAGTAGGGGCCCGAGAATGGGCTACTACCAACTAGCACCAGCGAGTAAGAGACACTTCCAAACGGTCGGAACCACCAAAATCTAGCAGAAGTAACCGAGGGGTTTGAGAAGAGATTGAGAAATGAAAAGGGGAAAAGAAAAAAAAGGAAAAGCTTAGCACACTCCAAACAGGAAGTAACAAATAAGAAGCCACTGTTCGAGCAGATATAAGAAGAAATTGTTGAATGGCCTTTTGATCCGAATCCCGTATTATCCTCTAATTACGTGCACTTCCCCGTGTCTCATTATCCAAAACCTCTCGATCTCCTCCGCTTTCCGTCCCGGAATCCGGCCGGCGATCAGCCCCCACCTGCAGCACAGCAGACATAATTAGAAGCTGTGGTTGCATCAGAGTTCTGAACCCTCAGGTTGCAGGTGGACCAACTACATTTTAAATGGTCAGGCATGTGTCCTCGATCTGAAACTCAGTAGTTCAATGCAGACAATGACAACTAAAGAATGACAGCCTCACTCTGCAATTTACACCAGTCCCAAAACAGGGACGATATTTTTAAGTCCCATATATATATATACACTCAGCTTCTTCCACAGCCACAACTCAACTTGAAAGGAAATTAGGAAGAAGAGAGAGACAGCGAGTTCTTCGGGTCAGGCTAAAATTAAGTGAAGAGATAGTAAATGCACTTGAATACCGGCTAGAAATCTCTGCAGTGTCCCAAGGAGGGGAATGGTGGCCGTCCTATGAAACATTTAAAGTAAAGCAGCCATTTCTATGACCATATACTTGCAGTAAAAACAGAAAGACGTCAATGAAAAAGACTTAAGGTTTTTGTGGAGAAAACCATCAAGAAACTCAGTCATTTTGTAGTGGCAATCTGAGGCGGAGGTTCATGACAGCCTTTAGCTGCTGAACGGGGAGAAGCGTTTGAATCGGTTCTCTCCATTTCCTCACATCTGAAAAGATAGGGAAAATGTTTTCCCAGGTAGGACCGAGCAAACTTTTCATGAGAAAATGGTTTATCCTTTCGTAGGAAAAAATTGCGGGATCCACCTTCCACAAGAGCAAACGGCCCCGCTTCCCGTATTTATCTCACCGTCTCGGAGAACCAAACAGGGGAATAAGAAAAAAAGAGAGGGAAACGTCGTTGTCCTGAAGCCGCTCATCAAATCGATGAACGGCAAGGAAGGGATGGCTTTTTCTTCTCGTCAACAACAGGGTCGTTCCGCAAGTAAAAAAGAGAAACCGTGGGGTCATAAAACGCTGTAACGATCTTCATCACACAGATGAACGGCATTCTAGTGAGGGGACCTACAAACGAAGAAAAAAACAAAAAGGGGAAGCGAGAAAGGAGGTGGAAAGAAAAGGGAAAAGACGGGCGGGTGACCGGCGAATCACCTGTTGCCGACGAGCCTGTACATACGGTAAATGAGATCTTCTTCTTGCTCCGTCATCTTGATGCACTCCCACTCGATGCTGCTCACTTCTGCAAATGCAAAAAACCGAACCAACACCATTTTTTAAACCTCAGAACAGGAAAAGCGGCCGCGACCGCAGGACAAACTCCGGCTAACGGCCCGTCGTCGGAAAAAATAAAGGAAGAAAAAGCAAGGAGGACGAGAGATGGGGAGACTGCAAAACAAAAGGGGAATAATAATATACCCTCGGAATCACAGCTGGAAGTTTTTGCCTGCTTCCGACGACGCTTATTCTCCATGGCCATTTCTTCTCTTTCCGTTTGAATGGAAAAGAACGAGTTGGGGGTGGAGAAAGCAAGAGAGAGAGGTGGAAAGCGGGAGTGAGGACCAAAGAAGGAAAGAGTTGTGGAGGAATAAATGAGAGGAGGGGAGAAGGGGGTTTAATAGTTTACATCCACTCCAGTTCACGGAGAAAAGGATGCAAGTGCGGAGACGACCAAGGCGAAAGCAAAAAAACTGTTGAGAGTGAGAGGGAGACGAGAAAGAGATGGGAGCGAGTTCCCAAGTAGGAACGACAGGTGATATCGGCCCAACAAACGGGCAGCAGCTCGAAGAGTTGACGAGTAGTTGTCTCAACGACCGCTGGCTCCGCCCCTTTTGGTTTTTAGTTTTTACCACCCCACGATTTTTTCTTCTCTTTATTTCCATCCCTGTGCGGTGCCCTCTGCTGCCGCGTGAAAACAGAGGAGGGCGTAGAAAACAAGAAAAGAAAAAGGCAAAACGAAACCACCTGATTTCTTCGCTACGCCCGAGCCCACCGACCCGAGCCCAGGCTCGAGCTTGACCAGCTTTCCGGAGGCGTCGCCTTCTCCTTGGCTGTTAACCGGACCCCGAGGCGCGCGCCCGACTTGTCAAAGGGGCGCGTTGATATGTTGTTGTGGCCGGAGCCACGACGTTCGTTTGTTGCCTTCTTGTCCGATTCCGGGCTCGCCGATCAATGAGGCGTCGATATGGTGCCGGCCAATCGGCTTGCGACGCATAATTTGGATAGGGGGCGGGGCCCACCGGGTCTCGGGCCGGGTCGGGTCGGGTCAAAGAGACCGACGGCGTTCTCTCGACCAATCGGTGTCCGCGACGGCCCTGTCCTCGGTGGTCCCGCCGGGTATGTTGTTGACGGAAATTGGACTGCACAATCATGCGTGGCCGCGGCACTGACCAAACCGACGGTCCAGACCGGAGGCTGAACGTCGGCGTCGATCGCACGTCCCCCACGTTCCCAGCGACCCGATCGACTCACCGCCGATTTTGATTCACTTTATATTACAACATAAACATACGTTTCTACAGTATTTTACATCTAAAAATTCACATCCGGGCATCCAAATCGCATCATCATAGAGACCATATTTGAGAAAAACAACTTTCGATTCTAATCGATAGACTTCACTTCCGGTTTGTGATACTCATCCACTCACTAACTAAAAGAATAAAAAGGAAAAATCCCATTCGATTCTAATTGGGCCATTCAATTCGATTCCCCACCAAAGAGTCGAGGTTTGATATGTGAGTCAAAGTATTACGCATGCCAAAACATGCCATCTGTACTTGTTGGGAATATATATATATATATATATATATATATATATATATATATATATATGAGCCATGGGCCCATGTGTTCCCTGTAAAAATTTTCCTCGCAGATCTTCATTAGCCGATCTTGTCAACCAAAAATTTACCTGTCCCTTGTTGGTGAATGAAAGGAATCCAACTTGACTCTTCTTCCCTCCATATACAGTAGCGAACTTACATTAGCTTTCTTTTAAATCCCATTGTTATACAAAATATTTGCTTGAGTTCGTTACTCTACAATTCCGGCTTTTGATTTATAGAACAAACCATTGTTTTTCATTTTTTTAGTGTGTAGGTTTCTTGAGCATGTATTCTTGTGACATGCGTTTTCTGGACACAGCAATATCATGATAATAAATATTGTCCGAGTTGTTGAATCTACGAATGATATTTTTATAGTCACGTCATATAGTGCTTGTTGGAATAAGAAACAGTAGTTTAGATCGTATGCCTTAAAACTATGCGTTTCGAAAAACTCAGAAGGCTCGACTACTGGGGTTGAGTGGCCATGCCATTGTTCCCTCTTAAACGTAGTGATGCCCACAACGTGCCGCACAACTTTTTGCATTTTTCAGAAGAAGACACGCGATGAATGAACAACAAAATATTTTGATATAAAATAGTGTGAAAGTCTATCGGCGAAAAGTTGCAACTTCCTCGTTCTTTTATTATTTCTTTTTAACAATAGTGAAAGTAGTAGCTATTTTAAATATATTGAGGCAAGTACCCCAAGTTTCTCGCTTCAGCTTTTAGTGAAGCCAAGTCAGGTGAGATTCTCTGCTGAGCAAAGCCTAAGATCGAACTGTCGTGGTATTTCGCGTGATCAACCCTCCGGGTGGGTGGGAGAGTCCCATTGCCTACTTTCAGGTCGAACCGTCGTCGTATTTCACATGATCAACCCTCCGGGTGGGTGGGAGAGTCTCATTGCCTACTTTCAAATCGAACCGTCGTCGTATTTCGCATGATCAACCCTTCAGGTGGGTGGGAGAGACCCATTGCCTACTTTCAGGTCGAACCATCGTCGTATTTCGCATGATCAATCCAGGTGGGTGGGAGAGTCTAAAACGAGGTTAAAGGAGTTGAAAAACATAAGGAGAGAGACAAGTAAGCTTGGCACCGGTGCAACAGAAGAAAAACAAGGAGGAAGAAGGCGGAGAAGATCGCCGGCAACCCACAGAAACGAAGGCTTAAGTTGTAGCGGTTTTCGGATGACCCACAGGGGTGGAGAGATATAGGGAATGACCATGTTCTGACAAACCTCGGGCAATGTGCGTCACTCGGCTACCTCAACCTCTCACACAACATCCTTGAATAGGGGGTGAGGGGACCATAACCGGCTCTGTTGCTAACATTCAGTTTTCTGAAAAAAAAAAAAAATCATGTCGGGCTTCTTGGGCCGCCGAGGAACACAACGGCAAGCCCGAGCCCGACCCATTAATTACTGGGCCGAGCCGAGCCCGTTAACCTCAAGCCGGAAATCATTATTTCAAGGCCCCGGCCCAGACACGTAACGGGCCGGGTACCCGGTGGTGGCCCGGCCCGTTGCCCATGTTTACTTCTTGCGCTTGAACTTGTATGTCGGTGACTCCCTTTTTACAACACAAAGAGTTGATACTATGAGTATTTGAAACAAAAATTAACCACCTACCAACCATGGCATTAATCCCCTTCATTACAATGCCTCATCTGTCCTCTCAGCCTTTATTGTAAATAAAATAATGACAATAAGAGTATTCAAAAAAAAAAAATCGGAACATAGGCGATACTACCCAACATGTCGTATCAGTTAGGGATGTTAATTGATCGGATTCAGATCGAATATAACTTTAATCGTATCCATTTTCTTGGATATTCGTATATTCATATTCAAATATGAGTAAAGAAATGTCATATCCAAATCTAAATCCGAAGTCCACTCTCACAATGCAAACTTGAATTTTATATTCATGTCCAAATCTGAATCCAAATTCTTTTACTAAATTTTGTCAATTTTCACAATGTAAGAGCATTAGATATAAGATATTTGTCTAAAAATATATCTACTCATTGGTTAAATAAGCTAACTTAGAACCCGTGGCACAGCAATAACTTTTGGTTGGAGGGACATCAGTTCAAAATTTTTCATGTCTTTAGGGACACTAATATACATAAATAATCAAGCATATGAAGTAACTCCATCACTGCTTGCAAGTAGCAACCTCCAATCCAAAAGAAGTCCAGAATTCATTTTCCCTTGGATTTTGAAAACTAAAATTCTTATGACTTAATATTATTAGGAAATTTTACTTGTCTCTATAAAATTTTGGAAATCACATAGGAGCCCACCCTAGAAAAAACTTCTGTTTTTGCCCCTGTGATGAAGTACACATTCCTGGCCACAAGGAATCTAAAAATATCTATGTATATTTAAAATTAATGAAGCATACGAAGGTGCATTAAGGTGTGTTTGAATGAAATATCATTGCATCCCATCACCTGTTATGTCATAAAATATAACCACTGAGACAGGTTGTCTCCCTTTGAACATGAACCGAATAATATTTTTAAAATTTGCACAGAAAGGAATAATATTTTTGTGTTTAATATTTTTTCAAAATATAAAAATACATTTCTGGCCTTTTTTAGGCGTCATGCAATATATGTTCTAAAAAGCATCATATTTTTGTTTTTTAAAATATATGCGAGCGTGTTCCTACATATAATTCGATTTGGATTCTCATAGACATTATGTGTTTGTGTTTTAAGATAATAAAATACAATATATAAATATTGTAGGACCTGTAAAATACGGAAAACGAATAAACTGTTAACCTCTAATTCACTAAAAAAATAAATACGGTGTGAGAATGTCGAGCATCAACAATATATAATTATTGCATGACATTTTTAAGTACTGGTGGTGTTTTCAAAATCAAATCATGTCAATTTTGGCGACAGTTTTACTGGTACTCCAGCGTCACAAAAGGGCTCAATAGTGATGCATCCACATTTTTTTTTTATTGTTGGATTCACCAGCGACGGGGTTAAAGACAGTCGATTCCCATCGATGATTACTTTCACAGATTGTTACGGCGTCAGTAATTTTATATTTTACTCACACTCCCAACAAAAAACTTTCTTTGCTTGAAGATATGAGACAGTGACGGAATTTCATAGGAAAGGAATTAGGTGGTACCAACACTTGTAAGAGTTCATATGAAGAAGAGGAAGAGGAATTCTTGTGGAGATCTGCTAATGAGACCAAGAGGTCCAACCACCATTTTCCATGGAGTGTAAACATCTTGGATCTATCTTGTTGTTGTTGATGTAATTTCCTATGAGTTTAGAAAAGATATAAAAGTGGACCCTTCCTTTGTCTTGAGTTGCATCATCATCAGCGATAGCGACGATATATCATTCAACTTAGGCACCGTTCCTACTGTCTGCACATCTTAGCGACCAGCTGTGCTATGCCCCTTGAGACAGGTGGTGCGATTTCAAATTTGTTTAGTCCAATCTCGTAACAAAATGTGAATCCGCTTACTAACTAGATTTGGATTTTGTGTGTCGTTTAATAAACTTACCGCAAAGTTGACTCTAATATCCGTTATGTGAAGATAAGGCTTGATTATCAGATTTAAATTTAGTTTTCAATCCGTACAAGGTCAAGAGTTTAATATCGAGACTGCAATTATTGAGCATAATCAGGGGCGGAGTTAGGATTTTCTTTAGGGGCGGGCCGGCAGTCTGACCTCTGGATCTGGGTAGGGCCAAACTGAATTCTAATACAAAAAATACATTATGTAATTAAAAATATTATTTTTTCAATGTAAAAAAAAGAAAATTCATTCGCTGGAGTGGGGCCATGGCCTAGGCGCCCCCCCCCCCCCTTCCCTTCGCTCCTGAGCATAATTAAACAGGGATCTGTCCGAATATACCAGCTTAATTATTGGCTACTAAGTAAGCGGTTTCTTATTTTTAAGACCAGCCAAAAAAGCATTCCTACAACTTGAAAAATATTTTTCTTACTCCTACCAAGAAGTAGCTGAATTAATTCGTCGGGTTCCAAGATTAGCACGAGAAAGAATAGGTTCCTCCTCCTTACAGGAAGGGTCTTCGTTTTTTCTCTCGGGAAAAAGAATACTTCGCAGCTGTCAAAATGAAGTTATTCCCATTGTGTAAAAGTTAAACCAGGAAAGATATCATCGCCGGAAATTGAAGAATTAAATCTTCTTAAAAGGTAATAATGGCAGAAAAATTAAGTTCACCACCGGCACAAAATGGTAATAAATTTTGGTTCTTTTCCAAAGATGCTCAATCAGACACGTATAGTTGTTTTTCCCATTAGTGTTGTTGAAGATAACCTTACTTTTCCTGCAGTTAAGACACATTGCTCTTACTACTATATTGCTATTATGCGTGCACAAATTAGGACATAAGTGGCGTGAAAGTTTTGTCCACGACTATTATTGGCGCAGATGGAATTACATCTAGGGACGTATTGATCTCAAGGCATTTAGTAAGGTGCCGGACTTTTTTCTTTACATTGCGTGATTCTTCCCCTGTCGTTTTCTTATTGCGTTGCTTAGTTTTCATGTAGGAGCCTCTTTGTTTGTCCTTTTCCTATTTTTGGGTGGACTTCGAGTGACGGTGAACATGAGGTTATCCCATCAACCGGTGGTCCTTTTCCGCTTAAAGTAGGGATGAACAACGAGTAGTTCGACTCTTTAAAGCGCAGCTTGTGAACGAGTTCGAGCTAAGTCATTTGCTTAATGAGTCGAGTTCGAATTCATGAGTTGACTCGTTCAAATAATCGAGTTGAGTTCGAGCTCAACACGTAACTGCCTCGTCGAGTTCGAGCCTTAATCGAGTTTGTCGAGCTTTAATCGAGTCGAGCTCGAGCTCAAACTCAACACGTAACAATGAATATCAATTCTATTCAAATGAGTTTGTCGAGCCTTAATCGAGTCGAACTCGAACTTGAGTTCAACACGTAACTACCGAGTCGAGCTCGAGCAGCTTCCATCGAGCTATTCTCGAGCTGGAGGTTTTATTAGTCAACCGGAGTTCAAGCTCACTAAACTCAAGCTTGACCCAACTCTTGTTCACCCTCGTGTGAAGAGTCAGTATACCTTCAACTCGGTTTTGTGGTTCATTTTTATTGGGCACAAGAGTGTAGCTCTCATAGGAATCAACCCCGCGATGTGCCATTAAAAATACCCACCAACTCAATCAGCTACACTATTGTTTCTCTATTTCATATATGAAAAACAATACTAAATCTGCAACTCGAATAATAAACTTACCTTTTTTCGTTGATTTGACTATGGTTAGCAGCCCATGGCAGTTCTTTTGTTGGCAGAATGTGCATTAACTACGAATACTTTATAGAAGGCGCCAAACTGTTGGTTATATAACAATATTACATTAAAACTTCGAAATTGCTTTATATGATATATGCCACGGTTGAAGTGGGTAGATGCAAATTATCTTAGCGCGAGCGACTTTATTTTATTACTTCTCGTTAAAGTGTGCATCTACAATGTATTCAAATCGTTGGGGAACAGCAAGCGATGTGGGCAGAATGCAAATGGATCTGGATCTCAATTGGGATTTGGAATTTCACGGCAGGTCCGAAGTCGGCTTCGTTTGGAAAACCTAAATCAGATCCGGGGGAGCCGAACCAAAACAGTACTGAACTCATCGGAGCCGATCTGGGGGATCCGGTTGAGATCCAGGACTCCACAGGGAATTTTGGATCTTAAAACGTGATGGGCAGTCTCGGCCCGGATCCGGATTTGGAGTCAGACTTCTGACCAGGGTCAACCAGGTCTGCTGAGTTTGACTGCCTTGGTTTGAGGCTGGTCTGACTTTCCACCTACCCAATTAGTTAGAGGTAAACCACACCAGCCTCTCTTTCTCTGTCTCCTCGTGGGTACGAAAAGACGGGTGGGCAAAGTTCTACTGGCCATGTAACATTGTACGATACAAAGACCCGGCCCTGTTTTGCCAGCTCTAGATTCTGTGACATGTTTCACCAAAAAAATTTGGTTGCTCCGCTGTTCTTTCTGCTGCTCAATCATGAGAAAGAGAGAGATTGTGTGTATTGAGATTCCTTGAAGTTCTATTGATCAATCTTCGGTTCAGTTCCATTTTTGAGTTATGTGGACTTGGGTAAGACTTTTTCTCGTCACTCATGTCGGTGTAAGATGAAGGGCATATGCATTAAGCAGTCTAGTTACTTGAGAGGAGAAGCAGCTTGGGATTCCTCTTCTGGTGCAAAACCAGATGATTCCTAGGAGCCGTGCACTTTTGCTCTGATCTTTTCTTCTTTCATGTTGTAAGTGTTTATCATGTTTTGTTTGGGAAGTCTTTCATAAGCTTAAAGGTTAAATAATTGGTTCGTGGGCAGCACATCTATGCCACTTTATTCTTCTATGTTTTATTTTATTATGTTTTTTTTTACTGTTGGCAGTTAAAATTAGAGATCTTCACGAGACAGTTTTTTGTTTTTTTTACCCAGGTACATTGTAACTTGCTCGAATTACAAGTATTGGTGCTCAATTATTGATGCAAATGCTTCCGAATCATGTGAAAACTTGAATCATACTACCATTAAGTACGGTGATCTTGACTTACACAGTGTAGCGATTGAATTCACGGAATTGCTAAACTCCAGGCCGAGAACAGAAAGAATCTTTCTTGAAGTCTTGCCTCGAGTTGCCAATCCTTAATTAATGCTGGTGCAATGTATTTGTTGATCTGATATTCTTCTGAAACTGGCTGCAAAGCATGTTAATGGAAATATTGGACGAAGATCCTGCAACTGTTCTAATAGTAAATTTTACTGTTTACTGTCACTTGATAAACAGAATCTCAGGAATAAAGGATGACCCCTGCTTTTGTTAAAGTATATTATATTATAGGTGATAGATTGTGATGGACGCTTTGTGTCGCAGAAAGAAACCCTCCAATTTTTCCAACAAGATTTTACCAAAATGGTGAATTATGGAAATTTTCTTACCTGTAATCTGAAAGTGTATTGGAAATGCAAAACGGACCTGAATTTTTATGCAAGATCTCGGGGTACTGAAGTGATATTATATTAATTATTCACTATGCCCCATGCTTCAGATGATACACGACAATTTTATATGATAGAAAAGCAAATTTGTGGAATCTAAGCAGAACCATGGAGGTACTTCGAGAAACATCACAAACGAAAGAGCAAAAGCAGAACAATGGATGTAGGTCCTTGGAATGAACCACGTAAACTTTTGTTTCTCTCCCGCATTCTCTCATTTTTCTTTATCTAAAAACCACCAAAAGACCTGGTATATTTATAAACAAATGCAGCAAAAAGGTACAACTAGACCTGAAACTTCAATCAAGGAAATTCAGCCTTTTATATTTTCGAAAAAAAAAGTGCTGCATCACGAATCCCCACTTGAAGGCGTCAAGTTAAATAAGCACCCGGTAAGATTTGATGAGTCCTTCACCTGCCAAGTTATGAACGCCGAGGAATCAAACAGTTAACTAAACTGGAAATCCCATCAAGAGAACATCAAACCTCGCACAACTGGAGCAGGTCTAACATCGGAGGGTAACTTCAATGAAGCATTGAAGATTCAAAGTGGACAATCATTCCTGGTCTTCAGTATCACCAAAACCCATCCTACATAATTGAATGCAAAGCCTACATACTTAACAGAACCGAAGTGAAGATCTTACAGATTTACATGACTAGAAGTGTGAAATTCACATATCATATATATAAATTGGGGAAAAATTTTAATCACTGCATAAGATATATGATACATATTTGCAAATGCGTAGATCCTTTTAAGGATGAGCATCAATTATACAAGAGTAGAGACTTGGCCCGTGACAGAATTTCTGGTATAAATTCATATGTACAGGTATCGTGACTTGACATGGCATAAAGCTTCTTCTTGGTTCATGACTGAAGCAGGTCATGATGTATGAGGATCATGATGTTGGTGGAGAGTGCAAAACTCATGCAATTGCTGCCGCGACTGTGGTTACATGACGTATCTGCGAAGGTAATCGACTCGAGCTGGATGCTTAAGCTTCATGAGTGCCTTCACTTCATGCTTTCGAACCATCTCTCTTGAAATGCTCAGGTTTCCAGCAATCTCCCCCAGTGTCCTGTCACCTTTGCCATCAAGTCCATACCGTTGCCTAATCACCAAACTTTCCTTCGGCTTCAACGAGTCTAACTGCAAGGGAAGCCAGTGTACATATCAAACCTAAGTTGGAATTATTGGTTGTGTGTGGTGTTAATGTCTGTTTTTATCGTCAGATTTTGGCTTTATTGTGTGGGAACTAGTCTTATGGTAATCAGTGATAATCAGAAAAGAGAAAACGCAAAAAATGGGAACCTATTCTCGCTGCTATGTTCAGGCTTAAGCAACCTAAATGCCAACAGGCTTTCTTCCAAGGCAAATTTAGTGTACTCATGGGGTCCAGCTATTATATTACTGGTTTTTCTTCCATGAACGGATACATCACAAACAAGTTCAAATTTCCATCAGCAATTTCCTTCTTCCAAAAAGGAAGGCAAATTTTTTAATAAAGCATGTGTTTGATATAGAGTTATCTGGGTGAGAATGAAGGCCATAATCATAATTGGGAACTCCGTGCTTCAGAGTGTCTGATTGCAAGATGCTGAAGATCAGTCTGGATGAAGCCCCACTTGACTGTACAGGGGCTGGATAAATCTAAGCTGATGATAGTTTGGGTGAGTTGAGTATGAAAAATGTCAATATCTAACACATCATGGAGTAGTGTGGGGGATAAATTGCTCCATCCGGTGATCGGCTGGACAGAAAATCTCATAATCAGAAAAAGTAAAGCTGGCAAATGAGATGCATATATCGTTGAAGAGATGATCACATAACGCCCATGCATGGAAAAATTTCTTTCAAAAATGACTTACCACGTCATCAAGAGCAAGTCTTAGAATTGCAGGTGATCTACGCCTCTCAAAACCAACTCCTTCCATATCTGTTACTCCCTTTAGGAACTCCTCTTGTGTGGTGGAGTGCCTTGCATTCAAAGAGAGCACCTGTTTTGACGCCCGCATAACTTCATGGTACCTTTCAAATGAAATCCCAACCTTTTCTATTATTTCTTCTTCAGTTGGCATTCTTTCCAGCTCAAACAGCAGTTCTAGTTTTGCCCTTTGTATCTCTAATCTTACCTGCAAAATACCCAGATGTTAGTCTTCTATCTCACCCATCTTTGCCCCCCAAGCACGATCAAACATAGTCTGTAACTAGATTTATTCTCCAGTTACATAACTCAGGAAGTAGAAAATATGAGCGTATAACAAAGAACTTCAAACTTCAAGCACTATAATTTATTGATCATATTCGACCTTTTTGCATGGAAAGCTGAGTCTCATAACACAAGTATCTATGTTAGAGAAATTTCTCCCACCTTCATATGCAACAATAAACCTATTGGGCTCATAAACCATTAGGGCTCAACTTGGACTATCTCATCAGTTGGGAGTCCAGAAATCCTAAATCTTCTGTATTCTTTCTCAGTTTGAACCAAAATCTTATTGGCCATGCTAATGGTTCAACAAATGAGTTTCCAAAATCAGTAGAAAGACATACATCTAAGTATGTGAAATCTTACATGACCACCAGCAGACATGAATCACAAGCATACCATCATTTGAAGTTTCAAACAACATTCCGTTGATTAAAACACTGAAATAAAGGCAAGTTCACATCAACAGAGACTATATATATCACAAGGTCAGGTTATAATATTGTTGAACTAAAATGCAGATAAAGTGCTCATTGATGGGATTAGGTAGCCAAAAATTGTTGGTCATAGACTGAGGAAACAAGGATGTCGACTAGAATGATGAGCTTAACTAGGTAAAAGGCCAACATGATAATCATCTCACTCCTAAGCATACCGTGTGGACTTTAGTTTATTTATTAGGCAGTTTAAGATAGTTATTTATCAACTAAATGTTTCCAGTAGAAAAAATCTAGCTGTCTGGAGCTCCGCCACATTGAAGTTATTCAATAGTTAGTGTTGAGATGGCACTATAAGTGCACAATTCTTTGTCCATCGCATGTGAGTTTTTTCTTCACTTATTTCAGAGTATATGCATCTTTATGGCTGGTTCAGAAAGGGGTTATTTTGCAGAATTGAACTCTTTCAATCGAAAGAGAAACAAGGCAATCGTATGACTTACAGATTCTAAGCCAAACGAGACACGCGTGAAGCTTGACAGGGTCAATGATCGCATTATTGCATGACGGATCCAGAAGAGGCCATAAGTGGAGAGACGAAATCCTCGTTTTGGTTCAAACCGATCAATGGCCATTATCAAACCTTTTGCCCCAGCTTGACAGAAATCCTGGAATTTGGACCCGCTTGCAATTTCTTGATAATATTTGTTTATCACAAATAAAACCAGGCGAAGATTGTGCTGCACCAAGTCAGAAGAAAAGCTACAGTGAGAGGATATCCTATTAAAACTACAGCCTTTGACCTGCTAATTGCAGGAAATATTATACTGCAACAAGAAAGTCGACTAAAGTATCGTGACCATCAATAAATAGTCAAGGATTGAACCTGCCAAACAATTTTCAATGAATTTGACGATCTTTCACACAGAAATCCTTAAATTTTGAAATAATGAAAGAGAGAGAGACCTTGACAAGCTTGTTTCTTGCAGCTTTGCCCAGTTGCAATTGTCTCCTAAGTTCAGGCACACTCATGTTGGTGGCTGTTGCAAGTTCAGCATCAGTGGGTGTTCTTTCCAGGTCCCTCTCCAAGTTTTCCGTCACTTGAAGAATAGCCTAAAAACATAAGGAACAAAAGCTTAGAAACGATCAAGGCAAGAAAAAAAGATCGAAGACCAAAAGTTGGAAAATGGAAAGAGAGAGAAAGAAAGACAAAAAAAACAGCGGTTCCCCACGTAGTCTATAAAGTAGAAATCTGGACTTTCACCTTCATTGGCTGCATCAATTTGAATAGCCAGGTGTGCTCGGAAGAAGGAAGTACAGGTGGGATCTTCATTTTCTTCCAATCCATGCTGACCAAATCAGTGGAAGCAGAGTGCTCCCTGAGAAGCCTGTCAACATCCCCTGTATCTGCTGCTCTCTTGTCCTGCAGTTTGGAACCACTAGTCGTCTCTTCTTTCTTGACATTCTTCAAAGCAATCCTACTCTCTAGGCTTAGGCGCTTACTCCTCCTCCTCCCATTAAAGACGACGCCACTGACACCGGCATCACTCTCTGAATTAGCAGTCCCTTGGTCCTTCTTACTTCTTTTCCGCCTATTCCGATCGGTGGGAGCTTCCAGTTCCAAATCAGGAACATGGGTAGGGCTCAGCTTATATATGTTCTCGAGGGCGGCCGCGGCTTCGTCATAATCGATTTCCGCAATATCAATAACAGCTGCATTGGCTGTCTTCCTGGGTTTTCTGCCCCTTCTCTTCTTGGGCTGGTGATTAATAGTCTCAAGAGTCTCAACAGCTAAAGGCAGGTGTTCAGACGAAGTAGACAATGCCGAAGAATTCTTGGGTTTTTGAGCGATCTGTTGATCCGATTTGAAGGCTAAAACAAGCGGTTTTCTCAGAGAATAACAGTTGTTCGTCTTGAATCTCAAATCAAAGCCCAGCGGACCACGCGAAGCCGAACTAGAGACGGTGAAAACTCCCATGCCAAACTGCCAATTCAAGGCAAGGATGATTCCTACATGTATATCGGATTGCACACTCCAACCCAGTAAAAATTTTATCCCCAAAACCCAACAGGCAGTAAGAAGAATTAACACTAAAAGCGACTAAAGAAAAATGATGCGTAAGATCAGATCATTTAAACAAGCGATTGCGCTACTTTTACAGGCATAGAAGCACCACGAATGGAAAAGATACAGGGGCGTACCTCAAGAGAGGAGACAAAGCAGGAGCAGAACACCTGAGCAGTTTTCTCTTCAGCAGCGTGATTCCGGCGAGATTCTTCCGGCCGCAGAGAGAGCTCGACGCAGTGTGCAGAGGAGAAGGGAGCCAGTGCACTGTCACGCGCGCAGATATATGTGGGGTGGAAAGCGGGAGAGGAAGAACATCCACAAGAAAAGCAACGGTGGGGATCAGCTGGGCATTGGATCGGACGGCTGTTAACTCAGTGGAGCAAGCGGATTTCTTGCTGCCGTGAATTTTCTTTTGTCCACGTGGTAGGATGTCTTTGGTCGCATAGATTTTTTGAGCTTTCCCTATGTGGTGACTGTGCAGTCCACATGGCTCCTTCCTTCCAGCCATTTGATCGTGGCGGGCGTCTCAAATGGGTCTAATGACAGATCCATTCAGACCCGATCCATATTTTACACATTTCTCCATACATACTTAAAAGAGATCTTTGGATAAACTATTGTGTTCTTGATTCACGTGTTTGAAACACAACTTCGAAAACATTTTTATTGTTGTTTTACAAAGTGTTTGGTTTGGCAAAAGATTGAGAATCCATTTAAAAAGGATATGTTTTTGGTAGCTACTAACATCATTATATTCTGATTGAAATTCACAGAGAAGAAGTTAAGTTTATAGATGCCAATATCGCTCTTCTAGTTATCCTTCCATGGGAGAAACGAAGAGTTCATCATGGAAGCAAAATATCTTTCATGGAAGATCGCTATAGTGAACGTATATGAGAAGAATCGCGTTGAAACCACTCGTTTATTTCTCTGAATTAATGTCAATGGGCACCAACTAGAGCTCAGGTGGGAGGAGCTCAGCCACAGGCACTTTCGTTCTCATATGTGAGAAGAGGGGCGCCAAGTAAAGCAGAACAGGCCACCGATTTATTCTGCGTCGCTGATTAATCAGTAATCGAGATCGGTCCTTATCCACAAATTTGAATCAAATTCAAACACGAAATTTTACGATTTTGACTGATCAAGAAATTCTCCTCTCGCAGACGGAGTTCGGATGAGCTCCAAGAGACCCCACCATGATCGAAGACGTTTACAGATTCGATCCAGTTATCATCAACTAAAATTGAGCAAGATTTTGTGGAAAAATGTTGGAAAATTAAACAGTATGCGTAGCTAGAATGCAACTGTTTTGCTCTTTACTGGCTCCTCCATCCATCACAAATTTTGCGATTTCCAACTGATTTTCCTTGCTTGACTCTTTTTTGTTAATTTTCAAGAAACGTATCGATCAAAACGCGAAGATCACGAACCAGATGATGCTAAGAGATGCAGATCGAGTATGAAGCCTCGTTATTCTTTTCTCCGGTTTGGTTAATCAATGAAAATGGACTTGGAACTTTGCTGCGATCACTGGGGTGGCGTTCCCATGAAACACACTAAAAAAAGATTGGTTTTATGAAAACTAGTTTTGCAAAAAAAAAAAAAAAAGAAAAGTGGTGTCTGAATTAGTTCTGGAAAACTGATTTATGTGGACCAAAACAACAGTTTTTATGAATAACTTGGTGGGGGAGATGGTGCCAGTTTCTTTGCTCCCTTTTGAGAATCAGATTTTGCTAGAAATGAGTTTTGATGAAACTCACTTTTAGTATCACTCAAACGCACATGAAATGGGTTTTTGGATGCAAAACCGTTTTTTGCCTCCAAAATTGGTTTTGAGTTTCATCTAAATGTGCCCTAAATCTGTTTGTTTTGGACATTTAAAATGAATTTTAAAAAGTAAAATTTTTTTAAAAACTTTATCTTCTTAGGGTGTTAGGCGGTCTTGAATTTCGATTCTAAAATTAAAATTCTAAATTGAAATAAAAAATCTAGTTCTAGTTTCTCTTTGCGTTTGGCAGTCTACAATCTTGATTGCACAGCACAATTGAAAATGATGTGTTTGAATGAGCACTTTGGCCTCTTTACAGTCTCTCGTTGTACCTTAAAAACTAGCCTCATGCACTACATAAGCCTAGCGGCCATCAGCTTTCCAAGCTACGAGCTTCCCTTCATTTGCTTCGCGGGGCCTAGCCCGACTCGTGGCTGGGCTTGGGCGAGCTTCCCTTCATTTGCTTTGCGGGGCCTAGCCCGACTCGTGGCTGGGCTTGGGCGAGCTTCCCTTCATTTGCTTTGCGGGGCCTAGCCCGACTCGTGGCTGGGCTTGGGCTCGAAAAAAAAGGAAAATTTTTTGAATGATAACCCAAAGGACAAATTTTTTGACATTACATGTACATCCAGGAAAATAAGTCATCATGTTCAAGGCCAATTGGGCCTTTTTTTTCTTTTTTTAAGGTGAGCCATTGTGTGAGTGAAAGTGTTCGTTGATGTCTGGTGTTTAACTTGCAATATATGATTATACTCAACCAAACATGTAAAAACTTATGACCGCAGCAACTCTTTACCAATATTATAAAAACCGATTTATTTTTCAAATCCGTAGAATTGCGTCCTTCGAACTCATTAGTGAAATGAAATGGGAAAAATCAGCTGAATGTGACTGAATTAGCTGGATGGCTATAGGTAATGGTTGGCTAATGTATATTTCTAGATGCGCAAACATGATCATTGAAAGATTTGTCTAATTGTTAAGAGAAATGTTTCCACGTTCCTAAGTATAAGCCCATGAGTGATTGATGTTGGAGTAGCCTGGCTACTATTTGGAGGCTCTAGGCGGCGTTTGATGGGGAAGGAGGAATTTTTTCGCAACTGTATCCAAGGACAAAAAAATTCAGGAAAAAGATGGGATGTTTTTGTGGGAAGGAAACGATTTGGAAAAATATACGAATAATTTTTCCAACATAGCACACGCGTTGAAATCTCTTTCTTTTTCTATTCATCAATCCCCCTGTTTTATTGGCAGAACACGATTTTCTTTGTTATGAGTTTCTCGGAAAGTGAAGGCTGAGAATAACCGTTAAATTTCAGGAAGCTACAAGGGCGTTGAAGTTGCAGATGAATTGTTCCTCTCATACGAAAAATCCAGGAAGCTTGACATGAAAAGGTCTTTCAGGGAAGATTTCTTCGCTTGGAAGTTGGAATGATCACTTTCAGATCAAGACACTGCATCCCAACAAAAACAATCACGTTCCCACCAGTCTCTAGACGAGAAGTTTGGTTTGAAGCGTAACGCTCTCTGACAGGACAGATTCTGTAGCTAAAACTAGAATTCGAGGAAGTTTCCCTGCATGAAAAGATTGAAGAAACTGAACGAAGAACTCCTTTTCAGGTTTGCGGACAAACTAAAGTAATCGAAGTTGTGTTATCTGCGGGCGAATTTGAACGAAGGAACAAGAAAAGTTCCATGTGATAACAATCGGATTCAAAATCTAGAGAAACTTCACCTCCCTTGCAGAAAGAAACATTAAAGTTTGAATGAAGAATTGCAGTGTAGTGTGGCGATGGGGATGAACCGATGAAGGAGGCTGGCGTTGGGCCAGCGGACACAATACATATGGCTGCGCCTCCTAAATGTGACGGTTCCATAGACGACTTCAAACAAAAAACGTAACGATGAACATCCGTGAGATATTTCTCTCTCGTATATATATAATATATGAGAGAAAATGTTGGGCAGCATTTTTTTATTGAATAGATCGGGTTACGTTTAGAGTTTTTTACTCTCTTTTTTGCCGTACACATGTGATCTTCGTAAACTTTTTCATGAAAGTGACAAGATTAAGTATGATATCTTATAAAAAATTTAATAATCAACGCGTGGGGGACGTGGGGAGGAGAGAGAGAGGTAATTGTAATATGGATTATATATTATTTAAAAAATGCATGAGATGAATAAAATCCAAACTGAGCATGAAATTTTAAATTTTTGCTGCCTATGATTTCCTATTTTTAAGTGTAATGCACAAATCACCAAGTTCCGTTGTATTATGAAACATGTGTACAACTTAGAATACTGGAAGACGAGAATAAATAAAAGGCATATATAGGAACGCTTCTTTTTCGTGTGAGTGGAAGAAACTCTTTGAAGTGTTTCCTTTTTAAGGGCTCGTTTGATTGCAGAGATAAATCGAGAAGGGAGGGGAAACAGGGTGAACTTTCACCCGTTTCTCGTTAAAGCGAGCGGGTGAAAGTTCACCCACTCGATGGCTGCCTACCGGACGATGCAGAGGGGGAAGGGGTAGATGCAAAGGGAGAAGGACGAGAAGCAGAAGAAGAAGGGGTAGAAGAAGGACGAGAAGAAGAAGGAGAAGGAGCCCTAGATGCCCACCGCCATTCAATTTGAAGTATAAAAACAAAAAACTTCTCTGCAATCAAACAGGACCTCAAATCGAAAAAGGATTAAATTTCATCCTGTATTTTTTTTCAGAAAAATTTACCGTGGTAAATTTACCACGTTAAATTCTTCCTTGTAATCAAACGGGCCCTAAGGTTCACAACGGATTCAAGATCTAAGTAGTAGATCTATGGTACACCTATCAAGTAAAAGTATGGCTTTGCTACAATTTGAAGTATAAAAGAATAATACTCACAAAAATCAAACTGACAACCGAGTTCTGTCCGCCAATGAAACCAGTTACCATACCCTCTTTGAAGCATATTTGGGAAGACCTTATTTTGTTTATTAAGCTAACAACACATGGATGCAAACTCAAAGGCGCACTAAAATATAGTAAAGCAGCTTACGCAAAAATAGCTGCTTAATGTCTTCTATTATCCAACAAAACCGGGATTCTATAAAGATTTGAAGGACAACGATTGGAAGTTAATTTGATTCATCACTTTCTCAACAAGTACTTTGGTCCCAGAAATTTTAACGATGTGACCAGTTTGAAAAGAAGACAAAGAAAAGAAATTCCATATCCAACTTCCAGCGTGAAGAGTGCATGATGCGTCAGCATATAGATATCTGTTTGCTTGCTAATCAAACACTAAATTTTTATCTTTCTCTTGATTCATCTTCTTTCAACGTTACATACCATTAGCAAATTGTTTAGCATTACTGTCATGTGGGTTGTTCCTTTGAGTGTCGGTCACGCTCGATCGGCCTGGGCCTGGGTGTACCAAATAACTACCAGTCCAACGGTTTAAAACCTAGCCCATGTGCAAATGGGAGTCATTATTGGAGATGGCCTGGGCCCAGGCTAGGACCCATGGTGCAAGGATTTGTCCCATTGGTAATTGCCCGGATTTTGTCCCAACATGCTCATACACATCGTTAAGAGTTTGGCTTAAGATCTTTAAGTTGGCTTGGCTTGTGTAGCAGTTCTTGGTCTACCGCGCAAGGAAAGAACTGAAACTCCCACCCAACCCTTCGTTCCCCTAGGGTACTAGATTTGGGGTTTTATGTCACCAAGCAAGCAATAATGTCTCTCGGCCTCAGAGCAATATCCTCTAGTAAGAAACAAAAAAAGAAAGTAAAACAAGATCTTCAAGTTGAAGAAGGTTGAATATGCGCATTTGGTAGTTTGGTGTATTTTTTGTCATAATCTGCCATGAATTAACCTCACGCCAGCATACTGAAATGAAAAATCACAAAGGTATAGAATAAACATAATTGAAAGGCTGGAAATCGATGGCCAAGATTGGATCCAGGTTAGTTGGGATTATGGTAAAATAGTTCAATCGAGATCCAATCCAAATCCAAATATTAGCGGGATAATCCAAATATTAGCGGGATGTCACTTAACAGATGTGTCATAAATGCAGTTTCATGCATTACTAACAACATTGCTATACGGAAGGTTGCAATTTTGGAGTGCAAATTTTGAGGCTGGGCTACTCCCAAACAATTGCTGATTCCACTAGAGATCCATTATTAGAATATAAACAATTCTTAAGGGCGAAACCCGGAAGAAATCCTTTTTCTAATTAAGCATAATGTCATGGTAAATGAAATTATCCCACGAAAATGGCAAAAAACTTATGTTGGTATGTAAATTTAAAACTATATATGCAATGAAGAACTCCGGAATCCAAATGAAGCAAGCTTGCCTTTCATGGATCAATTGCAAACTTTTCTTGTTGCGACAACACCAAGTTAGTACGTAGAGAAAAGGGATAAGCATTTTTCCACATATGCTAACCATTCCACCCTTTCACACACTTTTAATTGCCATAAGGATGCAGAGAAAGCTCTTACCAGCAAGTTCTTAGCATAAATGGCCACAAAACTGTTGAAGCAGTTGTCTCTGCACAAGGCACAACGAATTCAACTAATTTCTCTTTGTTGGCCGCTGAATCAGAAGAGATAATAGTAGGGCTTGTCTTAAATGAACAGGGGTCTGGGCTTCAATGAACCAAATATAATGCTACTTCAACTTTTTCCCATGTTTGAATGAAGGGTTTTTACTTCTTTTGTTTAAAGAATTAGATCCAGAAGCTCCTAATTAAAAATATGGTCCGAGTAATTGCTTCACAACTTTAAAAGAGAAACGAAGAAGAAAAGTTGCGGCTCATGATGCTTCACAACTCATTGGACGAATTAAACCTTTTGATTAAACTTTGACAACTAAATCATCTTTGCTTTGGAAGTACCATTATGATAATAATTAATAATGTCTAAAAATGGAGAAACTAAAGGTGCCAACTTCGAAAGCAAGCAAAGCTGGTACCGCAAACATATGGAAGAACTAAATTGGTACCAGAGTTGCTTGATGACACATTGGGGCCGAACGTGTTCACACTGGTTATGTGGTTGCCTTGAACGTTCAAGAGAACTCATATCTATAGAAAAGTTTGTGGTTACTGTCCACACTGTATGAACATTAATTTTGCAATTATGTTTGCCGAATCGGAACATGTATACGTACTAACCTAGCCGATCCTTTTGTTTGAATGAAGTCCTCAATCATGTTTTTAAGGAGCAAACTGGAAAAGCGATGGCTTTTAAGTCTTGAAAAGGGACGATCGTGAGAGCAGTTGATTTTTTTTCTTATGTTCTTCAAATGCCTATTTTGTGTGTGAAAAAATGAACCGGTTATGGATTTTTATTTATATTAAATAGCCAGCTTAAAACACATTCACGGGAGGTTGCTTCACTTGTCAGAGAGCCAAAACTTTCACTCAACCCCTTATTTTCATTAATAAGATACAAAGCCTACTTTGGTGCCTCAGAGTGTCGTTCTCGTTCCCACAACACTTCAATTTATGCATTGGTGACTCCCATTCGTACTGCTGAAAGTCGATGCCTCTGAGACTTGTAATAAAAACTATCGGCCTACCAACCAACCTCTATCTCAAACCTTATGCATTTTTAAAACATTACTGTTCATTTTTTGAACAATTTAATTCAATTCGTAAATGTGTCATGATCTTGATGTTCATTAGTTCACGTTTTCCAAACGCATCCAAGTAGCCATAGGTGCACTATGATCGCAGGTTGTCTAACCAAAAAACCACTCTTTGAGGATGTCGATCCATCGTCTTTCTTCAACTTGTAATCGTTTCATCTTACTCAATACCATCGAACTTCTCATTCATGCAATAGTCATCACTCAAAACACCAAGATTCTAAAAGTTAATTAATTCATTTATTCCTAATTGCTGTTCTTGAGCCGTGGGTTCAACTGGGTGGCCAAGAAATTTTTCGCCACAAGTTTTCTTTTTAAATTGTATCTGACACGGATTGATCTGATTTGAAATCCGAAATCCAATAAATTTAAACGGAATGGACGCATCTTCTGATTCTCCCGAGGCAATACCACCGGTTCCTCGCGCATATGACCACATTGCCCTCGGCCTGCTGTGCAGCACTTGCGCAGGACTGTAAGGGAGAGGGGGCCGTTCTCGTAAATTCGGTAAAAAATCGCCGATCGGACTAAAGAAACTCGGGCGTCCACCCGCTCACCTCGCTTTCATCATCCCTTCGCGGGGCCCATCCGCAACAAAGCGGGAGCCCATCGGACGGGTGAGAGGAGAGTGTACGGTCTCATCAACGGCGGAGATGGGTGGACCGGCCCACGTGGCGTGGGGGGAGAGTGACGTCAGTAATGGCTGACGCGAGCTGGTCCTAATTCCACGCGCATACGCGGAAGAAGGTTTGAAGATTCTTGGTCTCTTCTTCCTAATCCTTCCCCTGTGAGGAGATAGCGACTCTGAACTTCCACTCTCTGACCACAAATACCCCTCCGACGGTCAAGGCATCCTTATGCCCCCCATGGTCATCAGTCAAAGCGCACACACACACACTCTCTCTCTCCCTATCATTGCTTAAAAGGGCATAAAGGTCATTTGTTGAGTAGCATTTTGGGTAGTGTATTGGGTGCGAGAGAAGGGATTAAGAATGGGATTATGACCAAGTCAGCCGCTTGCTGTGGAGTATGACCAAAGACTGGTCTTGGCCATTCTCTGAAGAGTTTCTATGGTCAAAAGTCTTCCTTCTCTTCCCCTTCATTCAAACTTCATCCCCCCCCTGAGCCCCAAATATATATACGCGTCCCATTTTTCACCTTCGACACACCACTCGGCAGCTCTCCACTTCAGGAAGAGAAGAGAGAAGAACCCACCAGTCTCGGGGAAATCCTTCTGGCGCTCCAAGCCTTAGGAATTCCGGCGAATTCTACCCCAGGAACTCACCAGCAAATGAGTGAGAGGTGCTCGTTTTATGGCCGAATCAGTCCAGTGAAGGAGAGGAGTTTCGGCGACTGCCAAGCTATCGACGATCGTTTAGTCTTTCAGCCGGGTTCTGCACTTGTTGCCAGGTAAACCCGGGGAAGTCGAGCAATTTGAGGACTTTTCCGGCGATTCAGGCGGCAATTCGAGTTGTTGGGAGCGGGAGAAATGGAGAACAGGGAACTGAGGAGGAGGGTGGACGAGGAGTTGGCTCGGGGGGAGGAGTGCATGAGGCGGCTGCAGAGGAGCCTGGATGAGCAGGGGACGAGCAGGCCCGAGTTGAGGGAGTTGCTGGCGAAGGAGGTCTTGACATCACTCGCAAGCGCTCGCTGCCTCCTCAAATCCGAGGACTCGTGGAGTGCGGAGCCGCCTCCGGTGGCGGCAGGGGTGACGGAGTCGCCGCGCTCGATTTGCAGCAGCCCGCTGGGCGATTTTTACGACAAGAATTCCGGCAGGGTCTTTGGGGACCAGGAGCGCCGGGACGTTCGCAAGAAGAGGTGGGTGTGATTGCTTTTGTTCTAATTCTCGTCGAAATTCCGGTTCCTTGCGTTAGATTCTTTAACTAAAACTCCTTATTTTCTCACCAAATGGAATAGGTATCTCCAAATCCAAGAGTCTTTTCCCTTTCGTTTTGACCTTTTCCCCCACTTTTCTCTATTTTTTTCGATCACCTAATTAATTAATTACCTGAAAAAAAAAAAAGAATTCCAACTTCAAAGTTTCGAGCAATAGAACTTTGGGAAGATGAGGTCAAATAATGTTCCTTATCTTTTTGTGGAGTCAACTGGACAAAAACGGGATTTCACTTGCCTTGTCATGGACGTTGCTTCAAGGAAGCACCACCTAAAGTTTGGTAGTTTCAGGCCAACTTCGCCTCACCACCGTCCATCACGGCGGATCTGTGGCAGATCTCAGATGGATAAGGCGCACATTGTTCACATTCAATGGCTGTCCCAGCATCTCAAAATAAACAAAAAGGAGAGTTCTATCTCTCACGGGGACTCGAGACTTGCTATTTAGGAAGAAATTGGGACTGTTACTCTTTTGACATCGTCTTAAGCAATAACGAAGCTTTCCAACGTCAATATATCAATAATTCGATGTAGATTTTTCTTCCCTGGTTGGTCTTTAAGCAGATACACATGTAACTGGTTGCTTTCGTATCACTAATCCGGTGTTTATCTTTTAATTGCTGCAGGAAGACGCTGCCCAAATGGACGGAGCAAGTGTGCATTAATGGGGAGACAGGGCCAGAGGGGCTGCTGGATGACGGCTATAGCTGGAGGAAGTATGGCCAGAAAGACATCCTTGGTGCCAAATACCCAAGGTAGTTTTCTGCTAGCCCTTTTCAACGAATTGATTTCGAAACCCTTTTCATAAAATCAATAACATGATCAAACGAAAACAGGATCTTAGATCACCTTATAAATACAATTTTGCAAGAAAACTTATCATATTTTGGATTTTTTTTTAATGGGTAGCGGCTCGTTTTTGTGTATGCAGAGCGTACTATAGGTGTACACACAAGTACACTCAAGCATGTGAAGCAGCCAAGTTGGTCCAGAGATCTGATCAGAACGCATCGGTCTTTGACATCACCTACCGCGGCAAACACACCTGCAACCAATCGGTTCAGCCATTACCCCCCGCAGTGACCTTTCAAGAAACTCAGCAGCAGCAGCAGCAGCAGCAGTCTCTTGACCAGCTTCAGTTCCAGCCCCAGCTGCTGTTGAACTTGAAGTCTGGGCTCAAGGTCAAGACCGAGGGCCTCGATGCGGAGGCGAAGCCAACCTCGGAAGCAAGCTTCTCCTTCCCCCTGACGCCGGAAAACCAGCAAGAGCAGCAGCACCACTCGTTTGATCAGCTGATAAGCTCCGTGTCGCCTTCCTTCGTCTCTCCGGCCACAACCTCCGACTCCAACTACTACATCTTCTCCTGCGGCATGGAGAATCCGCACCTCCACGCCTCGGAATCTGACCTCACCGACATCATATCGGCCGCGACGTCTGCAACCAATTCCCCCATCGTCGACTTAGACTTCCCCCTAGAATCCTTGGAGCTCTCTCACGATCTCTCCTTCGACGTCGGAGAGTACTTCTAGTCTGATCAGATGGAAAGAAATTAAACCGTTTCTTTTCGTTTAAATGAAATCCCCTCCCTTTTGGCACGGCCGTTTTAGTTTTCTGTTGAGGTCTAGTTCGTAGGGACGCTCGAATCCCCGATCTTTGGTCTGTTCATGCTGCTGCAGAGTACTGTAACCCGAATAGGCTGAAACACGCGCCCTAGTAGATGTACAGTAGTAGATCTGTGTTCCCGCAGCAGAAATAAGTTCCTGAAAAAATAGTTCATCCCTTGTCCGGTTTTTCTTACATTTTATGTTTAAATGTAAACTGCAGTTTGCTTTTCTATAGAACTGAAGATAAGACTTCATGTTGACTCCGTCCACAGACTTGCTCACCTTATTACGACCTTCAGAATCCGGTGTATTAACTGAAGGAAAGCGCTGCAAGTTTCAGAGTCGGCCGCCATTAATTTGAGGTGGACTTATAATTAATTAAACATGTACCGCGCCATTCCAGGCTGAAGCGCAATCTCAATCACAGTAAATGAACAGAAAAATCTTCCACTGAAATCCTTTCATTTTGCAATTGGTGATCGTCACCCTTACTGGAAGAGCAAAAAGCTCCCAAGATTAGGGGCGTACGTTGACGTTTGAAGCCACTAGTACATGAACAAAATGTCCGGCTTTATGTTGTGAGACCATTAGAATCCCTCTTGGGCATTTGGACATGAGAGTGTGTGATGATTCTACTACAAAATCAGGGTAGATTGATGGCACATTTGTTCAAAATGTATCATGAATCTACTCATATTTTTTGATAGATTTATGAAACATGTTAGTAATGCCAAACAGCCACTCAACATTCAGAAAATGCACCAACTTGATATTGGATATCTACTCGAAATTGAGATTGGTCAGCTTGAGCAGGCTTAACACATGCAAAGTGAACCCAAAGTGGTCTAAACTCAAGATGAAGCTACACTGGTTAGGTTCTCTACACATGCCTGGTCTGTCGAAAGAGGTGCGTGCTTTGGATATTGAACTCTTGACCTCCTCCAACCAAGTTGAGGGTCCTCAAGCCCAATCTTGGATTGACTACTGCGCGCTCACATACTGCAAAAAGCTGGAGATATCAATGGAAACATTAGAAAGGGCGTAGAGCCGGTTTTTTGGACCACAAGCTCAGGTGTTCTCATTGTCCAAGCAGTCTTCTTATGCAGAAACACATGCATGACAAACAGTTTCGTACAGAGAATTGACCCAGAGCGAATCGGGCCAAAGCAAACATTAGTAATCAGCTGAAATGTGAGCAGATGAATTCAATGGCGTCTAATGATAGACAGGCTAGCGCAGGGAGCAAGATTGAAAGAAGCAGCCATGTTTGGTATCAGGGCCCCAAGTAGTGCTGCAACTGCCGGTCGATATCTATCTGTAAAGGCCGAGAGGTCCTAACCGGCAGGCACTGTGTGTTCGAGGTGGGTTCCTTCTTTTCGCAAGGGAAAGGACAAGGAAAGGAAAAGACATACTATCGAAGACGACCCCATCTTGCAGATCTCAATAAAATAAACAAAAAGATCCTCTCCTTTTCTCTTCGCTAGTGAAAATCATAAAGCTTCTTGACAGAGATTTAATAATATTGAATGCTACTGTCGTGGAGGGATCCATCTGCCTGATTGGTCAACTTAAAGTTACACATAATAAAATTGTTGAAGGCTGCTTATTTTATGATAATATAGTAAAAAAGGGTGGAGATAGAGAGAGAGGGAGATGTTTTAGAGAGAGCAAATGTCTCATGCATCCAGTTCTTGTTCGAAATAGTAGGAGACTCGATGAGGCTGTGGCAGATGCAAGACGACCTCTTCATACTTTCTACATTAAAACCGGGCATTTGTTTACCTTCCATCTAAGATTCGAGGTGATTCGAGATCACGGGTGCTTTTGATAACTTCATATTTAAAATCATCAGCAAGCCGTGGATTTAAGATTGGACACTCCCCTCCAATCTTAAATCTGATTTTTTTTTTTTTTCAATTTTGAAAAGTAACTGGAAGCCATGGATGTAAGATTGGACTCTCCCCTCCAATTTTAAATCTGATTTTCTTTTTAAAATTATGGTGGTGTATATTTTGAAGGGAGAAGAAACGCAGAAGCCATGAATTTCACCGTCACTTTTATGACGAATTGTGACGGTTGAGCCCTTCCTGTCCTCGTCTTCGCTTCGCCCCACTTTTTCCTCCTCTACCGTTATCTAAAAAGTAGCGCAAATAAACATAATACTGTTCCTTTAGCGTGGGCCCCACCCCTCCCCCAAGCATTGGCCAAGTCAATTGCTGGCTGACGCGCCGGATGCCGCGTGGATAAGGCGATGAACTTTGAAATCAGTATTGGAAAAAATCGGCTGTCTCGTTTGTTCTGCTGAACCGATTCAGCATGCTTTAAAAACATTATTTAAAATTAAAAGGAAAAATATTTTATATATATATATATATATTAATATATAAAAACATAAAAACTAAGTCCCATTGCCACCTTTTCGATCTGAACCGGTAGTCATTAAGTCAGATTTAGCCAAAATTATAGGTTCAAACCCGAAGTCATCTGGTCAGGACAAATAAATTCAACAAAATCTTGCTTTTAATCAAGCTGAGAGCTGGCACATAGTTCTGGGTACGAGCTTAGATTTGATCTGACGTTAGGGATTGTTTTTGTGAGAGTTTTATGAACTTATCTTGGAGTAAATTCATAAACACTTAGCTTTAGCGTTTCATGAGTCTGCCTTAATTAAGGTTGGACATCAGGTCGGGTTTGGATCTGAAAAAACTAACTCGAGTCAGCCCAAGGATCTGAAAAAACTAGCTCGAGTCAGCCCAATGAGGCTCGATTTGGATTGATATGTTTTTTAATATCATTTTTATTTTAATAATAATGTATATTTTATTATTGAAAATATATTTATATTAAAAAATTTATTTTATATTTAAAAATATTTTTTTACTTTAACCGGATCAGCCCAACTAGGCTTAAGCTCGAAGTTTGGGTGTCGGACCGAGCTTGGGCTTGGGTTTCAGATTGTGGGCCGGGCCGACCGGATGCCCAGGCCCAGCCTCAATTTTTGAGGTAGATTCAATCTTTGAGTTTAAATTTGCATGACAATTACATGGTATTTCAACTTCCAAACAACCACTTAGGTTACGGATCCAGCCCTGTGAACTCCCAGCCTGCTTGGCTTTATGTGATTTATTAATTTCATTATATCTTAAGTTGTTTGGTTGAGCTTGATAATCCGGTCGCTCACTGCAATTATAATGGTGGTCAACAATGATTGCCAAGTTCGCAAAGTCTAGAACTCTGGATTGTGGTCTACCGCTTGTCTTCTGAAATTCATGAAGCGAGAGAGCAAGACAAGGTCATCGAACCTGAAACTTTGAATTCTTTGGCTGAACGTTTAGTTACTGGGTCATTGTTTAAGACCAAAGAAAAAAGGAAAATATCCGGAAGTTACATCAGAAACGGAAGAGTAGAATTTATGCCATGCACGAAGACAATTCTACTCTTGCAATAGAAAAAAGAAGAGAAGTTTGTTTTTTGCTGCATAAAGCCTTAAACAAAAGGTTTCGTGCTTTGACGTTGTTTTTTGGGCAGAACTGATATTTTAACTATTGTTTGCACTGTTCTAAAAGTATTTTTCCTCTGTAGAAGACAAGAACAGACGCCATCCGGTGGTTGACTTTAACAAACCAGGCAATCACAAAAACAAACACTCTGGATTTAGACTGCGTTATCGTGATCATTTCTAGAGGAGAAGAAGAAATAACGGGTGCCAAGTGCTCGAAACGACAAGATTTTCTGGTATACTTGTTTGTTGTCATCCTGTTTCTAGTTCCAGTTTGATTGAAATACCGGCTTCTTTCTTCTACTGTAGCGTTGTTGACTTGTTTCCGAAGTAGCTCTTCTTTTCTCCTTGTTTATTAAGAAGGCCAGAGGAGAACACGACGAGAAGCAGCCATTTCATTCCCAAGTTTGACCTTATGTAATATGTACATCGTCAGTCACGCGGTAGCTCACTATAAAATGTTCGCATTTCCATGATTTTAAGCATGACTTAGGAAAAAAAAACCTATAAAATCTCACCTAGTGAAGCTTTTCCTTTTCCCGAATGTTGTGCAATTTGTGTTGAAAACTACAAGCATCAAGAAAGATTTATGACATTGTTTATCATAGAAAATGAGGTTTCATTCATTGGTTGGATTTCTCCCTTCCCTTTACCCTGGGGTAGAAATTTGTTTAAATGGCAATAACTGTCATAGTGGATGAAAGCCAAGCAAAAGAACAATAGAACGCTAGATGAGGCTACGGCGTGTTCAGGTCCAACATATTAAAAATGAACACATGGCCTCGAAGAGGGCGTTGAGCAAGTTCAACATCATTCTTACATTTAATGAGATTTTCGATCGCAGCACAGAGTAATCTATTCAGGTTTCACTGGGTCCTTTCAACATCTGTAAGGGGATAAGATGGTCCCAAACAAATTAAAACTAATTTGCTTTTGATGGTGATTATAACAATGGTAAACAGGTTTCTGTTTCTGGTATTAGTTTCTCCTGTTAACCTCGAACTAAACAATCTAGCCACCAGTTGAGGAGAGATCCAACAAGAAGATTGATATACAACCTCATTTAAATTCATTACAGCGGTGTTGTAAACAAATATTTCCAGATTTATCTCACAGCCAACCCAAGAATTTCTCAGAATTTGAAGTGAGCATGGCTGCATGAGCAAAGTATAAGCAGAGTTAGTTACATGCTAGGCTGAGGTTTGCTTCTCTTCAGCTTTTGAACTGGCTTTTGATGCTTCTTCTCCTGTTTCTCTTCTGAACTTCCTTAATGCTTCTCTCAGTCCAATCACAACGAACAAATTTGTCAGGGTTAACAAAAATTCAGCACCGCCATGTAGCCAATCAACATTTGACAGGGAGGTTCCATAGTTGATTTTAGCTGTTTTGAAAAGTACTGTTGGTCAGAATGCAAAGCTTCTAGAGAACCATTAATAAAGAATGAAGATAAGACAGTAAAATACATTACCATAAATACCAGCTGGAACTGTTCCAGTAATGCGACCAGAAAACATGCAAGAAGAAAGAAAAGCATGGATATTAGGCTGAGCTGTATGAAACATTCAAAAGGAAGGCCTTTTCAATCGCTACGGTAAAATGCAGAAGTAGATTTGCAACAAAATTTTCCCTTCTAACAGCTACACAGTATCCTAATTGACTCATACATGAACCAGGGATTATATCCATTCCAAGTGAATTACAAGATTCGATCATCCTGTATTATAAATCTTGTATGTGTCCATACAGCAAAGAGTTTTGCATTTACAGGAGCACAATAAACATCGTAAGTTTAGCAAAAACAGCGAGATAGAAAGAGGCTAATGTAGTCCACTTACAGCAGGCATCAACAGAAGATATCATGTTCCTATATGCATACTATTATTTGATTATGCCCAGGGAAGAAGAGAGAAATACAGCTCAAGTTTGTGTATGCATCAATAAGTTTTCTTCACTCGCTACAAATACACCATCAGTACGTTTTCAAAAAGAAAATTTTCTTCAGTTGAGGTGCGGTACTAGAGAAGTACCTAACATATGATTATTTGCAAAACTGGAATCGCAGCTTCAGATATCTTGGGCATATAAAAACCTGAGGGAAAAATTAAAAACTAAAGTCGCACTTGAATCTTGGTGCCTTAGCCGATGGATATGAATTAAAACTCCACACTTAAGCAACTAAGAAAACATAAAGGAAACCAGTTTTCAGAAAAATCGTCTGAAAATAAAAAATACCACAAAAAAAACCACTTCCAATAAAAAGGACAAAGTGCAAGGCAAATGATCACTGGACAAGCAATTGAAAATGCATTAATAACTGCGAAGATACTCATGTCCAGAGATTTACACCATATTTTACTGTGTTGAATAGTTCAGGCAACACGACATTGTTCCGTCCAAGTCCAACTATCACTACTAAACTGCACCAGAAAAATGCAGGGTATTGTCCATCAACAGACCCGTGTACTGACGCTACCATTTTCCCCCGAAAATCAAAAGCCTTCTACAAAAGAAATGTGTTGAAATCCTTAAGTTCTCTATATCTTTCAAGCATATAAAGCAACAGCAGCATACTTCTTGACTCAGATTCAGCATATTAGACTGGTCTATTGCCAAAATGATTCTAGTAGCGCACCTGATTCTAAACAAAAAGCAACAAGAATACCAACTTATGTATGTCTGCACATGTCTGGGCAAAAAGCAACAGCTAGTTGATAACTACATCCTAACTAATTGGACGGCAGTTAACAAGATAAAGAACATAACACACACGCACAAATGAAATATTCAAAATATACGAATTTCACTTTTATCAACTCCTGCGGCAAGTATCTGCAGCTCCCCTGAGAAAAAAGAGACGGTTCAACTGACAAAGGGAGCCTGATAAGAACGGGGAAAATACCAATGATGCAAATCTACTATAAGAAAAATTCTTATATTGATGGGAAAACAAACGAAATCACCACCATTGAGTAGAAAATTGTTTAGGCACGGTGTACCCTCTAAAAAAGAGTATAAAAAGACCAAAAATGCGAAAATAATCATGCATCCTCTGATCAACATACCAATAACTTTCTTTCTCGCACGAAATCACATAATCTCTTCATCTTCGTTCCAAAGATAAGCACCGAAATAAAGGAACGGAACAAACGCCAAAAGGGGAAAAAAAATATTACAACCACCAACATTAGCAATAACACAAAAAAGAAAACCCGAAACCCAGAGAGGCTTACTCGTAGCACCAACAAACGCAAGCAAGAAGTAGAAGCCAAAGAGCGTCAGCTTCGGCGAAGTTTTCGACTTGGTGATGAAATAAAGGAACCCGAGATAGGGGAAAAGAGAGGCAGCAAAGAGTTGGGAAGCGATGCTCTGGGAATCAACCGTTGGTGCCCATGGGTCGACGGGCAGAAACCCACTGATGATTCCTTTCTTTCTCGACCAAGACTTCAATCGCTTGGGCCTCCTTGCCACAAGAAGACTCACAAAGGGATTTCTCAGGGAAGGCAGCAACCCGGGGGCTCCGGTCGGCGTGGGAGGGAGAACCCACAAGGGGATTGCCGCCGTGGCCAGCATCGCTGCCTATATCCCAAAACTAACTTGGCGGTCTCCCAGCGTGCCTTATGTGCAATTGCTTGTCACCGCGCCATTGGGAAAAAGGAAAAATCCTTTGAGCATAACCCACAGAGTGTGTTTCTTATCCCCCTCATTTCATCGTTTTCGAGATTAATACTCGTGCTCGATTCTATCATCACGTTTCCCACCATGGCTCCTTCTTCCGTGTTTTTCTTAATTAACCAGCATCGCTATCATTTATCATGTCGGAGACATCCTTTAAAATTAGGGAGATATAAAATATCGATGATGTATGACGGGAACTAATTGTCATTAATTGCTAATCAGTGATCTATTTCAGAGAGAGATCAACTCATTCGAGCTCATTCCAATCAGAAAATTAATCGCCGACTCTTCATTTCAGTTTCTAATTTTCCGAAACTCATCACTCAAAACGTAATCTAAAGACTGTCATATGCAACCATGTTATCAATCTCTAATCGCATCCAAGCGTAAAGGCCTATATGTATCAAATCGGGCATCAAAATGTTTATTTTAATACAATTTATAATATTTTAAACTAATTTTGAATTCATGGAATGAAAATAAGGCAAGAGTCACCGATAAGGCGCCGACACCATATCTTACGACATTCATATGTCCAAAAAGTAGGAATATGTCTTGCTTTCCGATTAATGCTCTCGGCAAGGAGGAACTTGCTTTCAGTTGGTTTTTATTGGCATTAGTTTGAGAGAAGACTTTCAACTTTCAATTGTAGGATGTACCTATTCACTGATGCTTGACAGAGCGTAAAGGTTTTTCTTATAATCAACTGCAACGAATTGGCTGGACCGTCATCAGACATCCCATTTCATAAACCATAGCACAAAAATAAATTTCCAAATATTGCAAATAAAACTGCTGAGGAAGTACTTTTTATTTCATCACATCACAGCCA
>JAANDH010000409.1:0-23131 GCA_011799765.1 Nymphaea thermarum
CATGTAAATATGGAAATATATTTCCTTATTATCAAACACAGAATTATATTTCCGGAAATATATTTCTGTTTCATCAAACACAGAAATATGTTTCTGGAAATATATTTCTCAGTTTTCAAACACTCATCAAAATTGGAATCGGAAAAATTTTTCCCATTCCACTTTTCCAATTCCTATATTTCCGGAAATATATTTCCGGTGTACCAAACACTACCTTAAAGAAATTCCTAATGCAAGATTCAAATCTATTGGGACTCATATAGCTAAATGAACAAATCTAAGTAGAATCGATTGTCCTAGAGAAGCACAACAAAAATTTAATGTATCTAATGCTATGCACAAGACCTGACATAAGTTTTTCTATCGTCTTGCGAGTGGTTACCAAAGTAACTGGTTGGTCTCACTCCAAGCAGTAAAAAAAAATTGCTATATTAAAGGAACAAAAAGCTTGAAATTGTGTTACCAAGTTGATGAATTAATCTTAGTTGGCTATTCTGATGCAAATTTTATGGGTTGTAAAGACGATAGTAAGTCCATATCTAGATATGGGTTTCTCTTTGGAGGTGGAGTGGTAGCATGATATTGTAAGAAACAGGGATGTGTTGCTCAACATACTTAGGAAGTAAAACATGTAGCATATAATGCTGCAGCTACCTTTGCTATCTAAATAAATCGGTTTTTGAAAAACTTAAAGTTAGATCTTGATCATGAACCAATTCAATTATAGTGTGACAATCAAGCAACAATATCTCTTATGAAAAATGGAGTTGTTAGCTCAAAGAGTAAACATATAATGTTGAAATACCATTTTGTTCATGAAATGTTTAAGAAAATGAAATGTCAATTGATTATATGTCTACCAATGATATGGTAGTTGACCTCTTAACTATAAGAATTTCTAAAGATTTGTTTATCAAAAATATAGCCCATGTGGGTTAAGATATATTTGAAAGGTTGTAAAGGAAAGCCGTTGGAAGGAAAACATTGCTATAAACCTTGAACAAATTTAAGTTATGATGGATAAACAATTATGGAAAACCACGTAGTTGGAGTCTAAGGAGACCCATAATAGTGGAAGCAAATTGGCGGCCTCATGGCAAAGTAGAAGATGTTGGATAGTAGCCATGAACCCTATCCATATCTCTCATAACTGTGAAGGGGGCCACTCTTAGTTACGAGATAAATTTTACAAAAAGTCTTTCGAGTTGAAGATCTTCTTCAAAACAAATTTTGATTTTATTGTAACACTCGTCTTTTGTAGGTGGGCCGAATCGGGTCCAGACCCGAACCCAAATCCACCAGCGTGGGAGCCCGACACCGCCCTCTTCTCCCTCGTCTTTCCCTCTTCTCCCTCGTTTCCCCTCTTCGTCTCTCCCTTTGCTACGACCGCAACATAGAGAAGAAGGAAACAGAAGAGATAATAGTAGCGACAGAGGTGTAGGGCGACGACGGCGACACATTGGGTGAGCGTCGTTCCCCTGCTTCTTCCCTCTTCTCTCTTCTTTCTTTTCCTCCTTCCTCTCACACTGTTTCTGTCGTTGCCCTCTAACCCGAGTCTTCCCCCTCCCTCACCACGCTCTCTCTGCTAGAGCTCTCTCTATCTCTTCCTCTCTCTTCTGTGTTGTCCCCCTCTTCTGCCAACTCTCTCTCTCACCCTCGCTCTCTGCACGCCCTCTTTCTCTGCATTCTCATTGGCGTTGGCGCTCAATCGGACACTTGAGGTGGCTGTCGAGAACAATACGACAGTTTGAACTCTAAGATTGAGGTGAGCAAGACCAAATCGAGCTTAAATTGTCGAATATTTGTTGTTGGAGCACGTATAATTATTATTTGAGCATGCTAGACTCAAGATTTGAAGATTTAAAATGAATGTTAGAGATGTTGCTATTTTGGGAAAAGTTTATGCCCATTTTGAGAGGGACGAGTACCTACGTGTATAATGGTTCCTCTAACATGTTGGGTTAATTTTTGAAGCAATAGGATAGCATGGTAGAAATTATGGTGATGTGGAGAAGATTTAGAACCGTGTTAAAGAACTCGTGAAGTATGTTTTTGTTAAGGTGCACGCACGTTGTTTGTTGGAGAATTGTGTATGTTGGGAAGGCGTCTCAACTAAGGAATCAAGGGAGAAGCATATTAACGATCAGTTCAAATCGAAAGCGCGAAGCTTAAGCCATTTGGTGATAACCTCTAGGGCTGAGAAGGGGCCTATTCGAGGGCTTTGTGGGTCGACACTACCCGTCGACATCCTTTTGAGGCGATTGCATGTGCCTCAATGATTTTGTTTTATATTTGTATGGATTGTAAAACTAAACAAGTAGAGAATTTACCACTTGTGTATGTTTGAAGGTACACCGGGCATGTCCAGTAGACCTTGAGCAACTAGACATTAAGGTTGATGTGTTTTGGAGTGTTTTGTGGACGCGCGACAGGTATGGTAACATTCCAGGCAAATCTCTGCCTGGGGCCAACTTGAAAAGGTGTGTTCCTAGGATCATTGGATCCTAAGATTGTGATGTGATTGAATGATTGTTTTGTGAGTGAATGTATGTATGCATGCGAATGATTTGATATGTGATAAGCTTTGTTTTGGAAAGCTATTGGAAGCAGGTTTTGAAAACTGTTACACATTTGCATGTGCATGCTAGAATTGATAACTGCTTAGGACAAATAAGGTGGGGTATCGAGTCGAGTGCCTCATCGACCTCAATTGTACATTAGAAAGTATCCTAGAATGACAACTGCCTAGGATATCTACCAGTCAATCACGGATCGACGCTACTCTCCAGGATTTGGCTAAGTTTTGAAAGATGTGATTGATGTGTTTGATAAGATGTGAATTTTTATAAATGTGAATGTTGGGATTTGTTGCATATGTATTGTTGTGGGCAATGATGCAATTGAATGAAATTGAAAGGTAGTTGTACCCGTATTATTATGATGGCTAGCTAAAAATGTTAATGATACGTATAGCCCTCATGTGGAGGCACGAGTCATTTTGTGAATGTGCAATTATAATGATAAGAATGAAAGAATAAGAGATGAGAGGCCAGTGGGTTGTGGCATTGTGTTTAGGAGTTGTCCCGCCTTCGCCACTGGTCTCGGCTGTTCGGAGTGCAGGCGGTGCAAGGCCCCAGCATACTGTTGTCTAATGTGCTTGGAGCACTGGGCGAGCCTTCTCAACCTGGGTGTCCTAGGGAAGGTTGAGTATCTCTTCTTGTAATTCACACATCCATAGATGAGTGCTCTACCACTGCACCGGGAATATATCCATACTGTTTCGGGCTACCACAGGGGTTGTCTCCCAGCTGTAGGCCGCCCGCGGTGTGCACGTGTTTGTGTTTGCATGCATAGGAACTGTCCATTCACCGAAGCTAATGAAAATGAAAAAAATATGAATGATGTGCATGTGAATGAAATGAATGAGAAGGATAAGTTTATGTATGTCTTGCATGTAAATTGGAATTGTACTATCGTGGCCATTGAGTGGCCTTTACCTATCGTAGTATAGGTGAGGGGCCTTCTTGTCAAGTCATGTGACTATGCCCGGTCACGACATGATGATGATTTGCGCTTATAATTGTGATTATCTCATAGTTGAGCCCATACCCAAAGAGTTTGAGGATTTACTAGCTTGCTGCCATACTACAAAGGCTAAGCCTTCAGTTGTTTCTTTTTTCAGGTTTTGGCGGACCCGGGGCAGCAGGTTAATCAGATGACTTCACTCACATCCTATTGGGGAGGTTTTGGGTCCTTTGGATTGTCGACGCGTCTTATTTTGATTTTATTGATGTCTTATTTTTGTTAGGCATCAATTATATGGTTTGAGGTATTTTTGTCATATATGATTTTGTATGAACTGAAGTTGTTATATAAATAAAATTTTGCCCCATTGTTTCGAATGGCATAGCTCCCTCCTTTTTGAATTGTTGTGTCATTACACCTCAATGCTTTATGTTTAAAGAAAAAAAATTATTTGAGGGTCAAAAGGTTCAAGTGTGACAGCTTTGGTATTAGAGCTATGACAAACCCTACTATGGATGTGAATTAAAGACTATCTGTGAAACCGTATTGCCTAGGTACGCATTTACTTGATCGAACTTCTATTGTAGATGTGATTTTTCAGTAAAGTATATGTACAAAAGGTGATTGTTGTTTTGAGACATTGTGCTAATGCATGTTTGTGACTTGATTTGCAAGACTGGTCATAGACTTTATTTGAGAATGAAGATTTTTGTTTGTACATATGGAATACCAACGTGCATAGGCTCAAAGAGAGCCAAGTTCAGCACATTCAGATGCATGCACCCTAGTGGATGATAGTACATCAGGGCAACAGAATGCCCCAGACTGATGTGGGTGCCAAAACCCCACCAATGCACACTCCACCTACGAATCAACAGACTATATTGCTGACAATCTTGCAGACACTGACCTCCCTTGTACAGTTGATGGTCAGTAATTAGAGGAGCCATACATCCCCTATTGGAGACACCATTTGCCACTTCAGGAGAAAGCAACGGTGTTGTTTCAGTAGTTTATGGCGATGCAGCCACCTATTTTTACTGGAGATGGCAGTCCAGATAAGGCTGAGGAATGAATTGGGGAGGTAGAACATATCTTTGAGCTTCTAAAGATGCTAGAAGGAGACAAGGTGAATTATGACTCTTATCTGTTAAAAGGTGATGCCAAGAACTGGTGGCAATCAACCCGTGAGATCCGGTTTATGGCCAACTCTCTATCTCATGCAAGCAATTTAGAGATTCTTTCTTCAACACTTACTTTTCAGTGTATGCCAAAGACAATAAAATGCAAGAGTTTCTTGATTTGCAGCAGAATCAATTGAGCTTGGAAAAATACGTTAGGAAATATCAACATTTGGAGGTGTATTGCCCGCACCTCTACGCTACAGATGAGGCCAGAGCAGGCAAGTTTGTGTGTGAGTTGCGTGATGGACTGCGAAGCAAAGTTATGTCAAGCAGACCTCATGACTTGGACGAGATGGTCACCATGGCGAGATGCATGGAAGAGAACTGAGCAAGGACACAGAAGGACCGTCACAAGAAGGCAGACCACCACTTATACGACGGGCGAACACAAGTCAAGCACCACCACTTTTCAGGCAAGGCAAAGCCTTATGAGAGGCGTGATGACTGAACATTCAGACGAAACATGCCAAACTACAGTGAGGCCACACAGGGGTCAGAGGCCACCCCGACTTCACCGAGGTGCCCCACTTGTTCATGTGTGGACCCCAGAAAGCCATGTTATCGGGTGACCGGGGCGTGTTTGCATTGTGGAGGGATGGACACTTCATCAAAGATTGTCCCATAAAACGAGAAAAAGAGTTGAAGAAGCCTGAGGCTGGTCCTTCTAGTGTACAAAGAACAACCAGACATGTCTACTCAACTACTGTGAATGAGCTACGGGCACACGACCTTATTGAAGGTACTTTACTTATTGGTTCTCATATTACTAGAGTGTTGTTTGATGCAGGGGCGACTCCTTCGTTTATATCTAGTCAATTTGCTACTTCACTAGAAGTGTCAGCTAGGATGATGTCATATGTTTTAAAAGTGGTCAGCCCTATGCATGCTCAAGAGTCGTGTAGCGAGTATCTACCTGACGTGGACATGGAGATCCATCAACATCACTTTCCTGCACTGTTGGTGATCATAAGTCTTAGTGAATTCGATGTGATTTTGGGCATGGATTGACTTTATGCGCATTATGCCAATATAGATTGCTTGAAGAAACAGGTACAATTGTTGACCAATGAGATGTAACCTGTGGAATTCCATGCTCATAAAGCTAGTCGAACAGATAAGATAATGGTGTCTGCATTGAAGGCTAAACGTTTGATAGAAAATGGAAGTGTTGCATTCTTGGTTAATGTGTTGACCAATGAGACTGAGCTAGTGAGGTTACAAGATGTTGCCGTTGTGAGTGAGTACCCCGATGTGTTCCCTGAGGAACTGTCAAGTTTGTCTCCAACACGAGAAGTGGAGTTCAAGATAGAGTTGTTACTAGGGACAACTCTCATTTCTGAGACACCATGCCGAATGGCACTAGCAGAGTTAGAAGAATTGAAGAGGCAATTGCAGGAACTTTTATATAAGGGCTTCATTCGACCTAGGGTGTCACCTTGGGAAGCACATGTGTTGTTTGTTAAGAAGAAATATGGAACTATGCATTTGTGTATAGGTTACTGCATGTTGAATCAAGTCACCATCAAGAATAAGTATCTGCTTCATAGGATTGAAGACTTATTTGATCAGCTCAAGAATGCAAAGGTATTCTCCAAGATCAATATGAGGACAAGGTATCATCAACTCTTGATACGAGAGAAAGATGTTGCTTAGACTGCTTTTCGAACTAGATATGAACATTATGAATTCAGGGTCATGTCTTTTGGGTTGACAATGCTCTTGCAACGTTTATGGACCTCATGAATCGGGTTTTCCAAGACTACTTGGATCGATTTGTTATTGTTTTGTTGATGATATTTTAGTGTACTCAGATAGTGAGGCAGAGCACAGAGATCACTTAAGGAGTGTGTTGGGTATTTTGTGCAAGCATAAGTTATATGCCAAATACTCGAAATGTGTATTTTGGCTAGAGAAGGTGAACTTTTTTGGTCATGTAATCTCAAAGGATGGAATTTCTGTTGATCTAGCTAAGGTGTCGGCTGCACAGGACTGGAAGACATCGTATAATGTGACTGAGGTTAGAAGTTTTTGCGTTTGGTAGGATATTACCGCCGGTTTATACATGACTTTTTGTAAATAGCTACGCCCATGCCTAAACTATTGAGAAAAGGAGTGAAGTCTGTTTAGAATGAAGAATACGAGAAGAGTTTCCAAACCTTGAAAGACAATTACCACCGCCCCTATTCTGACGCTTCCATTGGGTCATTCTGGATTTGTGGTGTACACCAATGCATCGGGAATCAATTTCGGTTGTGTATTGATACAATATGGCCATGTAGTGGCTTATGCATCATGACAGTTGAAGACACATGAGAAACGTTATCCCACTCATGATTTGGAGTTGGGAGCGGTTGTGTTCGCACTGAAGATATGGAGACACTATCTCTATGGTGTAATTTTCGATGTGTTTACAAACCACAAGTCATTGAAGTACATATTCTCCCAAAAGGATCTCAATTTGAGTTAAAGAAGATAGATCAAATACTTAAAGGACTATGATTTCAAAATATCATATCATCCAGGAAAAGCGAATGTAGTGGTCAATGCTTTAAGCAAACAAGATAAGGTGACATTATACAATATGATGAATCACTCTTGGATGTTGTTGCAGGATATGATAGCATGACAGCCTCACCTTTGTGACGAGAACAAAGCAACGATGACTGCCTTGATACAACATCCTTTGATGGAAGAGCTTATATTGAAGCAAAAGGAAGATCCTGATTTTGCTAAAAATATAGAAGAAAGCAAGAAGGCAGATTCTTCTTGGTATCAGGATGGAGATAATTGATTATGGTTTCGACGAAGATTGTGGGTCCCTAGAGATGAAAGGGTAAAGCGTCAGTTGCTTGATGAAGCTCATAAATCTAAGTTCTCTATACACCATGGGAGTACAAAGATGTTTCAGGATATGAGAAGAAATTTTTGGTGGCCTGGAATGAAGCGTGAAATTTCAGAATATGCAGCAAAGTGCTTAGTCTGCCAGCGAGTCAAGGCAGAACATCAATGACCAGGAGGCTTGTTACAGTGGATAGATATTCCAGTGTAAAATTGGGAGGACATTGCGATGGATTTTGTGGTTGGTTTACCTCACACCGGAAGACACCATGATGCCATATGATTGTTGATCGACTTATGAAGTCCACTCATTTTCTGCCAATGAGAATCAATCAATCTTTAAAAAGTCAAGCAAAGTTATATATTAACGAGATAGTGAGATTGCACAGAGTGCCAAAGTCTATTATTGCAGATCGTGATCCACGTTTTACCTCTAGGTTTTGGGGACAATTGCAAAAGGCATTGCGTACTAAGCTTACGTTGAGCATAGCGTTCCACCCCCAAACTGATGGGCAATCTGAGAGGACCATTCATACCTTAGAGGACATGTTGCTTGCATGTGTCTTAGATTGGAAATGATAATGAGATAAACATGTGAAATTGGTAAAATTTGCATATAATAACAGTTACCACTCTAGTATTGGGATGACACCTTTTGAGGCCTTGTATGGAAGGCCATAAAGATCGCCAGCTTGTTGGACCGAATTGAGTGATGGCAAGATCAAAAACCCTTAGTATTACAACATTACACCGACCAAATATGATTGATAAGGAAAAAGTTGTTGACTGCTCATAGTAGACATAAAAGATATGCCGACAATCGACGTAGAAAGTTGGCTTTTGAGGTTGGTGATCATGTGTTCTTGAAGATTTCACTTACTAAATGCGTTTTTCGATTTAAGGGAAAGTTGAGTCTGAGGTTCATTGGACCATTTGAGGTATTAGAGAAGATCAGAGAGGTGACATACAGACTGGCACTACCACTTAATTTGAGTCATGTTCATGATGTTTTCCATGTTTTCATGCTTTGAAAGTATCTACTGGACCCTACACATATGATTGATTTCTAAGGTATTCAAGTGCAAGATGATTTGACAATGGAAGAAAAACCTATTAGAATTGTAGATAAAAAATAACAAGTGCTTCGTACTAAGAGAATTCCTCTGGTAAGAGTGGAATGACAACACCATGGGTTGAAAGAGAGCACTTGAGAACTTGATGAAGATATGCGAAAGAAATATCCACACTTATTTTTGCATTGAGGTATGATCTAAATTTCGAGGACAAAATTTTATTTAAGGAGGGTAGGATGGAACACTCGTCCTTTGTAGGTGGGCCGGATTGGGTCCAGACCCGGACCCGAATCCACCAGCATGGGAGCCCGACACTGCCTTCTTCTCCCTCGTCTTTGCCTCTTCTCCCTCGTTTTCCCTCTTTGTCTCTCCCTTTGTTACGACCGCAACATAGAGAAGAAGGAAGCGAAAGAGACAACAACAACGATGGAGGTGTAAACACCGGGCACGTCCAGTAGACCTTGGGCAATTAGACGTGAAGCTCGAGGCATTTTGGAGTGTTTTGTGGATGCGACAGGTATGACGACATTCCAGGCGAATCCCTGCCTGGGGCTAACTTGAGAATATGTGTTCCTATGATCGTTGGATCCTAGGATTATGAAGTGATTGAATGATGATTTTATGAGTGAATGTATGTATGCATGTGAATGATTTGATATGTGATAAGCTTTGTTTTGGAAAGCTATTGGAAGCTGGTTTTGAAAACTATTACGCATTTGCATGTGCATGCTAGAATTGATAACTGCTTAGGACAAATGAGGTGGGGTACGAGATGAGTGTCTCTTCGACCCCAATTGTGCATTAGAAAACATCTTAGAATGATAACTGCCTAGGACAACTACGAGCCAATCATGCATCGAGATTACTCTCTGAGATTTGGCTAAATTTTGAAAGATGTGATTGATGTGTTTGATAAGATGTGAATTTTTATGAATGTAAATGTTGGGGTTTGTTGCATATGTATTGCCGCGGGCAATGATGCAATTGAATGAAAGTGAATGATAGTTGTACCCGTATTGTTATGACGGCTAGCTAAGAATGTTAATGACATGTGTAGCCCTCGTGTAGAGGCAATTGAAGGTGTGAGTACATTCGTAAAGTGAACCAACCTCATGAGCTACCCAGTCATACTGTGAATGTGCAATTATAATGATAAGAATGAAAGAATAAGAGATGAGAGTTGGGTTGTGGCATTGTGTTTGGAAGTTGTCCCGCCTTCGCCACTGGTCTCGCTTATTCGGAGCGCAGACAGTTCAAGGCCCTAGGGTACTGTTGTGTGATGTGCTTGTAGCATTGGGCTCCCGCCTTCCCAACTTGGGTGTCCTAGGAAAGACTGAGTATCTCTCCTTGTAATTTCACACATCCATAGATGAGTGCTCTATCGCTGCACTGGGAATAGATCCATACCATTTCGGCCACCACGGGGGTTGTCTCCTGGCTGTAGGCCACCCGCGGTGTGTACGTGCCTGTGTTTGCACACATAGGAACTGTCTATTCACTGAAGCTAATGAAAATGAAAAGAATATGAATGAAATGTATATGAATGATGTGCATGTGAATGAAATGAATGAGAATGATATGTTTATGCATGCCTTGCATGTGAATTGAAATTTTATTATCATGACCATTGAGTGGCCTTTACCTGTCGTGGTATAGGTGAGGGGCATTTTTGCAAGTCATGTGACTATGCCCGGTCACGACATGATAATGATTTACACTTATAATTGTGATTATCTCATAGTTGAGTCCATACTTAAAGGGTTTGGGGATTTACTAGTTTGTTGTCCTACTGCGAAGGCTAAGCCTTCAGTTGTTTCCTTTTTCAGGTTTTGGGGGACTCGAGGGTAGCAGGTTGATCAGATGACTTCATTCACATCCTACTGGAAAGGTTTTGGGGCCTTTGTAGTGTCGTGCATCTTATTTTGATTTTATTGATGTCTTGTTTTTGTTAGACATCAATTATATGGTTTGGGGCATTTTTGTCATACACAGATGTGATTTTGTATGAACTAAAATTGTTATATAAATGAAAGTTTACCCCATTGTTTCGAATGGCATAGCTCCCTCCTTTTTGAATTGTTGTGTCGTCGCACCTCAATGCTTTATGTTTAAGAAAAAAAAAATTATTTGAGGGTCAAAAGATTGGGTTGTTACATTTATACTATCTATTCCTAAAATATCTCAGTGGCCCTAGCCGCACGTTGGGCATACGGGAAAACCTATGAGGCTAGTTATAAAAGCCCAACAATACTCAAAAACTTGGGTCAAGCCTCATAGTGGCAAACCTGGTTAACTCTTTGCTTTTGTCTTTGTTTCTCTTCTTTTTTTTTTTTGTTTCAGCTCCAGCTGCTATCAGTCGTTTCAGTGCTTCTACTATTTGTGCACTCATCCTGGAGACTCTGTTGGTGAACTTGCTCAAGAAATGCAGAACTGAACAAATGCGTCATTCCGCTACAATAACTCCAACATAGCGTTCACCCCACTCATCAATAAGAGATCTCTGTTTGACCCTAGTTGCGTGCTCTCAATGCCCACTCTAAGGAGCATTGCTTGGAAAGTAGGTTCGAAAATGAGGTCGGAATCGAACACCTATTTAATAGAGAAATTCAAGTGCCCCTCCATTAATATGGACTCCTCATCATTCATAAGATTGGCAAGGACCATGCATGCCCAATTCTCAAACCAAAATTCCACCTCCCCATCTCCAATCTGCCAAATTACTTTGTCCTTAATTAGCCTCCCAGATTTCAAGCATGTCATGAAAAACCAAGTTTGTCTCGGGAGGGCTTAATCCTCCAAAGTCCCTTAGGAAAGGCATATTTTTGAAACACAAAGATGCCCAAAATTCTTCGTGAAGGCAGATTTTAAGGGCAAGATTGGCCACCCTTGCCTATCTCCACTCAGCCAGGTTAGGAATGCCTCCCCCACCTTTAGCACAAGGCCTACATATGGTATTCCAAGCACTAGGGTTGTTCCTTTTGTTCGAGCTCCACTCGCCTACAAAAACCTAGCCATTGTAGCATTAATTTTGTCGAGAACCTTTCAGGGCAAGAGGAAAATAGAACTCTACTCCTACTAGGCTCCACATCGTATAACGGATGAGACACAACCATCCAACATAGGATAAAAAGACTGCTTTCCCATAAAAAAGATGTTTGTCAACTTTTAGCATGCCCCGCACACCACTCCTTCTTGAGAGTTCGTACGAATGGTGGAAGGCCTAAAAGACAATGCACTTGACTTTGTCCATGGTTATCGATTTGAGAAGGTCAATATTTTCTCTATTTGCCACAAGGGGTCCATTGTCATCCCCTGATAGAACCTCCCATGATCCCTTACTCATCACCAGGAGGTTCAAAAAAATAGGTGTAGTAGATCTCACAGATACTAGCTAGCTCTTCCACCACCTCTCCCTCATGTTCTAATTAATGGATGAAGTTTTTGGTTTGACATCTTTTGGCAACTTTTTGGAAAAAGGTTGTGTCACCCTCCTAAGCCACTTAACTATGGACCTTCGCCTTCATTGGCTCTCTCATGCATTCAAAGCAAAGCTTAGCTCTTCTCGTGGAAGAGTCTCCATGATCTGCAGACCTGTCTCACCAGCCTACATACTAGTTTGGAGGTTGTTTAGGAAATGTCGAATGCCTTTATTGCGAGCCCTAATGCTACCAACCTATGACTTTTGCCACTGCTAGATATTTTCTTACCAGCTCTAACTTGGAGATCGTCTGAATCAAGGAGCATCTCTGATGCAAGATAAAAGCATAACAAAATTTTGTAATTTGATCCAGTTAAAATCTTTAATATTTGTAAATAGATCCAGATCCACAATCCATCCCTTTCTCTATATAAAGGGATGTTGGATCATTTTGTAGGGGTGAATTAGTTTGAAAGAAATTAAGTGTTTTCTTAGTTTTTTTCTGTCGTTCTTGTTCTTTGCTTGTTTGCTTGAGTTTTAGTTAGTTTAAGCATAGTCTTAGTTTAGTTGTAAGTGCAGTTGGATTAAGATTCCTTAATCTTGATTCTTCTTGCGTCAATTGGTATCAGAGCGAGGCTTTTACGAACATGGAAGATCAACTTCAGCGATCCTTGCTGCTGACCGTAGCAAGGAAGGAATCTGGTTTATCTTTCATTAGACAGGATCTTGCTGTTGTAACCAGGAAGATAGCAGAGATCAAAGGAATGCTCTGCTTGTTTCTGCAGTACGCGCAAAATAACTCACAAAGTTGTCAGGCGTTTCCTGCTGCAAACGTAGTTCCCCACACTTGCGCAGTGGACGCCGAAGGAGGTGCACGTTCACAGGAGTATTTTGCAAGAGGCACTGGAGTTCTAAGCTTTCATCAAGAGGAGGCAGAGATTCAGCTGCGTTTTCCTCCTATCGACAGGCGGTTGTTGCAACTGTTGTTGGTCTGCCCACTGTTAAGCAGATGAAGGCACTATTTCCGGCCAAGGGAGTGTTGGCGGTGATCGGTCTTCCCATCATATTGGGTGGACCAGGTGAAGCATGGCGGACCTTGCCGTTTCTGTCGCCGGCTAGTACTCTCAACTACTCTGCGAGTGACATTGGGGCTTTGGCCGGAACCGGGAATAAAAAAATGTGCAACCAATGAAGGGATTTCCACTGGAGCTCCGTCGCTGGCAGACATACCAAATCCAGCGTCAGGGCTCCCTGTCGAAGATCCCTTCCTTTCAACCGGAGGTGGTGGGGAACCTGCCCATCGTCAGGCAGAGGTCAGGGCCCGCGTTGGACTGCTCACCGGAGGACAAATGAAGGTACCATGTCCGGCGAAGGTAGTGTCATCGGCATCAGCGCCTCCCGGTGCCCTGGGTGAGGTGGGAGAGACGTCGCCGGCTATTGGTGGCGCAAGGAATGTCGCTAGCAGCTCCGGTCAACCAAAGGGGGAAAACCTGGTGGCGCCTCCGTCCAATCGGCCGCCGCTCATCGCCCTGCCTCCCGCCGCAAACCGTGGACCGAGGGAGATTCACCCTCCATCGTTCACCCACCATAATTTATGGTGGGGGGCGGTGGGCGCCCCTCCCCTACCGCTAGTTTTCCCTCTCTCGATCAGGCGGAAAGGGGGAACATCGAGCAGTGTCTCGAGACACCGCTCGAGGCGCTCATGGGTTTGGGCCGGTCCCTTTTGGGACCGGTTCAATCCAAACCAAGTTTTGGATCCGATTTAGGTTTGTAACGAACCGAACCAAGTTTCAAATCAGATTCAGGTCCATATCGCCCGATTCATGGGTATAAGGGTTTGAATTTGGGTCCAAACCAGTTGTTTCCATCATTTGATGTTGGATCTGATTTGGGGATGTCCGTAGATCTTATCCAAGTTTGTGTTCCTTCTCCAAGGCCACCACCAAAGCCGCCACCTTGATCATCATCAGAAGATAATCAGCAGACCACCACTTTAGCTTACGTAGGCGTGCGGTAGGACCTTTTTGTTCAGCAGATCCAAACCTTGTCCAAACTCTCTAAGGTGAAGAATCATTTTGGCAGGATGAAAGATTTAAACTCGTCGAGGACGACTCTTTTCCAACTCGGGGAGTCTGATGCAAGATGAAAGCATAACAAAATTTTGTAATTGGATCCAGTTAAAATCTTTAATATTTGTAAATAGATCCAGATCCACAGTCCATCCCTTTCTCTGTATAAAGGGACGTTGGATCATTTTGTAGGGGGTGAATCAGTTTGAAAGAAATGAAGTGTTTTCTTAGTTTTTTTCTGTTGTTCTTGTTCTTTGCTTGAGTTTTAGTTAGTTTAAGCATAGTCTTAGTTTAGTTGTAAGTGCAGTTGGATTAAGATTCCTTAATCTTGATTCTTCTTGCGTCAATCCCCTAACGTGCATGGCCGAAGCACGAGCAGTCAGGCTGCTTAGCAGTAATTGTATAACTGAAAGAGTGGAGGAGGTCTTTTCATACAAGATGTGATGTCCAAGGAGAACATAAGCATGAATTATCAGATATAGCCTTGGGCAGAACTTTTAGCTGTAGTCTGAATGACCATAGCTAGACACCAATCTAACTGACATAAGATGTTTTCCACAGCTCCTCAGTTCTTAGACTAGGTGAATCTCCTCTATTCAAGAAGATGTTGCATATAGCAGTTAGTAAGAAACCGATTAAATGCATGACATGAGGCATATGAGGGACATCCACCAGTTTTATGAAGGGTTCTCTCATAAAGTTAAAATTCCCCATTAACATGATCGGATCTCCTACATTTATAAGGATCTCTTGAAGAGACCAAAAGGCCATTTGACATACAGAGAGATCTGTTGGTATATATATTCACTCCTGTCACAAAGCAATCTCCCATATTCTGCTAGAAGCGTGGGAGGAGAACTCAAAATTTGTTGGCATCTATTACCTGTGCCGACAACTTTATAGGATCCCATGCACAGATTATCCTAGCCACCCATTGAGCATACAAGGAGTTGGCCACTAGTCCATACTGCCCAAAATGCTTTCTCCAAATATGCAACTTACTTCCCGAGAGCATAGAGTTTGCAATACAAAACTAAGTGGAGACATGGGATTTTAGAGTTATTGAGAGGTCACAGTTAGCATCTCTCCTAACAAGAACCCTTGCATTCTTAAACATAAAATTCATGTCTAGAGAGTTGTTGCTGCCAGGTCCTCCACCATGGACTCCGCTTGGGGAATCCCATTATCATTCCTGCTTATGGCCCCTCCAAGTAGAATCTTCAGGCAATTTACCCCAAAACACCCATTTATTCTTTCCTCCCATGGTTCCTCCTAAAGGAAGAGGAAATTGTTGACATCCCTGAGTGCATACCGTCCGCTCCCCCCTTTAAAAATAATAAAAATACCAAGGAGACTCTTAGAGATCATTCCTCGTCAACCAAGGGGACTCTTAGAAAGAATTGACTTTCGTCAATCAACATAACTTTTGGAGAAAAACATCTTTTGTCAATCAAGAAGACTCTTAGAGAGAATCAACTCTCATCAATCAAAGTGAATTGCTTGGGAGTTGAAAAATCATGTTTCTTGGGAATTAGTAACGATAATAAATCTCTTGTAACTACCCAAAGGGACCCCTTATGTATCTCCTCTATATAAAGGCAGTTCTCTACGAAAGAAAAAACAAGTTGGAAAGTAGAGAGTAGTGGGCATAGGTTTGTTGGCTGAACTACTTTAAAAATTCATGTTTTTCCAATTATTTCTCCATTTGAGTTCTAGTATGGTATCTCGTCCTTGTTAATGCTGCTAATAAATCCATATAGAGATGCTAGTCCTTGTTAGTACTGCTGCTAGAACCTAAGGATTACATCTTGTATTGCAACACTTCATTCTCAAGAAAAATCAAGAAACATCATCAAATATGAGAGTCAACTATGATATGAGTATGAATCTTCTTGCTTCTCTTCTTCAGTACCCAAGCAATTTACAACATTTCCTCACCATCAAGTTAAATGTTGAAAGTTAACTTATTTGGGAATCACAATTCACCTCAATTTTGATCTCATTTGATCTTATGGCATATATTGATGGAAGCAAACCTGCTCTGTCAGTATTTAGAAGTGGAACAACTGGAATATATTGAATAGCTGAGAAAGGACCAATTACTTTTGAGTTAAGTTCTTTCTATATGAAGCAATACATACCTGAATTATTCGTTTAAAAACTTCTATAGAGGTTTGGGGTGCTCTTAAGGAGTCCTATGTTGCTCAATCCAGGGCTCGAATATCTAGTTAAGATTACAATTTTGATTTGAAAAAGGGGTCTAGTTCTATGGATGTTTATAGAAACAAAGCAAAAGCTATTGCTTATCAACTAGTCATTGCATCCAAATCAGTTGATGAAGGTGATGTTGTTCTTGCCTTTAAAGTCAGTATGAAAACTCGAAAGGACCCTTATCTCTTTGAATGAACTTCATGGACTTCTTCTCATACAATAAGCCAACTTAAAAGAAGATGACTCTCAAGCTCTTGAATCTATTATGCCTACTGCAAATATTGTCTCAAAACAGGTTTACAACAAGCAAACCAACTATAGAGGTCATAGTAGAAACAACTACCAATCCAGAGGAGGAGGATGAAAAAATGGGCAATACAAAGATGATCGTCTTGTGTGCCAAATATGTAGAAATGTTGGTCATATTGCAAAGTTTTGTTGGTCATATACTAACTTGCTTAAAGAAAAAAAGGCAACATCGCCTCAAGCGTATCATGCAATTTCTTCTAGCACTCTGAATTAAGACATTGGAGATGACAATTCGTATCGTGACTCTGATGCGACTTATCACATCAGCAACGATATCATAAACTTGTTTATTCATGCTAAATACAAAGGTGGAGGTGCAGTAAAAATTGAAGATTGACCAGGTTTGAGAATTTCTCATACTGGTTCTTCAAAGACATCTCAAACTTAGTTTTAAATGATCTCTTTCATGTGCCTAAAATAACAAGAAACTTGTTATCCGTACAACATTTTTTCTAGGGATAATGAAGTTTATTTTGAGTTTCATTTTAATATGTGCTATGTTAAGCAACAAAGAACAGAGAAAATTCTTCAAGGAACTAGCAGTGTTGGGCTATACAAGATGAACCTTGATAGCAGGACAAAGGAAGCTCAACTTGGAGAAAGACAAACTGTTGGGCAGTGGCACAAAATACTTAGTCACCCTTCATTTTCCATTGTTAAGAAGATTTTGAACAAGTGTGGTTTGTCTTATTATGATGATTGTTTGAACTATTTGTATGAATCTTGTCAAAAAGCTAAGAACCATAAAATTCTATTTAACAATATTTCAAATAAGGTGAAACAACAACTTGAACTCATCTATTCTGATGTATGAGGTTCAGCTCCGATGGAAAGTGTAAATAGTTTCAAGTATTATGTGGTTTTTATGGATGTTTTTTCAAGGTATACTTAGATTTATTTGATGAAAAAAATCAGATGTTTGCAATATTTTCAAAGCTTTCAAGCACTTTCTCAAAATATCACTAGACACAAAATAAAATATTTTTACTTAGATTGGGGAGGAGAATTTCAAAGACTTCAATAGTATCTTGTCGATAATGGGATTGTACATAGAATATCATGTCCTCATATCCCTGAACAAAATAGAGCAGCTAAAAGGAAACACAAACATATTGTTAAAACAAATTTATCTCCAACGGTAAAAGGTAATATTATCAAGAACTTTGGTCCTATGTATTTTGTACTGTGGTTTATTTGATTGACCGAATGTCAACTAAGATTCTTGATTTTGCTTCTCTTATGAAAAAGTTGTTCAAAGAGGCACTTGAATATGGCTTCCTCAAAATCTTTGGATGTGAATGTTTTTCTTGTTTAAGATCTTATAAAAAAAAACAAATTAGATTACCAATCTGAAAGATGTGTTTTCTTGGGCTATGCTTCTCAACATAAAGGGTATTATTGTTTGGGTGTGTGAAGCAATAAAATCTATATTTTGAGACAAGTCCAATTTATTGAGAGGAAATTTCCTTTTATTGATACTTAAGAAACCAAAATTTAAGATCTAGAAAGTCAAAACAAAGCCACCATTTTAACCTTCTCTCATAAAAATCAGTTCTTAAACCCTATAATACCATAATCTAGTACCACCATAACGTCAGGGGAACCCTTACTTCAGTCTGAAACAAATAGTGAATCTCAGCATGAAACTCTTGGAAATGAGGAGCCAACCCAACCCAACCCAACCCAATGAAAACGACCCAAATCAAGAGCATGTTTATCATATGACTCCTAGATCTCAAGTAGCAACCTTCAAACCCAAACCTAAATACAATTATACATTTTTTTCTCGCAAACACTCTCTTCCAAAGGCTCTTGTCACCACTCTTCTTGAAGACAAAGAACCCTCAAATTTCAAGGAAGCATATGAAGATGAAAATTGGAGGAAGGCCATGTAAGAAGAATATGATGCCCTTATTCAGAATAATATTTGGAAACTTGTTCCAAAGAAAGAAGTCAAAAACATTGTAGGATGTAAATTTGTGTTTAAAATCAAGCGAAAAGCAGATGAATCATTGGAATGATACAAAGCTAAACACGTCGCCAAGAGGTATAGTAGGAAAGAAAGAATTGACTATACTGAAGCCTTCAACTCTGTTGTGAAGCCTACTACAATTCGAACAATATTGACTATTTTTATTAGTCAAAAATGAAAAATACATTAGCTGGATATTCAAAATGCATTTCTATATAGATCTATTTCAGAAGAAATGTAGTTCAATCACTTGGATTTCAAAATCATTCTTTCCCAAATCATGTATGCAAGCTTGAACGTGCTCTGGATGGTTTAAAACAAGCTCTTAGGGCATGGTTCGCCCGTCTTAGTCTATTCCTCCAAAATCTGGGTTTTAAAGGAGCTCAAATAGATTCATCACTTTTTATTTTGAGAAAATAAGAAATACATGTATATGTTTTGGTATACGTTGATCACATGATCATAACAGGAAGCTCTTCAGAATATATTTATAAAATTATTTGTCAATTCAAAAGTGAGTTTACCATTAATTATCTAGGTAAACTTAATTTCTTTTTAAGCATATAAGCAACAAGAATTGACAATAAGCTAATGTTGTCTCAAAGGAAATATATATTTGAGCTTCTCAAACGAAAAAATATGCTTATAACTAAGGTAGTTTCAACTCCTATGACATGCTTTCCTACTTTATTTGCTCAATCTGGATCAAATTTTCATGATCCAACTCCTTATCACAACATTGTTGGAGCTCTTCAATACTTTACTATGACTCATCCAAACATTTAGACCTAGTTTAGTTCTTAATATTAATGCTTACAGTGATGCAGATTGGGCCGAATGTCTTGATGATGGACGGTCTACAGGTGGATATACAGTATTTATTGGACTCAATCTAGTTTTACGGAGTGCTAAAAAGTAGCCAGCTGTCTCCCATTTTAGCACTAAAGCCGAGTATCAATCTATTGCCGATACTGCTGTTGAAATCATGTGGTTATAATTTCTATTAAAAGAACTTGGTGTTGCTCAATCACAACCTCTTGTATTATTATGCAATAACATCAACACAACTTATCTTACAACTCATCCTGTGTATCATAACAACAACAAACACAAAGATTGACGTTCATTTTGTTCGAGAAAAACTGGCCAAAGAAGATTTGAAAATTCAATACATCTCATCCAAAGATCAGGTTGCTGATATTTTAGCTAAGCTACTTAGTAAGCAACACCATTGTCAAATAATTAGCAAGCTCAATCTCATTATCGGTACATTGAGCTTGTGGGGGGATGTTAACAGAAATAATAGAAATACCAAGGAAACTCTTAGATATCATTTCTCATCAACCAAGGGGACTCTTAAAAAGAACAACTCACTCTCATCAATCAATAAGATTTTTGGAGAAAAGCAACATTTGTCAATCAAGAAGACTCTTAAGGAGAATCAACTCTCGTAAGTCAAAGTGAATTGCTTGGGAGATGAAAAATTATGTCTCTTGGTAATTAGTGATGATAATAAATCTCTTGTAACTACCCAAGGAAAAGGGCCTACCCAAGGGAAAGGACTTCTTATGTATCTCCTCTATATAAAGGCAGCTCTCTACGAAAGAAAAACAAGTTGGAAAGTAGAGAGTAGTGGACGTAGGTTTGTTGGCTGAACCACTTTAAAAAATTCATGTTTTTTTCAATTATCTCTCCATTTTGATTCTAGAATCCCCTCTATAGTCTCTGCCCTGACAGCTATTGTGCGAGCCAGCTTTACCTCTGATCGCCCCTTGAGAAATCTTGTTTGTACCATCCTCTGTAGATTGCCCGTGGAATTCATCCTCTTTAGCACGCTTAACTGGCCCTTTAGCAAAGAAAGAGAATACCAGAGGCACGTCCTCACACATCGAGATTTGGTTACTTGGAGAGCGAATGGGTTATCCGGCATAGGCACCTCCTCCTGGATAGCATTTCCTGTATCATGATTCTCCTTCTTTCTAGGTTAACCCTTAAATTAAAAAAAGAGTTGACTACTTCCAAAACTCAAATAGTTTACTGACAATCAATATTTGAACTACAAACCAAAAATAGTAGTTTTCTTTCTAAGAACATTCAGTTAAGAAGTCCCAATATACATTGAACGCTAATGAGCCAATACAAACATATATTTTATGAAGCAAAACCATAAACAAGCCGAAAAAATGCACGTGTGTGCATATGCGTGAGCTACCATTCCCTAAGTTGCTCGAACATGCCTTGTCTTGCAACCACTATGCACTAGAGTCACATTTAACTAAAAGAAAGCAAATGAGCATTTTATATTGATTAAGATATATTCATCATTTTGAATATATATAAGCACAGGTGATGCATATTATGCATGACATGCAACTATGTAAATTATTTGGAAAAAAATTAAACAAAATAGTTTGGTTAAGGCTCATCTCAAGAAGAATGTCGTACTGAAATGTCTTATTTTTTACTCAATATTTTAATTTCCCTTTTTAAATTATGCTCTGTAAGGTAAGGCTTTGAGCCTATGTTAGTATAGAACTCATTTCCTAAGCAAGTGCTTTGTTTCATTGCTAATGCTAAAAACTCCACCCTCCCAGAATAGATGTTACAGATCCAACCAAGCTTCTGGGGTAGTGGAAGATTTGGCATCTACTGTGCCAAGGACTTCATCAGGGCTGACTGACCGACCCCATCCTAAGCTTCAAACCATTAATGCTTGTGCAGATCGTCATGGTATGCCTCCCATCCATGCATCGTAACAATATTCTTTTTGTATAACTTAAAAGAAGAAAGTAATCTAGTAACAAATAATGGAATATTCTATCACTTCTAGTAAAATATTTTTAATTAAAACACCAAGCATACGACTAGGTTCTACAACACCCTCTATACGATTAAGTACCGCATCATTTTTGTTATGAAACGTATGAAAGAAGCAACGTAGAAATTCACCTCATCATTATCATGAAAGCAAGCACTTAAACTTCAAAATTTATAGAGATGTTGGAGTACTTCATCTATTTACCATATTTCACTAAACTATTTGTCATCTGAATTTGAAATATTTAAAGGATGACAATTGACAAGCATGTTAGCACCTATCTCAAATTTACCCATCGACTTAAACTTCTCTCTCTCTCTCTCTCTCTCTCTCTCTCTCTCTCTCTCTCTCTCTCTCTCTCTTGTGTGCCTTGAACGAAATTGGTTTTAATCTTGCCTAAATCCACCTCTCCAACACCTAAATTTCTTATAATTCTCAATTAAAGCGAATTGTTCAAGCATTCGAATGCATATAATTCCACCTAAAACTAGTATTAGGTAGTTGTCTCTTCGGAGAAATCCAATCACATGGGACTCATAAGTCACTTAGCTTACTTTATGACTTTCTTTTACAAAAATTGTAACTTCAATATTAAGAATTACAAGTTGTAACTAATTGCTAGCACTTAAACAACATTTTCTCTATTTTTGTGATTGATAAAGGATTGTTGATATTTGCATTCATAACATGCAGTAGATTTATGTCCACTAATTCATTACTTAGTTTCTTTCTTTTCCATTGGAAGGAAAACATCTTTAGTTGATATATTTAACCTTAATGGCCATTTTGGAAAACCATATTGAAAGGGAAGGACAAGTGTTTCAATAAAAGTAAGACATGGACAAATTTAATTATATGCTGCCTATTGTTGAAGAATGAATCTTCAATAAAACATTCCTAGACTGTACTTTATATTTCCATTAAAAAGTTGTAATTTGGTGTTTTTATGAGATGCTAGAAAGTTGATTACATGTTAGATCAAGGGTTTGGAGGAAAAGCAATAATGCAACTCAATCTATTCAACATTTAATTAGACCTAATTGTTGTTTGCATGATTGTTCCGCAGAGCTTAAGGTTAATGCTGAAAAGGATGCATCATAAATATGACAGGAAAAACAAATAGGATAAAGTCTCTCACTCAAAGAATGATTTGGCAGAAGATCGATATACAACAAAAGGCTGCCTTTATGAAACTTTGTGTGGCACTTGTAAAGCAGTTTCAAGATGGTATAAGAACTCAATCATTTGATAAGTGTTTCACTTAAAAACACACACAAATGAGATAGAGATAAAGAGAGAGAGAGAGACCTTCCTCTATCTTTAACCCATCAAAGGAAAAACAAGGATTCAAATCCTAAACCCAAGTTACAGAAGCTCCATAAACATTGCATAATAGGGAAATCATATTTAATTTGTCTAGAGAAAATTTGGATCTCTTGGTTTTATTGAAACCCAACTTCTTTCAGTGGGTTCACTTTGGACACAATCATTTCACCTTAACTAAGCACAACAATATAGTAGTGCTTGACTTCTAAAAACAAAAACTACCATTCGATCACTTTAAAAAAAGGAGAAAAACATACTAAATTATGTGGGGTTCAAAGAAATTCCAGATTTTTTGGTGCATATTTTCAAGCAAAGCTGCTCTTTTTTGAAGTAAAATGTTTTCCATTATGAAAAAATGTTTCACATATTGAACCATAATAATAAATCA
>JAANDH010000409.1:26800-58003 GCA_011799765.1 Nymphaea thermarum
TTGTTTCATGAGAAGACATGGAAAACATTTTCAGTATCATTGGATGGAATAGTTGCCTCACCACCTTGTACGTTGTTTGGGGAGACCTTCAGCTCCTTGTGCTCTTGAGGAGATTCTCAATTTCGGCATCTTTCTCCAAGAAAAGGAAACATGAAATAACATATCAAGTTTGGCAAAGGTTTGGAATAGCTGTCAGAGAAAGTTGGGTCCCACATAGCTAAACATGAATCAAAGCGGCAATGCAATCTGATTAATTGGAGGACTCTGATCGATCAAAAGGCTCTTTTAACTTGCCCTCTATCTACCCTTTTGATCGACTGGTCCGACTCTCTCTCTCTCCCTTCTGCACTTCTTTCTGACCATATGGATAAGGTGGCCATTTGATTAAAATCAATGTTATTTTTTTCTCTCTCTTCTTTTTTCAATCAAAGGAATTGCTGAGAGTGGGCTCCCTGAAATTAATCACAAAAAATGGTATATACAGGTTGCATAACATCAACAGTAACAAGGAAAAACCAAAAGAAAGTGAGCAGGCCAACCCATAAACAAGTTGAAGCCCCAAAGCAAAATAAAGGGTTTGGCAAGAGCTGTAAGCAAAAATGCTAACAAAAGAGAAAAGGCCAAAAACTGGCACAAAGAGGGACATTATCCGATTCCTTAGTGCGTGCTTTCGACTTTGTTCTGAACTATCAATCGCCTCTCATCTTGGGTAGCAAGATCATTAGGTAGACTCAGATGTCCTACAAGCAATACGAGGTTAGGCCAATGTTGAGTAGTCTTGGAGAGGCCCCTTGCCAAGCCTCTGAAGTCCCTGCCCCCATGCTTTGTTATTGGTCACTACTGCATATGGTGGTGGGCGGTTAGTATGGTTAACAGACAACCATTTTGAAAGGGCACCACATTTTGCTGCATCTCCCATTCCTTCAATATTCATCTTTAGCATCTACAGACCACCCTCGCCATTGGATTTCCACACTGCATATACCATTCCTGACTACTCTCAGAATATAAACTTTGTTAACCGATGTAGGACAGGAGCCTGCTTGGCATGCAACTCCCTGTACAAATCCATATATCCACAAGCTTGTCTTCATCCTGCGTCCAATGAAGGCTCTTCATTTGCTGCTTATATTATATGCACTCCAGATTTCATTCTTGAGCTGGTAGAGTGCAATCCTTAGCACCTGGTGATGACGGATCTTATTCCTAAGACCCTAGAGCTTCCAAATGAGGTAGTAGGAAAGATGCTCTTCCAACACTTAACTTGCCATCTCTACTGAAATTTCGCTTGCAACCAATGTTGAAATTCCCAACAAAGGCCTTGCCAGGGCAGCCGCCGTTGTCCAAATTGCTGCACTACATGGTTCTAGACCATCTTCGTAAACTTGCAGCTAATGAAAAGATGGTGGTTGGTTTCAGCAGGCCTGTCGCAGAGCAAACACTTGTGGACAAGCTAAATTCCCATTCTTTGGATTTTGTCTTGCATAGCCAGCCTTTGCTTGCATGCAAGAAACAAAAACCACGCGGCTCTAGCACATCCTCCTACTTTCTAGACGGCTTCTCTCCATCGTTGCTCCTCACCTCGCTTCCTTTTGATGTTCCAGATATGCTTGGAGCTGAAATCACTATGTACCCCAGAGCTCCAAACCAGGACATCATCATTGGTTGATATCTTGATGTGTTGCAAACTTTTGAACCCCTCTTGCAGATACTCCAATTGGAAAGTGTTGCTCATTCCAAGGTTATTGATAATTTTTGAGAGAGAGAGGAAAGAGGAGAAATGCACAAGGATTTATGTGGTTCGGATTTGTAAATCCTACATCCACGACAATACCATCATGCGGCCTTGCTTTGTTTCTCATTATTCATTTTACAGATTTACAAAGAATATATGTAGTCATTGAGGAAAGATTTACAAGGAAGGAGTTTTCCTCAACGTTCCATTAAAGGCTATACAAAACGTAAATGGAAACAAGAGCAAAATCAATAAGGTAAGAATAAATTGACAAATCCTTACGTGATGTTGTAATGCGTCTTCTTGTCACTCCCCCTCAAGTGGGGCTTACAAGTCATGGCAGCCCCACTTGTTAATTGCATCATTATTTAACTCCTTTCTTGATATCATTTTGGTTAATCCATCTGCAAGTTGTTGTGAACTTGGTGTGAAGGGAGTACTGATTTCACCATTCTGAACATTTTTTTGAAATGACAATCAATTTCTATATGTTTTGTTTTTTCATGGAACACGACATTTGCTGTGATATGTATGACAGCTTGATTATCACAATGCATTGGTATGGGAGAATTGAGTTCTAAGCCCATTTCAGATAAAAGGGTGTGAATCCAAATAATTTCACTAGCTGTAGTGGCCATCGCCCTGTATTCTGCTTTTGCACTTGATCTAAAAGTGACTCATTGTTTCCTACTTCGCCAAGATACAAGGTTATCACCTACGTAAATACAGTATCGAGTAGTCGATTTTCTATCCATGCTTCCTCCACAATCTGCATCAGAATATGCTCTCATATTGACATGGCCATTTCGTTTATACATTAATCCTTGTTCGAGAGCAATTGAGAGCAATATTCGAACAGTATTCATCTTAGCTACCGGTGTAAATGTTTCCTCATAATCCAATCCTTGTGTTTGAGTGTACCCTTTTTCAATGAGCTTGGCCTTGTATCTTTCCATTGTTCCATCACTATTGTATTTGATTTTAAAAACCTATCTGCAACCAACCACGTGTTTTCCTTCAGGCAATTGAGTAATTTCCCATGTTTGATGTTTGTTTAGGGCATCAAGCTCTTCCTGCATAGATTTGACCCAAACGGGATTATCTTTGGCCTCCTCATATGATCTTGGCTCTAACTCTCTTTCTATGGTGGCAAAAAAATAGAGTGATTTTCGAATTTTTTTTTGAATGTCACATGTTTTTCGATAGGATGCATAAAAGCCTTGTACGTAACATAATCTTTCAAGTGCCTAGATGCTTGAATGATTCTTTGTGATCTTCTAGGCTTGGCAACTTCAGTTGTGTTATCTTCAACTTTATGAGCTCCCATGTTTTTTATCAAGGTTTGCGCTTGAGCTTCTTCGTGTACATTACGATATCTTTGGTTTGAAGAAATGGCAACTAAATCATCATATATGCTAATATTTGGCAAAGTAGTCTCCCCCTGTCGTCTTTTTTTATGATGGTGATTTTTAAAATATGGCACTGACTCGTCAAATTTGACAAATCTAGAGATATACATGTGTTAGTCACTATAGCCTTTTTTGTTGACTAAATATCCCATAAACACACATTTGTGAGCTTTCGAACTAAGTTTGTTTCATTTAGTTTTGTCGATCATAACATACACGATGCTGCTAAACAAATTCAAGTGATTGATACTGATCTTGCGACTAGTGAAGATGTGAAGAGGTGATTTTCCTCTTAGTCTGCAGCAAGGAGTTCAGTTAATCAGATAGCAAGCAGTCATAATCTCTTTGCTCCAAAACTGTTTAAGCATACAAGACTAAAAAAAGTAAGGAACAAGTAATTTCAAGAATATGACGATTTTTCCTCTCGACTACTCCGTTTTGTTCCAGAGTTTTTACACATGAATATTGATGCATCATAGCATTCGTATTCTCAAAATTTTCAAAAAAGCTATTTTTAAACTCCGTCCCATTGTCGGTTCTCAGGGTTTTAATACAAACATTGTATTGAGTTTTCACCATATTATAGTAAATCACAAATTTTTCAAAAGCTTGATCCCTGGAATTAAAAAGATATAACCAAGTAACCTTAGAAAATCATCAATAAAAGATAAATAATATTTAAAACCATTATAAGAGGTTACTGGGCAAGACCTCAAACATCAGCATGTACCAATTCAAATGGTTTATTAGAAATAGTTTCAGACAAACCAAAGGAGGGACGTGTCATTTTAACATATTGACAAATTTCACACACATGTAAATCAAATGCTTCATGAGGAAATGCTAGAGACATGATTCAACTGGATGGGTGGCCAACCCTGCAATGCCATAAGTGATAATCAAATCTCGAGCTAGCAATCATAGCTACATCATTATTTTGACTGATTACATACACTTCATTCTCTTCTTTTCCTTCACCAATCATCCTCTTCGTCAACCTGTCATGAAAGATTACATTGGTGGGAGAAAAAATAACATTGCAATTTAGATCATGTGTAGTCTTAGAGACAGATAAAAGATTGGATGCTAGATTAGACATATAAAGAGTCTTCAGTACTTTTTCAAAAAGATTTGTTTTTTCAACTCCAACAATTTTAATGGATGTGCATTCTGCTATAGTGACAGTTCTATTTTCACTTTTATTTTCTATACCTTTCAAATTATTGTGAAAACATGACATATGTTCAGATGCACTTGAATCCACGATCCACGAGTATTTTCTAGTAAGAGAGGGGTTTGAGTTCATACCTGGCTGATTTTCGGGTGAAGTAAATGTTGATGCAGCGGTTATCGTGTTGGTGTGTTTCTAGCCATTCAGATATGGCAATAGTAGCAAGAGTAACCTCACCTTCGTCGGACTGAACTAGCTTGGCCTGCGGGTTATACTGTTGCTTTAGAGGATCTTCCTTGTTGGTAGGTCTTCCATGTAAATTCCAGCATTTTTCTCGAACATGCCCTTCTTTTTTGCAGTATGTGCAGACTAGTCGTTTGCCTCTATTTCTAAATGACTATTGAACCTCTAATTTTTCTTCAATTTTTTTTGTTGACCGAGGCATTAAAAAACAACTTTTTCAATATTTTCACTATTGGTTTTAGTATCAATAGTGTCACCGGTCTTCATAATCTTCCTCCTTTTTCTTCTCGTAAGAGGGTGTTACACACCATATCCAAAGAGCGCAGATCAAAAGTCATTAATATTTGGCTTCTTGCTTGTTCATAATCCTCGCCTAAACAAGCCAAGAGTTTGAAAGTTCTTTCTTGATCTCATTGCCTCTTAATGCGAGCAAGATCGGTTGAAAGCGGACAATGAGAGTCCATCTCATTACATTTTCCTTTGAGTGTAACAATTAGTCACTCAAGGTCATATGACCTTTTTTCAACTCATAGATTTCATGGGAGAGTTCATACATGCACGCTGTACTATATTTTTCACTATACAATTCCTTGGCAGCATTCCATATTTCTTCGCAGTTTCGAAGTAATAAAAGCTTTCAACGATTTTAGCATCCATAGAGTTTAATAACTAAGACATGACCATATGATTACTAGACTCCCACTCATCATAATTAGGGTTGTCAATAGTTGGTTTTGGTTTTTTTCCATTAACAAACCCTAGTTTAAGTTTCCCACTCAAAAACTGAGTAGCAACCTTGGACCATGACATAATTTAAGCCATTCAATGGAACATTTGTAATTTTGAGAATGGTGGTACCTGTCTCCATGACAATATGCTGCTGTGTAGAAGATCCATTTGCCAAGTTCTGTCCATGAGAATCACTGATTCTGTCATTATCATATGACTCCATTGATAAGTAAGAAAAACCAAGAGGAAACTTAACGCTTTAAAGGCTTTCACCGCTGATACCATGATAATTTTTGAGAGAGAGAGGAAAGACGAGAATTGCAGAAGGATTAACGTGGTTCAAATTTGTAAATCCTACATCCACAACAATAACATCACACAGCCTTGCTTTGTTTGTCATTATCATTTTACAGATTTACATAGAATATATGTAGTCGTTGAGGAAAGATTTACAAGGATTTTCCTCAATGTTCCATTAACGTGTCTTCTCATCCTTGTGTGGTGTTGTAACGTGTCTTCTCATCAGCTATTAATCGTGGTGTTAAGATCCGCTTCAACCTTACCCTAATCCTTGCCTTTAATGTTGAAAACTAAAGGGGCTGAATCCATCCATCTGTCATGCCAAATCTTAACCTTGTCTCAATGACAAATCTCCCAACAAACTTGGTTGGCAATCATACTCCAGCCCCACATCAAGCTGGTACAATTCCTAGAGCCTCTCCTTGCGTTTATTTTACCCCACATGTTGCGGCAGCCAGTGAGATGTCACTTGAACATCCAACTTGCAAGGCAATTGTCCCCGTTGACTATCTTGCACCATCTCGAGGCAAGAATGGCCCTGTTGTTCTCTACCATAGGTTTGAGACTGATACCCCCTTCCTTGTGAGGCTTGCATGCCTATTTCTAGAAATGAGACGCAAATGCTTCCTACCATCCTCATCCTCCCACAGGAATCTGACCATGCAGCTTTCAAGTCCTACCATCCTCATCCTTCCACAGAAATCTGACCATGTAGCTTTCAAGCTTAGTAGTTACTGAGTTTGGGAGCCTAAAAGCTTGCATCTAGTATATAGGAATGGCAGCCAAGACATGTCTGATAAGGCACAAACGCCCAGCATAAGAGAGAAGCCTAGATTTCCAAACGGCAAGAGTTTTATCAAATTTTAGCACCAGATCATTACAAAGATCATCAGTCATCTTTCCTACAAAATAAGGTAGTCCTAAATACTTAGTGGGGAAGCTCCCCACAGGCCTTTGCAATACAACAACAATGCGTGAAGCTTTAGTACACTCTATCTTAATCGGGAGTAACAAGGACTTGTGGTTATTCACCTTGAGCCTTGCTTTATGCTCTATTCCTTGAAGAAAGCCTTTGATCTTCCTAATAGAGGAGAAGGTACCTTTAATGAATATGATAACATCATCTACGTACATAAGAGAGAGAACAATGGGCAGGGATGCCGACGGACATGAAGCTCTAATCAGCCCACACTTAGTGCATTCAAGGAAGAGGTCATTTGATTGTTGTCCATTGGGACAAGATAGACAGGACGTCCTGTCCATTACACTATTGTCTTGTCCTCATGAACAATGATGTTCCTTTTCCACCGTTTGATGATTTTAAGAACAGAACACTACGTTCTTCTTGTCCGCTGTTTGTTTCATGTGTGTCTGTTTTATCCGTCCTATCTAACATTTGTTTATGTCCTGTCCGATCTATCTATTATGTCTTATGTTTGTGTCTTCCATGGTTAGTTCTGTCTGTCTTATCTGGTGTTTGTTTATGTTTTGTTTGAACACTCTATTCTATCCGGTGTTTGTATCTTCTCTAATCAGTTTTGGCTATTATATTTGTTTTGTCTGCTATATTCATAACAACATGTTATATGCAAATCAATACATTCGATAAAAACATGTTATATGCAAATCAATACATTTAATAACACGGTCCATAATATTATAGGAAAATCAACTCTTTCAATACATTCATATATATAACAAAAACATCACTACAGTAAAATATTTAAACATCTATATAGTCACCAATATCAAGTAAAACTACAAAATACAAATTGTCTAAAATATTCAGCTGTTGTAAGCCATGAAACAAAAATAACTATGACAACTAGCTAAAACATTTTGAGATAAGAATCCTTTTATATTTCACCAACGATTTTGGCCGTCTCTTCAGACATATCCTGGAATGTGTGTACCATCCATTGCTCCTAAACAATCCTATTGATACGTAATATGTGTTAGTATTCTAAATGTTTTACCACAAATAAAAAGGTTGACTATATCTATTGTGAATTATAGTTGTTTACCTTAAAGTATATAAAGAAACATGGATCCATTTATTTGTCCATCATCTAGTGCCCTACTATCTACGCCACTCCTATTGTCACCCAATGTAGTGTAAGATCTCCAAATTTCCATTGCATGCTCATAATACTTTCATGTTGCTGGCAATTTATATTTTTTTCTATTTGAGTACTTTTGTATATACTCTTTCCACACATTACCATCTGCTTGTATAATTTTTTTTATCTGTGTCCCACCCAAATCCTAAAGGAGTAAACATCTCTTTCATCACTTGTAAGTCAGGTTTTGCTATTTTCAGCTTGTTTTGAATTTTCTCTAATGTAAACATTGGTTCATATGCTTCCATCATTTTTTGTTCAACCACCTTCATAGTTGTTTCTTTTAGTCCACCTGATGTTCGCATTCCAAATTAGCTAGCTCTAACATCATGTCAAATTAAAACTGCACTTGATCTTCATCCCACTATAATTTGTCATGGTGGCTACTCATATAAGTTTAACAAATAGAAGTACAAGACGATCAAACAATTTAGTTACATGAAATAAGTTTAAACAATTGACTTGTTGTGTGAATAAACAAATATACAACAGTAATATAAAAAGCAAAAGCTAAACATAACTCTTTATGTATTGTAATAGATGATAAAGAACATGGAGGAAGACTGAATGATGAAATATGTGCAAGCAGTACAAACTACGGTATAATTTTTGTACAAAACTATGAGTGTGATTTCGATGTGATTTGACACATAATGGCTACCAATCGTATAATTCGCCATGAGCTGCCATCTAGTTATACTATTATTCCAACTTTCTTTATATAATTAATAATCGATCTGAACCTTAGAATAATTATTATGGCAGCCATAATGTCAAATTATTTTACCTGAACATAATTCTTGAACTTCAACACTTCCCAAATGAGTCTCAAAATATCTAATTTGTTCTTACGTACTTACATATTCAACCCACCTCATGTAGCATCTTTCTCACATGATGTACTAAGATTTAGCACACTAGGTGAATGATAATCACCTCAGCAGCCACCCAGCCCACCCCAAAAGAAAGCACCCTACAAACTCAGCATTAATTGAAGTTATTGTTGTAGCTAACTGAAAACTGTCAGGAACAAAATAGAACTTGAGGAAAGCTCAGCCGGTGACATAAAGTAGTCTCACTTAATAGCTGCAACAAATCAAGCGTGCCAGCTTAGAAATTCAGTCAAATGTACAACAATAGAACTTAGAATCATAAACTGAGCCATGTTTTAGTTGGAGCAGGTATTCAACAATATCTTATGTTATTTAGCATATATTTATATTGATGGACTATGGATAGCATTACTACAGTAATGTGGAAATACACATGCATGCACACACACACACACACAGATATATATATATATATATATATATATATATATATATATATATATATATATATATATATATATATATATATATATATATATATATAGAGAGAGAGAGAGAGAGAGAGAGAGAGTATACTGAAAGTAGGTGTTACATTTTAAGTGTACAAGGCTACTGAACAAAACACCGTATGTTGTCCGGCAACCAAGCCAGACCGGTGGGCAGCCGGTGCAAAATCCCAAATTTCACATGGAAGACAATAAAAAAGAACAAAGCTAGAGTATGAAAATAAAGTGTTGGTAGTCAACAGACCACACCCCACAGATTAGTTTAAATGGTGATGAAGAAATTGTCTTCAGTGATATGTGCAAGGAATGCATGGCAGAGATTGGGTACCATGTCTCCAGAAGAAGCAATGCATTGATTTTTTGGCTTTTACTGATATAGTCCAGCTTCTGTTTTTTGATACTTGTTCAGATCTGTGTTCACAAGATTACTTTAAGTGATTTTGTGCGAGCTATGTCAGAAAAACACTTAACAGAAATGTTGTTAGAAAAACACTTAATAGACATGTGTTGTATTAAACCAGTATGTCATGCAATCAACGTAGTCTCGTTCAGCTTATTTGAACAATATGCATTGGAAAGTTTTATGAAATTTGCATTTATTCTATCTTTATTTGGACTGATTTATTGGTATTTTAATTATAATATGGTAGGAATTGTTGCTTACAGTTTTCATCTAAAATGTTGTTTAGAGAGAGAGAGAGAGAGAGAGAGAGAGAGAGAGAGAGCAATTTCATGTGCTTTATTTGGAAAATAGCATAGGCCTCCAGATAATGGAAGTCTTGATTGTCTACCTTATCAAGTTAGTTGAAGTTTGGCATCTCTGCTTAGACATGGAGGCTTTTCAATTTTCATCCTTTGGTATAACAAACAGGGAAGTGCTGCAATCAGGATTGATCTTTGAATCGCCTGAGATTTCAGTGGAAAAAAATTCAGCTCTATCTCTTGATGAAGAAGATGTTGAATCAGAGTTGCTGTTGCATTTCCTTGTAACCTTGAAAGAGCAGAAGCACACACTATCCTGTAAGCTGGTTGAAGATATCGGAAGCCTAGAAGCAGTTGGAAGTTGAGAGAAGGCAAGCACTATTGCAAGGTAATTCATTTCTGTCGAAGTCACACAAGGAGGATAAAGCAGGCAATGACCTGAGAACTCAAATTCAGGATATCTGAAGGTTTTTTCAGATATTAAAACAGAAAAAGTTACATGTTTAAATATGGGTGAACATCCCATCACATCGATCGAATGAGTCTGAGCCGATAACTAAGTGGGCTGAGAGGAAGAACTTTGGGCCAGCCCGACCGTAGCTTTATGGAGCCTTTGGCCGGCTGATGCCCAGTCTTAGGTGGATGGCTCAAACTTACTGACGTGAGGAAGAGCCGCGTTGGTAAAGCGTTTCTTTTTTTTTTTTAATGAAGCTAACTTGTGTTTTTTCCAGTAAATAGTAGATTAATTTCTCTAATGTGAACTCTTATTCATGATAAGGGCTGATAAGAGAAGTATAACAATAGTATGGATTTCATTTAATTTGCTAAAAATTAATTTCTCTAATGTGAACTCTTATTCATGATAAGGGCTGATAAGAGAAGTATAACAATAGTATGGATTTCATTTAATTTGCTAAAAAACAGGCGTTGTTTTATAGATGTGCCCACTTGTGATTTGTGTCATGCTTCATTTCATCGTGTTCATGTTTAACAAGTGCTTCAATATGCAAACTGTTGGTAAACAATTGAAAAACCTCATAGTTGTCCTACATGAAACCAAATTGCTTTGACAAGGAAATGAAAATTAGGGATGGAAATGCAACGTTAGAAAGGAAAAAAAGCACTTGATAATTGATATTATTTTGAAGTTGAGGAAAAATTACCTTGGATTTGACAAACTTTATCTCAACCTGGAACCATAGCTGGACAAAAAATTAATTTGTAAAATTTGCAATAAGTTGCAGGTTTGGAAGGTAGACAATTAAGCTGGACAATAAAATTAATTTGTAAAATTTGCAATAAGTTGTAGGACTGGAAGTTAGATAACTAACTGAACGGTTAGAATACAGAGACCACTAATTAAGTAAAAAATTAGTTTGTGATGACTTTTTCGTACTTTTAGATCGTAATTTTTGCTTGATTACAGTTTGCATGCATCCTTCATTAAGGATCTGATTTGTTTCATTTTTTTGGTGTGGTACATCTTTCTCAGCTATGAGATGCAAACAGTGGGCAGGGATTCAGCTAAAATGAATTATGCAGGAAGTAATATATATTTCTTTGTCTTCTATGCCACTCCAGAACGAAATCCAGGATCAGAAAATGGAGTATTATCCAAGAGGGACGAATTTCGGTTGGTCATTTTCCCTAATCATCTCTTCCACCACAATACACAGAAATAGGAACGAGAAAAACGAAGTGACCCCAATTCAAGCAAATGAGGCTAATAATAAGACATTGTCTTCAATCAACAAAGAAAACCTTGAAATAGATCAAATACTAGTATATACACCGACTCTGTTTTCATGTCAAGATTTTATGCATTAATTCAGGGCACAAAAACCTCGAATTTTTTCAATACATGTTTGGTTGTTGAAGCAGCCAACCAAATATGATTCTAGTGCAGCTTTGATAACTTTTCCAATGAATAAAAGCATTTCCACGTACGTGACTTTGCAAATATAGAGGCCATACCGACGAGAACAATGCAACTGACAAAAGGGAGACTTGAAATGGGGCAGTAACTTTTAGACTTTCAGATGATTTGGGAAGCAAAAATCAATAAGACAGGATTACTCACTTCAGTGCCACTGTTGAAATCTTCATTCACTCGGAAACAAAAAGCTCCACATCTTTCTCTCCTTCTTCCTTTTTCCAACTGAAGAGGCCAATGAACGGCAAAGACCAACGGGGGCAGATCACTCCCTCAATGACTCCGTTGAGCAGAGGAAGAAGCAAAGGAGCGATATCTTTCAACAGACGGAACAAAAGTGTTTGGCGGTCGCTCGAGATGGAGGAGAAGGAGAGAATAGAAAGGGCTATGGCAGCTCGGGCGATGATGGAGAAGGAGAGAAACATGAAGGGCTAGGGAAGCTTGACGGCGGAGACAAGGGTAGACGGAGGCGAAAGGCATCTCGGGGGCCGTGACGGAGGAGAAAGGTAGTGGAGATAGGGGCAGAGACGGAGGAGAAGAGAGAAAGACAATGGGGTTGGGGCCTCGTGGTCGGGGTCGAGGGCTTGTGGTCGTTGGGGGCGGGAGAGAGTTCTGTCTGACGGTTAGCTCGCCAGCCTGTCTTGTCGACAGTGTTTCATGAAAAAATCGATCAGACAGTACATGCGTGTTCTGTTCGCGTCATCAAACGACCTCTAATGGTTTCCATAAAGCCTGTTCACGCATGTTTTGTTCGCGTGTCCTTAGGTCATCAAACGACCTCTAATGGTTTCCATAACAATGAGAAAAAGATGGAAAGAACGCGTGTTCTGTTCACGTGTCCTTAGGTCATCAAAGGACTTCTAATGGTTTCCATAATAATGAGAAAGAGATGGGGAGACTGGGTTCCCCTTGGCACAGTCCTCGTTTGCGATAAAAGGTCCTCCCTAAGCATTGCAAAGTAGGTGGCCGTAACACATGCTAGGAGTCTCTGCACCCATCGTGGGCGTTTGCGATAAAAAGACCTCCCTAAGCCTTGCAAAGTAGGTGGATGTAACACATGCTAGGACGCTATGCACCAATCGTGGGTGAAAACCCCAGCCAAAGCATACTCCTGCTCAGGTATTCTCATGACACTGTCATACGCTTTAAATGCTTTAAAGAGTTCAAAGTTCAAGCATGCAGTCTTTGAAGTTCTTCTATTACACAGATCAATAAGGTCATTGGCCATAGCACATTGACCATATCTCTCTCTCTCTCTCTCTCTCTCTGTGTGTGTGTGTGTTACAACATAACCTCAACATGAAATTCAAGCATCCATAAAATGCAGACTAGCAGTTGAGGAATGTTGAGCTTGACATTAAAGATACGGTTATGAAAGCTAAGTGGACCAGTTCTTGTCCCTCTTCCCCTCATCTCCTCTCTCTCTCTTATATATATATATATATATATATATATATATATATATATGTGTGTGTGTGTGTGTGTGTGTATGGAGGCAGATACACATGAGACAAATACATAAATGATATCTAAAGCATGTCTACAGTCTTCATTGACAATCACAGACAAAAGTTTTGCCCTTTTGTTCCTCCCGGCATGGGCGTTTTGTCAACCCACCGGCACAGGCGTTGTGTATTCCCACCTGTGTCGGTAATATTTGTCTGTATGTTTTGATTCGTGTGTAATAAAGGTCGTGAGAGTACCTCACAGCATGTTCTGATTGGACAATCACGGAGCTTAAAAAGGGCAAAAGTCAACCCATTTCCCGGCCCCAATTCTTTGAGGGAGGGTTTGACAACACAGTGCAGCCAATTCAGTCCAACGACAACCACCATCACGATCGCCGTCAAGGCCACAGAGCACAGGTAATATGCCCTGGACCAAACGGCAAACGGGAATCGTGATACCCCTAGCCTCCAATAGGCCTTTAGATCCAATATTATTTATCAGTCATCAACACAGTGGTCGCAGTGAACCGCCCAAGATAGTTCTTAAGAAGCATGTTTAAGATCACATGACATTGTGAACATCTGGGAACATCATGACAAGAACGGGACCTCATTGGATTTCTGAACATATGATAATTTCAGGACATAAAGACGGCAACGAGAAACGAAGGACACTTACAGAGGATTTTCCCTTCCCATGCAAGAGAATTCAAACATCAGTCATTCCCAGCATACATTGCAATCATTAAACGGAGAATATATACAAGCTTATACAGTGATTTACGTGAGACTAAGTTCATTTTAAATGTCTGCTGCACAAGTGCAGCCAAGGCTCTCTCTCTCTCTCTCTCTGGTTTTGTCGTCATCATCTAATTGTTTAACAGAGGCCTCTCCTCATTGCTCAACTGAGTTACTGCATCCCAGAACTGGAGCCCGGCGCTGCCCAAGGAGTGCACCTTTAAACCGCGACACAGGAGCCAACAGGCGGCTTAATTTCTGCAAAAGCAACTAAAAATGGTGAAGCATGGAGAATGGAAGATTACCAAAATCAGCATCAGCGATATCAATCTAGTAAACAACTGTATGCAATCACAGAAGAGAATCATGTGCTGAGGAAGCCACAAGTTAATAGGGATTAATAATCTGAAATGGACAAAAAATGAGAAAAGCTTCCATTCCATGTTTTCTTTTCTTACTCTTGCAAATAAATAGAATGCTGAAAAGCACTTGTTCACCCACTTAGACTGTCTATGAAAAGTCTTGAGAAGGACAAATATTATCATTCTTCAGGCCACCAGATGCTTAAGCTAATTCAATTTTTTTTCACAATGATTAGATCATATGGGAGACAGTATAACACTTGACAGTATATGCTTTAAGTAAGGATCATTTGTGAATTCCTTTATCACCTTGTCATGCTCCCCCTAGTCAGGCCACAATGGTTAACTTCTGTTCCACCTTAAATTTTCCGATTTCAAGTGGATTGTAGTTATAAAATAAAAAAGTTCAGCAATCCACACAATATGTCATTTAAGGGAGACTAAATGTATTTTAAGATGCAATAGCATATTTTTTGTGTTTCACAGCTGACAATGTTGGTATTTTATTGGCACCTTGGAAATGACTCTTCTCGTGGCATATTTCTCTTGATGAAAAGTTTGAGTTGTGCTTATGAGACATCCATAATTAAGCAGATTCTAAGCAACAAATTTCTCAGACCCACCACTTCACCGATGACAGAGCTGGAATTACTAAGCACGCCACTGCATCATGCTATTGCATCAAACATAACAAGAAACTAGATAATAATGTGATAAAAATGATGATAAAAACTGTATCATGTTCCACGACATGCTACCAAAAATAAGAAGCATATATTGTAAATATTGTAAACAAAAATGTCCAAATCAATCATTTAACTTGTTTCACAGTGTACACCCATATTATGAATTAATCCAACGTCTAAACTGAATTTCATTTGTTCCGTTACATTTGTAGTTTTTTTCTTCTCAAGACTTTTTCCTTGTCTTTAATTTTTTTGGCCATATCTTATAATATCATAATGGTAATATGGTACATTCATTTAAAACTTTCCCAGTAAAGCTTATTTTTTCTTGCTGTTGATTGTAAAGAACATGAACATGTGGTTTATGAAAGTTCCATAGCCAAGAACAACTCATTTGATTATGGACTTGTAAATGGGTTAACATGTACAAAAAAAGGCCGGAAACCAAGGGATACCATTCTTAACGAAGAGGGAAAAAACACACAAACAAATAATTGTGAAGAAAAAATAGAAAATAATTTGGAGTGCTTATCATAGTTAAAAGTTGAAAAACCAAAAAGCAAAATATTTACGATCTTTTAAAGGCATCATACATGGAATTAATAGCAAACCACCACCTAAATAGTCCATCACCATGTTCAAAAGCAAGTATAATGAAATCAACACACCAAAACCTTCAACAGTATGTGTCTATGATATGATTAACATAAAAAACAGACACAAATAACGTATTAATGAATGTGTCAAACCATACAAAAGGTGCATGAATAGCACATGCAACAACTCAAGAACTCAACATAACATCCACTGGTCAACATTCCAAGACCCATAATACTTAAGTGATTTCATACATGTTGAAAACCAAGCATTCAAAACAATACTCACAAAGTACACATAATTCAAAATTTTTGAATAGGTAGTTGGAGTAACCACAAAGGAGAAGCGTATCAAACCATACAAAAGGTGCATGAGTAGCACATGCAACAACTCAAGAACTCAACGTAACAACCACAGGTCAACATTCCAAGACCCATAACACTTAAGCAATTTCATACATGTTGAAAATAGCATCCAAAAAAAATACTCACAAAGTACACATAATTCAAAAATTTTGAATAGGTATTCGGAGTAACCACAAAGGAGAAGCTTCTATGCTATGCAAGGCCATGTCTTATTGCAGAAAACACAGCAGATTGAGGAAAACGAGATCCTGCTTTTCATATAAACTTATTTAACTCTTATCTCCTCCTACAAAAACAAAGGAAAAATTTACCTCATCATTAATGCTAAATTGCCACTTAAGCTGCTGAATGTGCAGCTTTTCCTGCTGCCAACGGTGACCTAGAATCACAAGGCCCATAACAGCTGCAGCAACAAAAACGGACCAGAAGGCATTTGCTTCCCTAGCCTGTGCATATAAAGAGGCAGCCTGCCTCTTCCACCATGCTTCACAGGGAAGATCAGATCTTTTGCTTTCCCTTCCCTCTACAAGCTTTGATGACTCTGAAGAATCAGAAACATAATCCAATTGCAAAGAAGAAGCCTCTGTCTCCGGTACATCTTTATGCAACTCAGCCTCTAGGCCACTATGACTATCATTGAAGGTGGTTGACCCACTTTTATCAGCTTCTGCACAGAATGGTTCAAGCTTTTGCTCTACAGTTATTTCTGACCGCTGGATTGGTTCAATCCAGTCGAGTCCTCCCAAAGTGTTGATGTCTTTGAAACTTTTACCAGGACGGGGTAGGTTCTTACCCTTTTCAGCAAAAAAGGGAATTTCATGCAAAGAGTCTGATTCCCCCAAACCTTTAACTGATTTCTGTATCTCATTGAAGTTCCAGCTCTCAACAGTTTTCGTAACCATCTCCCCTTCTCCTACTGGCTTATGCATTGCCATTGGATCATCAACTTCACTCACAGATTCATCACAAATTTCGGAACTGGGAACTTCCTCAGGCAACTTCTGAACACCATCAGAAGCACTTTTATGTTCTTTGACCAAGGAAGTCTGATGAAACTTGGTGGGTAGATTTTCATGTTGGCCAGATGGCGGTACAAAATGATTGGACATGAACATTGGAGTTGCACCCTCTTCCTGAGCATCTGTCAATTCACCCTGCTCATCAACTTTACCTTCATCAAACATCCTAGGACCTGGATATGCAGCATATGCTGAAGCAGTGAGAGATACTACTTCCCAATCATTTCCACGAGTTGCAGTCCCTTCCCCATCCTTTTCACCATCTGCCATCCTTTGTTGCTGTTTCTTCTATGCAAAGGAGAAGAACAATAAAATCACCAACTAGATCCAAACTAATGAAACGGCACCAAGAAGGACCACAAGTAATAAGTCCTTTGATTGCGTGTTCAGACTGGATGTGTTATGCATTTCCTTTCAATAAGAATTAAGAAATAAATGTACAGCAGAGAGAAGAACACTTGATGCAAGTTCCAGTCCATAAGTAGCTCTCTGCCCATTGTACATACTGATATTAAAAACCAATGGTTTGAGTGTTCAATGAGAAACCTAAAACCAATCACAGAACTAATACATAGTTCGCGAACCCATTGAGGTGAGTTGGTCTGAGTCGACCCAAATCTGACCCAAATGGGTCACCTATTTATGGTGTTTGATTCAAATGTATCTTTTTATAGTTTAAACAATGTCCTAAGAACTAAGAGCATGATGTTTTCAATAAGGACAAAAAGTTAAATTCAAGTATGTCTTAAGGGTTTCCTATCATACGTTTTACAATTTTAACATGTGATGCCATAGAAAACACTTGTGAGATAGGACTAAAAGTGGTTCATACACATGTTAATAATCATCAATGGTTCTATACAAAGTACAGCTTGGTCACACTTTTTGTGCCCTTAATATAGTGATTTTACAATTTAAAGTTCAACTGTGCTATATTTTATTGTGTGCACACACACACAAAAAGGAGATTTCCCACATTGCATCCCTATCATATTAGCCATAAAAAAAGGACCTTGCCTTCATACCGTTCTCAAAGACATCCTTAGCTTTTCAAAATTTAGAAGATAGTAGCTTTCAACTTACTCTAAAAATTTGATTAGCTTGTTCAAATGGAACGAAAAAAGGTAGTCTAAAAATTTGATTAGCTTGTTCAAATGGAACAAAAAAAGGACATACTTAAAGACAAAAAGAATCCATCTTTTCTCTCTCCCATTCATGCAGACATGTGTTTGCAGCTCATAGATGTGCAAATTAGTGTTAGATTCTGTGAAATACTTATATATAACATAAATTATCAACAAGTTCCTCCCAAGCATAACATAATGAAACAGTATCTAAAAACTGCTAATTATTCAGCAATAGGTTCAGAAAAGCCAAGACAAAGTTCAAGGAAGAAATAACCAGGATTAGAACATCCAAATCAATAAAAGAACAACACATTATTCCAACAAAACCATTGACAACAGAAACCAAAAGAGGACTCCACCTCCACCCATCTTGACTTAAGTTTGGACTTAAAACTTTTCAAGTTGAAGAAGGTCAAGAGTTCCAGCTTGATATTTCTTTTTTAAAGAACATCCAGTTCTTAATTCTATCGTTTTTAAGCTTTATCAAATACAACGGCATACTCATTTATTTCCCTCCTAGTCAACACCAAAAATCAAGATAAACCACAAACTTGGATGACCTTCACCTAAGTATCGCACACGATACTAACTCTACTAACCTCATCAAATCTGCAAAGTGAATGAACAATGACTCCAAACCCACCTAGCCACCAAAGCCGAAAAAAACTGTCCAGATAAAGAGAAGGAAAAAGAAGGCACGAACTTTCCATAGAAAAAATTGGAAACATGATTCTTTACTGTCTCTGTGAAAACACCCATCCAGGAAATCTAAAAAAGAACGGCAACTTCAGAAAACTATTGAAAAACAAAATTCAGAAAATCAGCCAACTAATTCCAAATGAAACATGCAAAATTCCCATCATGGCAACAAATTCTACCAATATAAAACGAAAATAACTTCAAAAGGAAAATAAAAGGAAGGACAAAACTATTTCTTCATGGATTCGAAGAAGGAACCCCAATAAGTGAAGAGGAGAAGATTATCCCACGACCCGGAAGCCTTATGAAGAGTAACGGGAGAACATCGGGAACATCGACGAAATGAAAACAAATTAAAAGGAACTGAAAGGAACAACAAAAAGAGCAAAAGGAGGACTTCTTGTTATATGCGAAATCTGAAAAAAATCCAAAAAATCAAAGGCTTTATACCACAGAAATCCGAAGCCTTGATTCAACCGAGGAGCCACGAGAGATACGAGGGTTCCGAGCTCCGATCAGATGAGGAAGGAGATTGCTTCATTTCAGAGAAGAGCGCTTTAAAGGGAGTTCTTCGGGCAGCAGGAGATAAATTAACTGAAAAAAATAAATGCAGGACAAGTGTGAATTGACGTAACTGTTCAAACTCGAACCAAAATTTACGAGATTATCATGCGCGACTCTGGCAACCAGTCGGATCCGGATATGCTGGAGGTGGTCCAAAATCCAAGCAAATTCGGGAAAAAGAAAATAAGAATAATAATAGTTTAAATCTTAGATTAACCCATTTCGTTGCCTCCTCAGAGCTATAAAATCTTCAAGGCTACTACCATGCAATTGAAGCATAAGAGTACGCCACTTGGAAGCACAAAAAATAAGTATGATGTTTTGGGGATAAGGGAAATGGTGGGTTTATTTATTGACTCTAGAATAAAATATTTCTTTTACTCATTCAATATCAAAATTTGAAAATTTAATGTACCTTTGGTCTTGGGACAGTGATTCAAGTCTTGTGGGGCTGCTTGATATAATTAGACCCAGATTCACCGAGGTCCACCACGTAAATTCAACGTTTCAGATTGAATTTTATGAAAAGTATGCTCCAATAAACCCTCACCTATCTCCCCCTGCCTAAACTTGTTATGCAAAACGTGTGAGCTTGGCCATTCTCTAGTCCACTCTGCAGTTACAAGTAAAAAGGGCTAAACCATGTGTCGGATATGGATTTCGATGAATCTCTTTGGCATATGAATTTCCTAGCTATGCATAAGTGGATCAGACCTATAGCTTTCATGTCTAGTTGCATCTAGGTTTAATCGTGTATTGCATCAAGAGGAGCTGATTGGGTGAAAAAGGCTTGTGTCTTTATTTTGATTCCTGTAAGTATTATACTCCTGAACCACACGGGGAATCCCATAACAATGGGGATTCAACGTGACGCGACCTAAACCAAGGGTAAGGCCGTAATTTCCTATGGTCAAATATGCACAATCCACTGGAATTTTCGATTTCGCACATACCCAATTGCATCCACTTGGTCAACTTGAAGCCTTGAACCGAAAAAGGCTCGAGAGAGTGGCAAGGTTTGACGAAGCACAAGAAGGCGTCCCCCACTATAAGATTCGGCATTGACGAGGTCTTTGGCGCAAGAGAGTTTCTCAATGCTCAAAAGGATCCATGACCAATGACGCCACCACCTGTTTCAGTTAATGCGGGCAATCAGTCAAAGCCACTCAACTGAATCAGCTAAAGATCGACTCAATGGCTTTCGCTCATATATTTTGGTCAAGGATCTCACCGTCACCCGGCGGATGGTGATAAATTAGGCTTGACTTAGGCCGGGAAACGGGCGGAGTAGCCCATGAATAGCTCAGACTCAGAGCGTGTTATGTCATTTAGAATAGAAGGCTCCTGATAAGGACATTATATTCTGGGAACGTACATTCTTATAATACATAATTTAAAAATGGTTCTTGTTTTCTGTTTAACTGAAACAGGTGGTGATTTTTTATTCCTTTCCCGATTCTCCACACTGGAAATAACGTCGGTGGCCGCTGAAGTTGGAAACGGATGAGGGGAGTTGGGGAAGGGAGGGAGACAGGGAGGATGAAAGAGCGAATGTGAGGGAAAAAAAACAAAAGGAAATGGACAGCATGAGGAACGTCCCTAGAGATAGTTCTACAACAAATAGTTTTTTTGAAACGGATGCCATAAGAATATCATGTGCTAAAAAATGCGCAATGGTCTTCTTACGAAATGATCCGCTGTACATATGTCATATATGTTTATATGTTTAAACTTTTTCCCATTAGATTTCAAAAGTAATTTCAAAAGGGAAGCTAATTTTTCACAAAAAAGAAGCAGCTAGATGTTGGCTCTTAAACTGAAGATTCGGATTCAGCTTCTTTTAAACAAACAAAGGTTGAACAGTCAGAGTTATAATAGATTTAATTAAGTATAATGACAATGATCACTTACAAGCATGTCTCACGGAGAGCAGTGCTCCTGGTGGGGCGGTGGAGTTTTAACAGCTATTCTGATGGGGTGCTACAGCCTCGGACCCAAAAGGCATAGAGAAAAGGGCGGGGAAGAGAGGGGGAAGCCAGATCTCTCAAGGTTTTTTTTTTTTTTTTTTAAAAAAAATTACTTGGAAACAAAGAATTAGTCTGACCATATTCTCTAAAAGTTGGGTTAGATTAACTAAAGTGACTTTAATGCTCACGTTTTATGTAAATATCAAAAGCTACTCTTCAGTATAATACAACATAAAAACGGAAAAAGTACAAAGAAGATTAATGACGTTCTTCAAGAGGACTTGACTTAAGGGCTAAGGCTTAATTACGTGGAAATCTACCATTAGAGAAGGGCGCGTACGTATCAGCCAAAAACCAGAAAGACAAAATCTGCTCGAGGTTGTAGTAAAAAATGGTGGGCAATAAATGATTTGTTTTTTTTTCTCCGAAACGAGTGACGGGTTGGGATCCGATATTGACGCTGATCTTGCTGAGTATGAAATGGAAAGATAGCAGCTTAGAGAAACAAGGGGTATTCCCGAGATCTTCTCTTGACAGGGACAAGTACAAGAATCATGCCTTGCTTCTGAGATCCGTCCTCTTCATTCTTAGATTTATACGTAACGTAAAAGATGGACGTTTTCTTTCCTTTTTCCTTCTGCCCTTCGCTTTGTATGTTTTATTCTCCGTTGACACGCGATGAGGTTATATTCCATTGGTTTCTCATACGACAAAATTGATTTTGGATGCTCTGGTTGCGTCGATCCCTCCGGTCACCCGGCGTGTTTATATTGGTTCACAAAAAAAAAAAAAACCAGCAGCCTAGATGGCCGAATTGCATCGATCCCACGACGTCAGGGGAGCTTCGAGGCCTCTCTTGCCTCCATCTATCATGGATAGAGAGAGAGGAAAACCTCCACTCACGATAGGTAGAGGAAAACGTCCGGCGACTCTCCCTGCCATCGCTAGCTGGATTGACGCCCAGCAACGCCCCGACGCCGTTCGGCAGGCCCGCCCGAAATAAATTGCTCAAGCATAAAGAGCCATGTAGATCTTCCAACAACTTATGTGATGCGCCCCATATAAAATTGGAGCACATGAAATATCCAAGAAAAGTTTCTTATTAGTAGAGCCTTAGGAAGCACAAAATGAATTAATTATAGATTCATGAGAGTTCAACATTTGTTTTGCCCATCATAGAGCGGGACAGGGATTCACTTTGGTTTGTACACGTGTTGGGATCCATTCTAATTGAGATGATCCAGACTAAGCATATTAAATTGCTTTTAAATGAGGCTATTTAAAAAGATAACATGCCCATCATAGAGCGGGACAGGGATTCCCTTTGGTTTGTACACATGTTGGGATCCATTCTAATTGAGATGATCCAGACTAAGCATGTTAAATTGCTTTTAAATGAGGCTATTTAAAAAGATAACATGCAATATATGGCCATCAATAAATGTAAGCTCACCAAACGGACAGGCTTCTAGAATAAACATTATATTTCATAGGGGTTTAAAAGATCAATAGAATATCGTAGTTTAAGTTGATCATGTCGCAAAATTAAATTATTTTCATTAGTTTTTATTTGATTTTTCTTGAAACCTATAGTTTTTGATAATCCGTCCACATTTTTGTGGTCGTATCTGCGAATAGCATTTTGAAATGGCTCATTGGATAATCAAATCTAAGAAAAGGTCCTGTTTTAAGATGAGTTCATCATTTTTATCCATCGATTCCCTTTCCTTTCTTCCGTTGCACCTCATGCGTTAAAGCGACTTAGAAGCTGAAATAGGTGAGGCTGCCCAATCAATGGATTGGATGATTCACCACTTCTATTGAATCGGTTGGGAACCAGTAGATAGCAAATAATCATTTCCTAGAAATATAAATGAAAAAAATGTTTAAAGATAAAAATATAAAATTATTGAAAATCGTGAAAGATTCAATTCCATTCCCGATATATTTGAGGCCACATTTAATTTAATTGGTGGTATTTAGATAACAACCCAAAAGCAGGTTTTGAGGTCGCGTCAAAAAGTCATTTCAAGAATGTTTGGATCAAGATGATATTAAAATGTGGTGTTAACAAAACTTCGTTCATAAAGGACATAAAAAACCTAATGTTTTCCAGGCAAAACGGACTTTGACCTCCAAACCATGTTTTTCGCTGATCCTCTAACTATCCAAACCAAGTTTACGAGATCGTGTTTTTAAACAGGTTTTTTCGAAACTTCGTCTTTACAATAACTAAATTTTAGAAGGGTGTCAAGTCAATCTTCACTAACATCACCTCTCGATAAAGATTAACTTTCACCGCAGTCATTTTCTTCAAGGGATCGGTGAATCCATTTTTTTTTAGCGTTTGCATAATTAAGGCCAGTCAAGCGTTGTTATCATGTGACCGGCTGACCATCATGAAAGAGGCAAGTTAAACCGGGTTTGATTGCTTGTTAGTTAGCGTTATTCCCCCGTCTGTGAAATAGGAAGTCAGATAAGATGTCCCAAATTCATCGACATCAGAGTGTCTTCTTTTAATTTTGGTGGCTATCATTCGCCTTTCCATTTTCAAGGCAAATTTCAAGTAAATGACAGCATAAATTTGCAATTGGTTGGCTCCTTTCCATTTGCTTTGTCGACGTCATTAAATAAAATAAGAGACTAATGTTATTTTATCATTGCCAAGCCTCGCACAGTGTCTCTTTTTTGGTTGAGATCATCTGCCCAATGTTATGAAAATTGGTCTCCCAAACTGAATCGGCTGCTAAAACGGCTGGGTTAGTTGAATTGGATGTGGACCCGAAAAAAATCTTTTAAAGTGAAAAATATAAAATAATTAAAAATAAAAAAGTATGAAAACATTAAAAAATAAAGTCGATACACGTCACCTTTGAATCAGCTACCAATCTTATTATAGAGGTGTCAACCTAATGGAAGAGGCTATTAGTTTGCCAGTAATTTATGGGAGATGTCAACGAATCGGATTTGAACCAGATGTACTATTTATCAGATCTAACTTACATAATATTTACATATTGTGGTTTGAATTCGTATTTGAATGTGAGTAAAAAAAGATTGTATTATATCTAGCTGACTCTGTTTTTCAGACTCATAATATGAATCTGATCCAAATCTGACTTTCAAATATATCACCAGATCTGAACCACATCATGATTCGTTGAGAGTCTACCTTTAAAATAAGTAGTTATTGGACAAGGACGTTTGTTTGAACTCAAGTTTTTCGTTCCTTAATTTGCACTAAAACTTGTACGGCTTAAGTCCTTTTTCCTCGAGGGCTAGTGGTCATTCCCATGCACATATACAAAGGAACATGGACGTTGGGATTTGGCCCCAACCAAGGACTTTTGTTTTTAATTGAAGATGGAACATTATTATTAGCCAAATATTAACCCCCCTACCAAGACCAATGCTAGGCACCACTCAAGCACACAACAGGGCTTAAACATATACAATATGCGACCCAGCTGGCATGAACCCTTGCACAACATACAGTTGTTGAAGAATAACCACATGAGGAGGAAAGAAAAAAGGACTTTGATAAGGTTTGGAACAAATCCTACATCCATGATACTCACACACAACTCTCATTGTGTGAGTAAATTTATTGAGCCCAAAACATTAAATAGGGTGCATCATGGAAAGATTTACAATTGAGAAATATTTTCAATTCCAAATCTGGCGCCTTATCTTGTTGTAACTGCTCCTTTGATTTCTCTAAACAGCTCACATGATTTGGACAGTATTTGGTATTATCTTTGTCATTTTTTCTCTCTTTTAATGTAATGCTGTTACGATAATTCTGATCTCTAGAATTATCGTCCTGCTTCTCGATGGCTTACTGATGTCAATCTGTCTCAATTGAGGACTCGAAGGAACCCAGAGGCCAATATTATGCCCTAGAACAGCAATCCTAATATTGATAATGGTTTTGTGAAAAGATCTACAAGATGACCATGCAAAGATACAAATTGTGTTACTACGCTCAAAGGGCCTCTTTTTTTGTAATGAAATGATAGCCAATTTCTACATGCTTCATGAGAGAGTGAAAGATTGGCTTCATAGTAGTTTGAAGAGTAGATAAGTTGTCACACCCCGACCTTTTGACACTCAAACATTTTTTTTCTAAACATAAAGCATCGAGGCGTGACAACACTACTATTCGAAAAGACGATGAGCCAAACAATTCAAAACAATGGGGCGAACTTTCATTTTATGAAATCATTTCGGTTCATACAAAACCACATCTATGTGTAACAAAAATGCCCCAAACTGTATAATTGATGCCTAACAAAAACAAGGCATCAATAAAACCAAAAATATGACGCGCCGGCACTACAAAAGACCCAAAACCTCCCCAGTAGGACGTGAGTAAAGCCATCTGCTCAACCTGTTGCCCCGGGTCCGCCAAAACCTGAAAAAGAAAACAACTGAAGGCTTAGCCTTCGCAGTATGGCAACAAGCCAGGAAAATACCACCCCTTTCAGGTGAGATTCAAATAGAAATACATATCAAATCATAATTTCATCATGTTGTGTCAAAGTACAACACACAAAGGCCACTCAATGGCCATATTCATTAACTTTTCCAATCATATGCAAGCATGCTTAAACATAACACTTGCATTTATATCATTCACATACACATCAGTCACATACATTCAATCATACACTTACATTTCAATTAACTTTAGTGCATTAACAGTTCTTGTGGGTGCAACATAGGCACGTGCACACCATGGGCGGCCTACAGCCGAGAGACAACCCCCGTGGTGGCCCATACAGTATGGATCCATTTCATCCGCTGCAGCGGTAGAGCACTCATCCTTGGCTGTGTGAAGTCCAAGGTGAGACACTCAGCCTTCCCTAGGACACCCAGGTTGGGAAGGCGGGAGCCCACGCTCCAAGCACAACACACCAGTACCCTGGGGCCTTGCACCGCCTGCGCTCCGACAGGCGAGACCAGTGGCAACACAAAGAGGGGACGTCTCCCAAATACATAGCCACATCCCACTGGCCTCTTATCTCTTATTCATTCATTCTTATTATTAGGTTAACATATTCACAATTGACTGGCTAGCTCATGAGGTTGGTACACTCCACGAGTGCACCCACACCTCCAATTGCCTCCACAAGAGGTCTATACATACAGTAACAGACATTGCTAGCCGTCATACAGTACGGGTACAAGTACCCTCTAATTCATCCATTTGCATTGTTGCCCATGGCAATGCACATGCAACAACATACACATTCACATCAATCATAACATCAATCCTCACATCAATCACATCTTTGAAAAGCTTAGCCAGTCCACAGAGAGTAATCTCGATCTGCAGTTGGCTCGTAGCTGTCCTATGCAGTTATCATTCTATGATGCTTTCTAATGCATAATTGGGGTCGAGGAGACACTCAACTCGATACCCCGCCTCATCTGTCCTAAACAGTTATCAATTCTAGCATGCATATGCAAATGCGTAGTATTTTCAAAACAACTACTAATAACCTTTCAAACAATTCAAATCATATAGCAAGGCATGAACAACATACATTCATTCATTTACAAACCATCAACCAATTCACATTACAATCTTAGGATCCCTTGATCCTAATAACACACAATCACATCTACCCAGGCAGGAATCTGCCTGGCATGTCGCCATACCTGTGGCGCGATCACAATTCTTCAAAAAGCCTCAAGCTTCGAATCCTTCAGCTCTAGGTCGTCGAGACGGGCCCGGTGCACCTATAAACATAAACAAGAATAAGATTCCTACTAGATACCTACACGATTCATTCAATTACAACAATACAAAACAAAATCCTTGAGGCACATGTCATCGCCTCAAAAGGGTGTCGACGGGTAGTGTCGACCTACAAGCCCTCCAATAGGCTTCCTCCATTACGACTTGACGTTGCCTCGAACAATCAAAACCCTCAATCCATCACTGATTCCTTCCTCAAAACGTTCTTTCATTAAAACCTCAACCCCCAAAGTCACATCCAAAAACGCATATTTCTCCAAAACCATCCAATCTCTACCATGCTTCCCTAAAACTTCGAAAATCAACTCATCATGCTAAAACGATCATTAAATACATGAATCAACACTTTCTAACATACTTCTAAGCTTTCCCCCAAAACCAAAGTCACTAACGTGCATTCCAAATAATCAACTCTAAGCTCTAGCATGCTCAAACAATAATTATACATGCTCTAGAGGGCAATATTCATCAATTTGAGCTTAATTAGGCCTTGCTCACCCCAAAACTAACGTCCAAGCTGCTGTAATTCCTCCGACAGCCACCTCACAAGTCCAAGTGGTCCCCAAACGGCCGAAATCCCTCAATGCCGTCACACCAAGACCTTCTAATCACTGTTATGCGAGAAAGAACACGTCCCCCAAACCAAAATCCAATCAAACAGTGATAAAACTCAGTTGAGACGTGAGCTAAGATAGAAAAAAAAAAGGAAAAACAATTAGCACAAAAGGGGAGAAAGGGTTCACGCAGGGAACGTGAGGCAAGAGAAGCTGCAGTTGGCAAGGGGAGACAGAGAAAAAGGTTCAGACAGAAAGAAGGAGGTTCGGTCAAAAGGGGAAAACGGCAGTGGGGTGAGAAAAGAGAGAGAGAGAGCTGCGGACAACAGAAATCGGGCAGAGGAGCGAGGGCAAAAGAGAGAGAGGAACGGCCAGAACGAGGGGTTCGGACGGTGGGGGGGGGGGGGGGGGGGGGGGGGGGGGGGGGGGGGGGGGGGGGGGAGAGAGAGCCAGCGCAGGGAGGAGGAGAGGTAGACAGAGAGGGCAAGAGAGAGGGGTTTACCCTAGGGCTGCCGCCGTCGCCTGGTCCACCTCCGTCGCCGCCGCTGCCTGCACCACCTCCGCCTTCTTCTCTGCACTGACCCGAGAGCACCCAGGCGGTATACGGGAGAAAAGAGGGAAAGGCGAGGGAGAAGAGCCCTCGCGTCGGGCTCTTTCACGCCACGGGTTCGGGTCCGGGTCTGGACCCGATCCGCCTCACCTGAAAGCGCCGAATGTTACATCCTACCCTCCTTAAAAGAAATTTCGTCCACGAAATTTAGATCATACCTCAATGCAAAAACAAGTGTGGATAATTCTTCCGCATGTCCTCCTCAGGTTCCCATGTGCTCTCCTTCAATCCGTGGTACTGTCATTCCACTCTCACCAAAGGAATTCTCTTAGTGCGAAGCACTTGCTCTCTTCGATCTACAATTCTGATAGGTTTCTCGTCCATTGTTAAATCATCTTGCACTTGAATACCTTGAAAATCAATTACATGTGTCGGATCTGATACGTACTTTCGAAGCATGGAAACATGAAAAACGTCATGAACATGACTCAAGTCTGGTGGTAGTGCCAATCTGTAGGCCACCTCTCCAATTTTCTCTAATATCTCAAAAGGTCCTACGAACCTCGGGCTCAACTTTCCCTTCACACCAAAACGAAAAACACCTCTGGTAGGAGAAATCTTCAAAAACACTTGATGACCAACCTCAAAGGTCAACTCTCTATGACGAATGTCGGCATAGCTTTTCTGTCTACTCTGAGCAGTCAACAACTTTTTCCTTATCAATTGCACTTGGTCGGTGTAGTGTTGCAATACTAAAGGGTTTCGATCTTGCCATCACCCAATTCGGCCCAACAAGCTGGCGATCTGCACAGCCTTCCATACAAAGCCTCAAAAGGTGCCATCCCAATACTAGAGTGGTAACTGTTGTTATATGCAAATTCTATCAATTTCACATGTTTGTCCCATTCTCCTTTCCACTCTAAGACACAAGCGCGCAACATGTCATCTAAGGTCTGAATAGTCCTCTCTGATTGCCCATCAGTTTGGGGGTGAAACGCTGTGCTCAGCTTAAGCTTGGTACCCAATGCCCTTTGCAATTGCCCCCAAAACGTAGAAGTAAAACGCGGATCTCGGTCCGAAATGATGGACTTTGGCACTCCATGCAATCTTACTATCTCGCCAATATATAACTCTGCGAGACTTTCCAAAGACTGACTGATTCTTATAGGCAGAAAATGAGCGGACTTCGTCAGTCGATCAACAATTACCCATATGGCGTCATGTTGTCTTCTAGTGCGTGGCAAACTAACCACAAAATCCATCGTAATGTCTTCTCACTTCCACACTGGGATATCTATTCTCTGCAACAAACCTCCTGGCCGCTGATGCTCTGCTTTAACCTGTTGGCAAACTAAGCACTTTGCCACATATTCTGCAATTTCACGCTTCATTCCAGGCCACCAAAAATTCCTCTTCATATCCTGAAACATCTTTGTACTGCCAGGATGTATAGAAAACCTAGATTTGTGAGCTTCATCAAGCAACTGATGTTTCACCCTCTCATTCTTAGGAACCCACAATCTTTGTCGAAACCGCAATGAACCATCTTCATCTTGATGCCAAAGAGAATCTGTCTTCTTGCTTTCTTCCATGTTCTTAGCAAACTCTGGATCTTCCTTTTGCTTCATTACAAGTTCTTCCATCAAAGGATGCTGAATCAAGGCCATCATCGTTGCCTTGTTCTCATTGTAGAGATAAGGGTGCCAATCTATCACATCTTGCAATAATGTCCAAGAACGAGCCAACATACTGCACAATGATAGCTTGGCATGTCTGCTCAACGCATCTGCCACCACATTCACCTTGCCTGGATGATATGATATGGTGAAATCATAATCCTTCAAGTATTCAATCCATCTTCTTTGCCTCAAGTTGAGATCCTTTTGGGAGAATATATACTTCAAGGACTTGTGATCTGTAAACACCTCAAATGTTGCACCATAGAGATAGTGTCTCCACATCTTCAATGCGAACACAACTGCTCCCAATTCCAAATCATGAGTGGGATAGTGTTGCTCGTGAGCCTTCAACTGCCTTGATGCATAAGCCACTACACGTCCATGTTGCATCAACACACAACCATATCCGATCCCTGAAGCATGTGTGTACACCACAAAACCGGAATGTCCTGATGGAAGCGTCAGAATAGGGGCAGAAGTAAGCTTGTCCTTCAGAGTTTGAAAATTCTTCTCACACTCTTCATTCCAAACAAACTTCACTCCTTTTCTCAATAGCTTAGTCATTGTTGTAGCTATCTTCGAAAAGTCTTGTATGAATCTGCGATAACATCCTGCCAATCCCAAAAAGCTTCTAACCTCGGTTACATTGCATGGCGTCTTCTAGTCCTGTACCGCTGACACCTTAGCCGGATCGACAGATACTCCATCCTTCGAGATCACATGACCCAGAAAATTTACCTTCTCTAACCAAAATTCACATTTTGAATATTTGACATAAAGCTTATGCTTGCGCAAAAGACCCAACACCCTTCTCAAGTGGTCTCTATGCTTCGCCTCACTTTCTGAGTACACCAAGATATCATCAACAAAAACAATAACAAATCGATCCAAGAACTCTTGGAAAACCCGATTCATGAGGTCCATGAACGCTGCGGGAGCATTGGTCAACCCAAAAGGTATGACCCTGAATTCATAATGCCCATATCTGGTTTGAAAAGTAGTCTTAAAAACATCTTCCTCCTGTATCAAGAGTTGATGGTACCCTGTCCTCAGGTCAATCTTGGAGAAAACCTTAACATTCTTAAGCTGATCAAACAAGTCTTCGATTCTTGAAAGCGGATACTTATTCTTGATGGTAACTTGATTCAACATACGATAACCTATGCACAAGCGCATTGTCCCATCTTTCTTCTTCACAAACAATACAGGTGCTCCCCAAGGTGACACACTAGGTCGGATGAAGCCCTTGTCTAAGAGCTCCTGTAGTTGCTTCTTCAATTCTTCTAACTCTGCCGGTGCCATACGGTAGGGTGCCTTGGAAATGGGAGCGGTTCCTGGCAGCAACTCTATCTTGAATTCCACTTCTCGTGTTGGAGGCAAACTTGCCAGTTCCTCCGGGAACA
>JAANDH010000409.1:58258-91521 GCA_011799765.1 Nymphaea thermarum
AGCCTGTACTGGGAAGTATGTGCTAAAGAACGAATCCCTGAACTGCCTCCAAGAGATCGTCTGTTGGTCTGCAAACTGGATCTCTCTAGTCGATTTCCACCATCTTTGGGCATCACCTTTGAGCATATACGAGCCATATTTTACTTTGTTGCCTCCTGGTACCTCCAGAACCTCAAATATACGCTCAATCTCTTCAATCTATTCTTCCGCCTTGTCTGGACTGCCATCTCCAGTAAAGACGGGCGGCTGCATCGTCATAAAATGATGGAATGTCACTGTCGTTGCCTTCTCCTTAGGTGGTGCGGTGGTGTCCCCAGTAGGAGATGCTTGGCTCCTCTGGTTACCTGCCATCGATTGCACAATTGACGTCAATGTCTGCAACGTTGTCAGCAACAAAGCCTGCTGATCCACGGGTGGAGTCTGCCTCGGTGGGGTTTGGGCACCCACACTCACCTGGGCATTCAGTTGCCCTGATGTGTTGTCCTCCTGTGGGGTATGCGCGTCAGAATGAGCCGGACTTGGCTCCCTTTGTGCCTCAGTAGACGGCTCCACGCGCTTCTTACCCCTACGCTGGTATTCCATCTGTACACACAATAACCTTTATTCATAAATCACGCCTAAGACTGAACTCATAAATCAATTCACAGCGTGCCTTAGCACAAAGTTCAAAACATCGATTACATCATGTATTCATACTTAAAAGAATCAAATTACAATAACAAAAAGTGTGTACCTGGGCAACACGGCTTCACAGATGGGCTTTAACTCACATCCCTATTAGGGTTTGCCATGGCTCTGATACCAAAACTGTCACACCCCGACCTTTTGACACTCAAACATTTTTTTTCTAAACATAAAGCATCGAGGCGTGACAACACTACTATTCGAAAAGACGATGAGCCAAGCAATTCAAAACAATGGGGTGAACTTTTATTTAATGCAATCATTTCGGTTCATACAAAACCACATCTATGTGTAACAAAAATGCCCCAAACTGTATAATTGATGCCTAACAAAAACAAGACATCAATAAAACCAAAAATATGACGCGTCGGCACTACAAAAGACCCAAAACCTCTCCAGTAGGACGTGAGTGAAGCCATCTGCTCAACCTGCTGCCCCGGGTCTGCCAAAACCTGAAAAAGAAAACAACTGAAGGCTTAGCCTTCGCAGTATGGCAACAAGCCAGGAAAATACCACCCCTTTCAGGTGAGATTCAAATAGAAATACATATCAAATCATAATTTCATCATGTTGTGTCAAAGTACGACACACAAAGGCCACTCAATGGCCATATTCATTAACTTTTCCAATCATATGCAAGCATGCTTAAACATAACACTTGCATTTATATCATTCACATACACATCAGTCACATACATTCAATCATACACTTACATTTCAATTAACTTTAGTGCATTAACAGTTCTTGTGGGTGCAACACAGGCACGTGCACACCATGGGCGGCCTACAGCCGAGAGACAACCCCCGTGGTGGCCCATACAGTATGAATCCATTTCATCCGCTGCAGCGGTAGAGCACTCATCCTTGGCTGTGTGAAGTCCAAGGTGAGACACTTAGCCTTCCCTAGGACACCCAGGTTGGGAAGGCGGGAGCCCACGCTCCAAGCACAACACACCAGTACCCTGGGGCCTTGCACCGCCTGCGCTCCGACAGGCGAGACCAGTGGCAACACAAAGAGGGGACGTCTCCCAAATACATAGCCACATCCCACTGGCCTCTTATCTCTTATTCATTCATTCTTATTATTAGGTTAACACATTCACAATTGACTGGCTAGCTNGTGGCGCGATCACAATTCTTCAAAAAGCCTCAAGCTTCGAATCCTTCAGCTCAAGGTCGTCGAGACGGGCCCGGTGCACCTGTAAACATAAACAAGAATAAGATTCCTACTTGATACCTACACGATTCATTCAATTACAACAATACAAAACAAAATCCTTGAGGCACATGTCATCGCCTCAAGAGGGTGTCGACGGGTACTGTCGACCTACAACCCCTCCAATAGGCTTCCTCCATTACGACTTGACGTTGCCTCGAACGATCAAAACCCTCAATCCATCAGTAATTCCTTCCTCAAAACGTTATTTCATTAAAACCTCAACCCCCAAAGTCACATCCAAAAACGCATATTTCCCCAAAACCATCCAATATCTACCATGCTTCCCTAAAACTTCGAAAATCAACTCATCATGCTAAAACGATCATTAAATACATGAATCAACGCTTTCTAACATACTTCTAAGCTTTCCCCCAAAACCAAAATCACTAACGTGCATTCCAAATAATCAACTCTAAGCTCTAGCATGCTCAAACAATAATTATACATGCTCTAGAGAGCAATATTTATCAATTTGAGATTAATTAGGCCTTGCTCACCCCAAAACTAACGTCCAAGCTGCTGTAATTCCTCCGACAGCCACCTCACAAGTCCAAGTGGTCCCCAAACGGCCGAAATCCCTCAATGCCGTCACACCAAGGCCTCCTAATCACTGTTATGCGAGGAAGAACACGTCCCCCAAACCAAAATCCAATCAAACAGTGATAAAACTCAGTTCAGACGTGAGCTAAGATAGAAAAAAAAAAAAGGAAAAACAATTATCACAAAAGGGGAGAAAGGGTTCACGTAGGGAACGTGAGGCAAGGGAAGCTGCAGTTGGCAAGGGGAGACAGAGGAAAAAGGTTCAGACAGAAAGAGGGAGGTTCGGTCAAAAGGGGAAAACGGTAGTGGGGTGAGAAAAGAGAGAGAGAGAGAGTGCTGCGGACAACAGAAATCGGGCAGAGGAGCGAGGGCAAAAGAGAGAGAGGAACGACCAGAAAGAGGGGTTTGGACGGTGGGGGGGGGGGGGGGGGGGAGAGAGGCCCGGCGGGGGGGGGGGGGGGGGGGGGGGGGGGGGGGGGGGGGGGGGGGGGGGGGAGAGAGAGAGCCAGCGCAGGGAGGAGGAGAGGTAGACAGAGAGGGCGAGAGAGAGGGGTTTACCCTAGGGCTGCCGCCATCGCCGCCGCCGCTTCCACAGTCGCCGTCGCCTGGTCCACCTCCGTCGCCACCGCTGCCTGCACCACCTCCGCCTTCTTCTCTGCACTGACCTGAGAGCACCCTGGCGGTATACGGGAGAAAAGAGGGAAAGGCGAGGGAGAAGAGCCCTCGCGTCGGGCTCTTTCACGCCACGGGTTCGGGTCCGGGTCTGGACCCGATCCGCTTCACCTGAAAGCGCCGAATGTTACATAAGTTGTCACAAAAAAGTATCAGTGGCTTAAGTAAGAAGACACCCAAGTTAATTCTACAGCTGCAGCGGAAATGTCACAATTTTCATCTTCGTATGAAGATTGAAGTGTGGTAGTTCACTTACTGGAACTCCAAAAAATGCAAATTAAGTCCAAGAAAAGTGCAATAGCCATTAGCAGATTGGCGAGTGGCAAGGCAGCTAGACCAATCGGTGTCTGAATAGGCCCGAAAAATAAATGTTTGGGCTCAAGAAATTGAATTCCAAGATAAATAGTACCTTGAGTATAACACAAAATGTGTTTAATAAGCTAAGAGTGCTTTGTCAAAGGAGCACTTATGAATGGAGAAACAAAGTTTACTATATATGGAAGAGCATGTTGTGTGATGGTGACGTACTGTAGTGCTCTAAAGAGGCTCCTGTACAGTGGCGGAGCCAGAAATTTTTGGCTATGGGGCACTAGTACATAGTACGTGAAAAATTTTTCAAACTAAAATATATGTTATTTTAAAAATAAAGCAAATAAACATAGTTATCCCCAAACTTACAATGAGTCCCAACAAGCAAATCATGTCATTAGTGTTATAGACAAAATTACAATTGGCCAATGGTATTAAAATAGTCAATTGAATGACTGAATATGAACAAATTTACAATTAGCACTTGTATGGTCCATGTTGTGCATGATTATTACATTGTACAGAAAAAAGAAGAGAGTCAAAGCCGCAAAACTTTCAGCAATAACAAAATAAGGAATCTGAATAAACAAAATCTCTTGGCAAGCAGCCAACTAGTGACAATAATGAACCATGCTTAACAGCCTCAAGAAGAATCAATTTAAACAAGAAAAAATTAAGATAGGTAACAGTGTCTTACTCAGTACTTCCACATTATGCTAACAAAGTGAGAGATCTGATATTTTGATGTTTTAATTTAGACATTAATCTCTCTCATCATTGAAGTTGTGATGGAAACACTTCAATCCTATTTTAGTTAAATTGATTTTAAAAGAATGAGGAAATAAACATGAGTTATCAGCATAGAAACTTCCAAAGTTTTACTAGGCAATCATAAGCACTGCTCGTGAGTCTTCGCAAGTTCTGAGCACCTCACAAGGTTAGTCTTCAAGATACATGAACAAGATTGTCCTCACAACAGAATTTGTAGTATACATTTGTGTATCAGATCGAATTTTTCTTTTGAGAAGAACTTTCAAGAATAAATGACAAGGAAACACAATTTTGAATAGGCTTATTGTCAGAACAAACAGGATACATTTTCAGTTTTATTATGCTATGGAGAAGGATATTTTTGACCACGTAGCAGCTTCTAATCACAAAGGGAACTGCCTTCATACCAGCATGCTTCACTATGAGAATAAAAGTACTGGAGTAGAACGACAACAAGCAGAAGGAAACATCAATCATTTGGATTATCAGGAATACATGTCTTTTGCAGCATGGTCTAAGCAAGCTGGACCGATTTAACGTTTTTACAGATCAGGTTATGCCGTTATGGCTTCCTGGATTATATAAATTTACAACGGTGTTCAGAAAGGGAGGGTTAGTGGGTTACCTTTTCACTTCAGAAAGGGAGGGTACTCAGGGTAGCAGTAGCTTGTTGTCACAAAGCAACCACCGTGGCCGTGGGAGTTGGGTCTTGGGTGATGGCCGATGGGTCCGTGACTCCGTGGATCTCCTCTCCGGACGCTTCTTCTATCTCTGATTCTCTAGCACAAAAATCACAAAAATCAGACGCAATGAAAAGGGGGAAAACATTCTTATTTTGTTGTTCTCTGATTCTCTTAAATCAAAAATTTTTGTGAAAAGGGGGAAAACAAATGAAAACACACAAAAATCAGATGCATTGAAAAGGGGGAAAACAAAAATCAGACGCATGTTCTCTGATTCTATCATTCGTTGCCCCAAAAGTGTTGAAAAGAGAGAAAACAAATGAAAGTGCCAACACCATTCAAGAAGAAACGATTATTCAAGAAGAAGAAGAAGAAGAAGCACCTACCCGGTTGACCCTTGCTGCTTGCGCCGCTGCGAGCCTGCGCGGTTGCGGGCCTGGCGGCCTGCCCTCTGCAAGCTGCAGCCTTGCCCTTCGCTCGACCTTCGCGGCTTCGCCCTTCACCTTCTACTTTCGGTTTTGGGTGAATTTGGGCGGGCTGCGGGCAGAACGCGTTATGTTTCTGGAGTTGGATCAATTGGACTGCTGGGCCTGGACCCGATCCTTCTTTTGGCGTGGGCAGCATGGCATCAACACACGGGCACGAGGCAGATGAAGCCCCACTTCACTGTGGAGATTTTTTTTGCTGGCGTGGGCAGGCGCCCACGCCTGCCCCACGTTGGCTCCGCTACTGCTCCTGTATAAAGTGGCATCATGAAATGTTACTGAACGAGAGACCAAAAACAGAAGAGAACAAGATGTTGTATTCTCGTATTGATGACAAAATTTTACAATAAGGATATAAAGCTATGTACTAATGAAGGGGATGATATTCTCCTTTCCTAAAAACAAGAGAAAAGATAAATGACAAGAGTTACAATGGTGATCTACAACTGTACATGATTGGTGGTCTCCTAAACTATCGTGGAGATAGGCAGGGGAGCGTTACACTCCCCCTCAAGTTGGAGGATCAAGTAAGCCTAACTTGTCTCCACATGTTTGGTGCATATTTCTTTTCTTTGAATTTTCTCCCGAACCACATGATAGTCAATTTCAATGTGTTTGCTTCTTTCATGGAATACAGGGTTATCTATTACATGGATTGCAACTTGATTGTTGCATAGTAGTTCCATAGGTTGACTAAGAGAAATCCCAAGGTCCTTAAGAATGTACTTGATCCATGTTATTTCACATGTGGCTAGGGCCATGGCCCTATACTCAGCTTCTCCAGACGATCTTGACACTGTCCTTTGCTTTTCAACTTTTCAAAAAATAGGATTGTCACCAATATAGATACAAAAGCTTGATGTGGATCTCCTTGTCATGGGGCATGAAGCCCATTTTAAGTCACAAAATCCTCTTTACCATAAGCTGATTATTGAAGGATAGTAGGATGTCGTGGCCTGGAGTGGACTTTATATGCCTTATCAATCTGAAAGCAATGTCAAGATGAGAATTCCTTGGGTGTGCCATAAATTGACTAAGAATGTGGATGCAATGGAGAATATTTGTTTTTGTAATGGTCAAGTAAACAAGACATCCAATAAGCTTCCAAAAAAATGTTGGGTCCTTGAGAACTTCGCCATTTTTATCATCTATCTTCAAATTTTGCTCCATCGGTGTCACTTGGCTTATCTTCATGTAGTATGTTAAGAACATATTTTTGTTGTCATAAGAAGATTCTGATCTAGCAACCGCAATGCCAAGAAAATATTTTAAAACACCCAGATCTTTGAGTCGGCACTTGTTGTTAGTAGTGGATTTAAGCTCTTGAATAGCTTCAACATTATCTCCTGCAATAACAATGTCATCTACATAGATGACAAGAAAAATGCTTCCACTATTGTTGGTTCTGGAAAATAGTGAATAATCAGCTTAGACTAAGAGAAACCAAGTTGCTTCAAGTGTTCGGTGAGCTTGAAAACTCAATTGTAGGAGGATTGTTTGCGCCCATATAGAAACTTCTTTAGCTGACATATCAAATATTCCGCCTGTTGGGTAAAGCCGGGAGGTAGAGACATGTACACATCTTCTTGGATATCGCATGAAGGAAGACATATTGACATCAACTTGAAAAGGATGCCATCCTTTGATTGCTGCGATAGACAAAAGACAACAAATGGTGGTAATTTTAGCAAATGGAGAAAAAGTTTCGACATAGTCGATGCCATCAATTTGAGTATATCCCTTGGCGACGAAGCGAGGTTTGTATCACTCAATTGATCCATCAGCACAATACTTGATTTTGTACACCCAACGACAACCAATAGGTTGTTTGCCATGAGTAACGCTGGTAATTTCTCAAGTTGAGTTGGCCACTAAGGCATCAATTTCAGTATGCATGACAACTCTCCAACATTGATGTTGCATGGCCTCATGGTATGATGAGGGTTCTTGGTGATTCAGGACAGCAGCAATGAAGGCTTGGTGGAAGGAAGAAAATTTGTCAAGGCGAAGAAAATTTTGTAAGGGATACAGAGTACCCTTTGTGCATGCCAAAACGGTGCTTGAATTGGAATCTTTGAATTGATTAGAGTAACAGCAATGGTAGTCCTTGAGATATGTAGGGCTCGTTGTTTGCATCCCCAAAAATCTATTTTGGTCTTTAGAGTGCTTAAAAAAAAATATGATTTTATTTTAGAATGAGACAGAAAGGTAGTTGCCCTTCAGTACGAGGTCCGGCCATTCCCAACGCCTTTATTGGGAATAACCGGACCAAGAACTAGCTTCTTGCTTTGCACTGTCCTTATATTTGAAATGTTATTATAAATTGTACATGCATGTGTGCTGAAGTCTAAATAAAATATATTGAGACAAATTTTGAAATGATTAAATATGGTTTGGTTTTAGAAAAAAAGTAGTGGTGCCCTGAGGTCAAGTACTATGGTCATAAGGGTTAACAAACCCTTAATAATTAGTAACTTTAGAAACTTGAGATTGAATTGTTGAAATATCCAAATAGCACGATCATTTGAATTTTTTAAATATTGTCATTGAACTCAATTAAAAACAACTCGTATTTGAAGATAGTTTTGAAAAATGAAAAGTTTCAACTTGTTTGAGGAAATATGATTGAGAAAGTACTTGTAAATTACTTATTTTACAAAACATATATTCAGCTTGTCAGGCTTTGCAAAAACAAGTTTTCTAAGTTTTGTTTGAAAATAAGATATCAAAATAGATAGACGATGACCATAATTCTTGTTCATCATAGGGCCAATGAGAGAGATTTTGGAATATTGTAAATATTAAAATAATATAATTAAAAGTGTAAAGATTTGATATTTGAAACAAGAAAATATTATAATTTATAGTGTTTTTCTTGAATCTTAAGTAAATCTCAAGGTTTTGCCTTAATTCGATTATCACCTCATTAGGGTTTCACCTTGTCTTAAGCTTTTTAGAGATGTGCTTGTCAGCATTCGTGATTTCCATAAGTGATTATGTATGCATGATTACATAAATTCTATATGCATAATAAAAAATAAGCCAATCCTACCATAACATACATCTATGGACCAATGGAAAAGAAAATTTTGATACAAATTGATAGTTGTAAGATTTAATCTAGCATGTCACTTATGGGTGTATTGAAAATATAGGTGGATCAATGAAAGGCTAGAAGAATGATTGAGAAAAATATGAAAAATGAAATTGCAATTTAAAAGCAAAAAAAAAATGACATGCTTAATGCAAATTAACATGTACATCCAGCGTGTTTGGGCGTTTATCGGGTTGGACATGTTCCAACCTCAAAACGATAAAAATAGAAAAATGACCCACCCCGAATCATCACATCGTAATACACATCCACATACAATCAAGCCATCAAAATAGAGAATTGGACAAATAAAAGAAAATATAGATATATGATGAAAGAGCAAGAATAGGTAGAGAAAATTAAAAGAGTGAAAGAAAAAATTGAAAACACATAGAGAGAAATAAAGATAAAAGAGGGAGGGAAAATGAGAGATATTTGAAAGAAAAAGAATTAAATGAGAAAGACATGAGGAGAGAAATAAAATGAAAAGAAGAAACAAAGATGAAAAACTAAAATGGGAGAAATATAAGTTAAAATGATAAAGGAAAGTTAAGAATGAGAGAAATAAACATTAAAATAAAAATAAAAGGAGTAACAAATGAGAGAAAAACAAGTTAAAATTAAAGAAGGAAAAGTTAAAATGAAAGGAAAACAAGTTTAAAAGAGATAAATGAGTTAAAAGAAATGAATAAGCAAGTTAAAATGATAAAAAGATAAGTTAAAATGAGTGGGAAAATGATCGAGAAAAATATTTGCGTTGGTCACACTTTCCAAAGCTCCAACGAGAACCCTTAGCTCCGAAGAGACTCCGGGTCTTCATCTGTTTGTTATGAAGAAAATAGACAAGAAACTAGTACAAAGAAAAGTTATAAATACCTTTAAAAAATGATTTGATGTAGAGGAGGCTTCTTAACTCTTTCGGGCAAAAAAAACCCATTGATGATGACTTGAACGGGTTGGAGGTGCTTCACAAGAGTCTATCACAAGCTCCTCTAAGGTCGCCTCTTGTGGGGAGAAAAAGTTTGGAGTTGAAGATTAGGATAGCCAAACAAAAAAATTTAAACAAGAAGAAAAAGAGAAATAAGAAGAAATTTAAAAGAGGAAAGAGAGAACTCAAAGGCTTAAAAAGATGATGGATTTTTCATGATAAATAAGAGAAATGAAGAGGTACTTATAGAGGAAGAAGATTCAAAGGCATTGTGGTCTTTTTCTAAATAGAAATTGTCCATTAATTAGTGATTATTGGATTAAAAATAACTCAAAACACTAAGAGAGTTAAATCGGTTCAAAAATATGTTCACTCGAGGATTGACTGCACCAGGGGGTATCATGCCCACCCAAGGCTCGGCCAACCTAGGCCTCGCCACTGCCAGGCCGAGCTGGCCAGCCACAAGCCTATTCTGGCCTATGCTAGCCGGCTGCAGGCCTAGCCTGGCCAAGCCAGGCTGCCCAAAGCCAGGGCCAGGGCAGAATTGGCCGCGCCGGGTCAATGCCAGTTCAGGGCCGCGCCGGTCTAGGTCTGCCCCAGCCTAGATTGTCCAGACCAGGCTTGGTTAGCCTGCCACGTTGGTTGTGGGCCTACAAAGGGTATTTTGGTATTCTTTGAGAAAAAGTGAGACTATTTTTTTTCAAACTCGAAGGATATTTCGAGAAGACCAAGAACATTCAATGACATTTAAAAAAAATCAAGGGTATTTTGAGAATCTTAAACTAAACATTATTGGTATTTAGAAAATGATCATTCAATGACATTTAAAAAAAAATCAAGGGTATTTTGAGAATCTTAAACTAAACATTATTGGTATTTAGAAAATGATCATAATGTTTCGATACTTGGACTAGGAATGATTTGTGACTTGTATTCGAATATGAAAATGGATCCAGCTCTTAGATTTGGGGCTGGATCTAGATCAAAAGCTTAGAATGGATCAAAACTAATATATTTGGATTTGGATATTGAATTTTGACCTAAAACTCATATTTGGTTCTGAGTCTCAGATTTAGATTTGGAATAATGTAAAAGCATGGAATTTGATCTAAATTTGGATCTAGATCAAGAATTTGGAACTGAATAAGTATATGGATCTAGACTTTGCATCTTGGGTTTGGATTGAGTCTTAATTGTTATGAAGACACATTTGGGATCAAATGAGTCCAAAATTGAGATTTGGATCAGGGTCTAAACATAAAGTTTTGTTGTGGATCTAGTTTTAGAATTTGAATTTGGATATGAATCCATTTTGTATGTGGTTTGAGTCTAGGGATCTATTTTGGATCTAGCGCGTATTTCGATCCAGATTTGGATCTAAATTTGGTTCTAGGGCTGGAATTTGGATCTAGATTTGGATTTTAAGATTTGTTTTGGGCTTCTATATGATTTAGTGAACCGAATCACAATCTAAATTATAGAATTAGTCTAACTTGAGATTGGGCTTTGTAGCCAAAGTCTGAAATAGATTCAAATAAGTCCCAAATATCATTGATAGTCAAATAAAAGAAGAAATTGACCATAATTAAGAAAAATTGAAGTGTTTGAAAATGAAAATCCTTGAAGGTTGTTATAAAGTTATCACGAAATGTTTGAGAAAGGCTAAATATAGAATCTTCGGAAAATTTGGGGTGATAACAGATGCCCCTCTTTGTAACTAAGTTGACATTAGCAACTTTTAGTGACAAAGATAAGCACATCGAATTTTTCAAACAAAACATATTTGGAGTGACATTTCAGGTTTAACCCCATACCCGAATGAGTTATTTGAGTTTATGTTGCAAGTTTAACCCCTTACCTGCACGGCTTTGCCGAAATTAAACTTAGGTTTGACCTCTCTCAATGGGTTGTCTTAGCTTACATTGCAGGTTTAACCCCTTATCTGCATGGGTTGCTCTTTTGTCTATAACAGGTTTTACCCCTTTCATGAGTGGGTTGCTCGTTGCTTGATAAGAAGTGACAATGCCAGTAAAGAACCCTCATCACCTCGAATACCTTTGTTGAAGCTGAAAATGAGATCCTATTTCTCCTATATTTGTCGTGACAAAAAGACTTTCTATCACCTTGAGTGTCTTATGGTGAAGTTTTTGTTTTCATTGAAGGCTGGATTTTGAACTTTCTTAGTAAAATTCCTCAAACTACTGCTTGGGCTGAGCTTGCATTGAAAAGCCTTTGGCCAAACGGCCAAGTTGCGCTTGATCAAATCTTTAGCTTAGCAGTTCAATTGATTTGATTGTGATATAACCATTTTCTTGATGGAAAAGGATGATTTTAATAATTCTTGTGAAAAAAAATTATATGTCGCAAAAGCAATTTAGAAGATTCATCAAAATATTCATAATTAAGAAAAATGCCCCAATGTTAGAAATTGTCATGACTAGTGAGAGATAGGATTATTCAAAACAGAATGCGCCAATGTATTGGGTAAAAGATAGATGGTTGATGTCCTGGATTGAAACTTAGGCAAAGAAAATAATAGAAAATGCCTCAATAAAAAGAAGGTGTGAACAAAATTGTATAAAAGAAATTGATATATTTTTTGCTAGTAGAAAATTGAGGGTGAAAGATAATATCATGTGTGTGAGCTTAGGTATAAAAGAATTTTTCGATTTGACAAGCAATTGAAACAAAGCTTGTAGGAAAGAAACTTGTTATAAGAATATGATTAGTAGATAGTGATTTTCAGAGTGAGATATCAAGTTGACAACATTATAAAGATAATATAAGAAAAATAGAGAAAAGTATAAACAATCTATTAGTGGTGAAGAATCTTGACTTTAGAAAGGATTAAAGCTCAGGCAGAGTATAAATACATGAGGTTTGATTCAGAAATATATAGACTCAATAGGGGTGAATGAATAAATCAAAATCAAGTATCCGACGATTGAAAATAGAATATACTAGAGTAAAGGAAAGATTAGTAAACAACTTGGAATAAACAATGACCCAATAAAATCATGGAAGTAGTAAAATGAGAAGAAAGACACACTATGGATATTGAAGCTAGGAAATTATTTGGCTAAAATATAAAGGAGGATAAAAAGAATGCATGACTGGAGTTAAGTAAAGTTAGTAATTGAACAAATAGATAGGTATCATGTTCAAGAATAGGAGGTTGGACAAATGAATAACTGGGGGGTTGACAAGGTATGATAAAAGGTAAATTTTGAAACAATTTAAAAAAAATGGACTTGTGAAATGATAGAACTTGAAAAATCAATGTCAATTAGGTAGTAGGGTTAAAGCATGAGTTTATGATGTGGTCATATTGAAGATTACATAGAGATGATCAAAGAAAATATTAATTTAAATGAGAAAGATGGAAGACATACATGCATTCATCATACAATGAGAAGCATCTAACATTTTCTAAAGTCACGTACATATATTTGGAAAATGAACATAGGACCCTGATTGAGTTTGGTTTGATCAACTATGATTGTTCCATATAAAATATGTCAATATAACTTACCCAAAAGGCCTAGTACGAGGATCAACTCCTTTATTAGGCAACTAAAAGTTGGGTTTCTCATTTCTCCTTGGTACCCGTCAATATACCACAAATTACTACTCATGGTACTAATGAGGAAACTTTCTTGCCCCAGGTGTTGTTCAGTTATAAGACTTAATCTTGTGCTATCGTATAAGACTTGATGCTCGGGACAAATAGGTATATGAAGCTTTGAAATATGAGCAAACATACAAAATTGGTTGTCTCTAATGTAATATTGCCCAAGACTGTGGTTAAAATAAAAAAATGAGCACATAATGTAATCAATCAAACCTTAAATTGAGAAGGTTTGTATTTGAATTCCAAGTCTAAATGAACATGAATAAGTATCCTCAGTTATTTCTATATGCATGAAAGCATATAAAATTGAACCATCAAACCATGCTTACAGACATATGTAATGGAATGTCACTAGATTTAAAACTTGAAGATAGGTGCATGATTAGTGTTGACATTAAAACTAATATTTAAAACTTAAAATATACAAATAAAAAAGTTATTTGGTCCCATTACGTTCACCATCTGTTTGCACTTCCAAAAATCTATTTTGGTCTTTGGAATGCTTCAGAAAAATGAAGTTTTATTTTAAAATGAGAGATAAAGGGACTTACCCATCAATACGAGGTCCGGCCGTTCCTAATGCCTTTATTGGGGGTAACCCAATCAAGAAATAGTCTATCGCTTTGCACATTCTTATATTTGAAATGTTATCTAAATCCTATATGCATGTGTGCTCAAGTCTAAATAAAATATATCGAGACAAATTTTGAAATAATTAAATATGGTTTGGTTTTAGAAAAAAAGTAGGGGTGCCCTTAGGTCTAGAACTATGGTCTTAAAGGTTAACGTACCCTTAATAGTTAGTAACTTTACAAACTTGAGATTGAATTGTTGGAATAGCCAAATAGTATAAAAAAAAGATGCTTGTATCATCATTTGAGTTTTTCAAATATTGTCACTAGAACTCAACTAAAAGATAACTTTATTTGAAGATAGTTATGAAAAATGGAAGTTTTCAACTCGTTTAAGGAAATATCATTGGAAATGTACTTGTAAATTACTTATTTTACAAAACATGACTTCAACTTGTCATACTTTGTAAAAACAAGTTTTCCAAGTTTTGTTTAAAAACAAGATATCAAAATAGATGAACGATGACCATAGTTCTTGTTCATCATAGGGTCAAAGAGAAAGATTTTGGAATATTGCAAATATCAAAATAATTTGTTGAAAAGTATAAAGATTTGATATTTGAAAAAATAAAATATTATAATTTGCAGGGTGTTTCTCTTGAATCTTAAATAAATTTCAGGAATGATGCATTGAAAATATAGGTGGTCCAATGAAAGACTAGAAAAATGATTAAGAAAAATATGAAAGATGGATTTGCAATTTAAAAATAAAAAATGACATGCTCAATGCAAACTAACATGTACATCAAGCATGTTTGTGTGTTTCCAGGGTTGGATATGTCCTATCCTTAAAATAATAAAAATAAAAAAATGACCCACCCCAAATCCTCACACCGTAATATACATCCACATTAAATCAAACAATCAAAATAGAGAATTAGACAAAGAAATGAAAAGATAGGTATATGAAGAGAGAACAAGAGTCAGTAGAGAAAATTAAAAGAATGATAGAAAGAAAAATGAAAATACATAGAGAGAATAAAATAAAAGAAGGAGGGAAAAAGAGAGATATTTGAAAGAGAAAGAATTAAATGAGAGAGAAATGAGGAGATGAATAAAATAAAAAGGAGAAATAAAGATGAGAAATTAAAATGGGAGCAATATAAGTTAAAATGATAGAGGAAAGTTAAAAATGAGAGAGATCAACATTAAAATGAAAATAAGAGGAGTAAAGAATGAGAAAAAACAAGTTTAATGATAGGAAAATAAGGAGTTAAAATGAGAGGGAAAATGATATTGAGAAAAATTTTTGGCTTGGTCATGCTTTCCGGAGCTTCAAGGAAAATCCTTAGCTGCAAAGAGACTCTAGGCCTTCATCGGCTTATTATGAAGAGAATGGACAAGAAAATGGTAGAAAGAAAAACTATAAATATTAAAAAAAAAAAGATTTGATGTATAGGCAGCTCCTTAGATCTTAGGCAAAAATAACGCCTTAATGATAGCTTGAACGGGCTGGAGATCTCCCTAGGAGTCCATCACAAGCTCCTCCAAGGTCTCCTCTTCTTGGGAATGAAGGTTTAGAGATTAGGAGAGCAAAAAAAAAATTGAACAAGAAGAAATCTAGAAGAGGAGAGAGGGAACTCAAAGGCGTAAAAAGATGATGGGTTTTTCATGTTAAATGAGAGAAATGAGGAGGTATTTATAGAGAAAAAAAGCTCAAGAGCATTGTGGTCATTTTCAAAATAGAAATTGTCCATTAATTAGTCATTATTGGCTTAAAAATAGCTTAAAAACACTAAGAAGGTCAAATCTATCCAAAAATATGTTGATTGGGGGGTTGACTGTGCTACCCAAGGCTCGCTCAGCCTAGGCCTGGCCCACTGTTGGGCCTAGATAGGCCGAGCTAGCCAACCACAGGCCTGGCCTCCTCGGGTTAGGCCGATTGCAGGCCTAGCCTCGCCGGCCTGGCCTGCCTGAGCTTGGTCAACCTACCACGTTGGTTGTGGGCCCCACAAAGGTTATTTTTTGAGAAAAAAATAAAGTTATTCTTTTGAAATGAAAGGATATTTCGAGAAAACTAAGGTCATTCAATGACATTTTCAAAAAATCAAAGGTATTTTGGGAATCTTAAACTATAAATTATTGGTATTTGGAAAATGTTCATAATGTCTTGATACTTAGAGTGGGAATGATCTGTGACTTGTATTCGGATTTGAAAATGGATCTAGCTCTCGCATTTGGGGATAGAACTGGATCAAAAGCTTAGAACATATAAAAAATAATAAATTTGGATTTGCATCTCGAATTTTAAAATAAAACTCATTTGAGTCTTAGATTTAGACCCGATAAAGTGAAAACATGGAATTAGATGTAAGTTTGGATCTAGATCAAGAATTTGGACCTGAATGAGGATATGGATCAAGAATTTGGATCTTGGGTTTAGATCAGATCTGAATTGATATGAAGGCACAAAGTGGGATCAAATGAGTCCAAAATTGAGAATTGGATGAGAGTCTAAATCTAAATTTTTGTTGTGGATCTATTTTTAGAATTTGGATTTGGATACAAATCCATTTTGTATGTGATTTGAGTCTAGGGATCTATTTTGGATCTGGGGCTAGTATTTGAATATAGATTTGGTGTTGTTGAAAAATGGCTAAAACAATTGCTGCGTGGAAGAATAATATCGTCGACATATAATAATAACGTGGTTGATTCATCCATTCATCGAACAAAAAGAGACAAGTCAGCAAGGCTAGCATGAAATCCATGATAGAACAAAAAGTTTGGTAAATCGATCATGCCAGGCTGATGGTGCCTTTTTCAAGCCATACAAAGTTCAATTAAGCTTGCAAATATAATTGGGAAGAGATAAATTTTTTAATCTTGGAGGTTCAACATAGACAATTTATGAGAGATACCCATAAGAAAAGCATGCTTGACATCTAACTGACGGAGATGCCAGTCACAAGCAAGAGTGTGAGAGAGAACTAACCGTATAGTTGCACACTCAACCACTGTTGAGAACGTTTCTCTAGGAAATCAATTCCATGAACTTGGTCAAAACCTTGAGCAACAAGCCGTGCTTTGAGCCATGCAAAGGTGCCATCACGTTTAAGCTTGATCTTAGAGACACATCAGCTGCCAATAACATTCATAGAAAGAGTGCAAGAGACTAAAGTTGAAGTGTCGTTAGCCTGTAGAGTAGTCATTTCATCCACCATAACTTGATGCCATCTTGGCTGCTTTAGAGCAATAGTAACGTCTTAAGGGGACTATGAGAGGTGAGAAGGTATACGAGATTGAGCTTTAAAATGTCGGACTGAGATTGTGTAGCCATGGAATGGGTCCGAGAGGAGCTGGGAGGTTAAGAGGGTACCAAAGTATGAATGGAAGAGTTGGGTAAAGGATCATAATAGTGGTTGAAATTCGGGTCTTGGGTATTAGACATCTCAAGGTATTCATGGTGGTGATCATCTAAGAGATGGTCCACATAAATACGGGCAAGATCTTATGGAAATATACTTTTACCAAAGACCATATGTCTAGAAAAATAAACTCGAACAGTCGAAGGAAAGGACATCTATATCCTTTGTGTCCATCACTGTACCCAACAAACACGCAAGGTAAGCTATTTGGGTGACACTTATGTTAATTATATCATTTAATACAATTATAACATCTACACACAAATGATCCAAGAGAAGAGTAGTTTAGTTGCTTTTGGAAAGGCCGTTCATACAGGCATTTCATATTAAAATTTGGACTTTGTGACCTATTTATGAGCGACAAGGTAGTTGTAAGAGCTTGTGCCCAATATTGACAGGGAAGTATAAAATAAAAGAGCTAGTCACAACTCTATGACTGTTTGGTGACGGTGTTCAAGAACGTCATCCTGTTCAAATATCTTGTTGCAGCCTTTTGTGCCTGATCTCATTACCTTTTAAGTATTTCATTTGGGCATCACTATTAAATTTGCCTCCCTCATCGATCTAAAAACATTTGAAAACATCTACAAACTGAGTGCCAACCATCTTATAAATTCTAAGAAACTTTCCAAAAAATCTGATTTTTGCTTTGATGGATAAATCCAAGAATACCAAGTGTAATGATCAACAAACAACATATAGTATTGAAATTTTTGGCAAGAATGAATTGGTGCAGGTCCCCAAAGATCACAATGCACTTCTTCAAATAAACCATAATTTTAATCGACAAAAGGGAGAAAAAGCAAACATGTAGTTTTGCCAATTTGACATATGTAGCATAAAATAAAACCAAAGTTCATATTAGAAAGAGAAATCAAGCCTCTACAATTAAGAAAAGTAATTATTTTTGCAACTGGATGGCCAAATATGTTGTGCTATACTTCAAACATTAATGCCTTGAATCAACTTGAGAAGAAAACTGCCCTGAACTTTGCTTTTAATGTAGAAAGCTTGCCCTCCCTAAACTTTATTGCAATCACTTGCAAAGTCATTTTTTGTTTATAGCAAAATGAAGTGATGTCAAATGTATATGGCATGGAAGATATAACCTAACTGACCAAAATTAAAATTTTCTTAATTTCGGGAACCACCAAAGTGTCATGCAAAGAAATAGTTCTTTCACCAACATTTAAATCAACACTTCCTATATGAGTAATCTACAATTTATCTTCATTGCTTACCATGACATGGTCAGATCCATTATATTTGAAATAGGATTAATTGTAACCTAGATTATCATTGATGCGAGTAGAGGTGCCAGTATTCGAGTACCATTCATCATCTATAGGATCCATCACCTTCATAATTGAGACCACTTGCGGGAGATCCTTTGGCTGGCTTGTAGGCTTCGTCAAAACGATGATTGCACTTCATGGTTGTCTTGTCTCAATCCACAAATATGGCAAAATGGACAATCTTGATTGGAATAATTTGACAACCATCAGTTTTGAGAATGATTATCTCTAGCATATGTCGTAGGGATGAAGCGTGGCCATGAGAACTAAATAGGTTCCATTATTGCATTTATTGTAGTATCTATATCCTCGGTTTGATTGAGAAACCTGCTGACTTACAAAAACCACATTTTGATTGAGTTTTCCATCACTAGCATGTTGATCTTTCATCCTTTCATGGCCTTCAAGAAGATACACTACATTCAAATAGGATCTAATAAGAGGTTTTACCTAGTTGTCATGAAGGCCTCATAGCCTGGTCCATGGCCATTGAGAAGCCAACAAACCTTGTCCTCATCACTAATATATTTGCCCATGACTGCTAGCTCATCGCAAATATTTTTAAATCTTGTGACAAATTCAGTTATGCTCTTGTCTTGTTTTGAGTACATATGTCGTTTCTAAACAAGAATAGACTTTCATTCTTTCAAATGACTTTGAGAGCATATTCCAAACCACTGTGGATGATTGAAGTAAAACTACAAGATTAAGCACTTCTTCAGATAATGAGCCAAGCCACCAACTCAATAGACAATCAGATTTTTTTATGCATCATAGACAAGATTTGGATGGCTACTAATCACGCCATTTTCATTTGATTCATTGGTGGTGGTAAACTTAGGAGTCTATCTATCTATAATTCCCATATGATCTTGGCTTTCAATTAACCCTAGCATTTGGGTTTGCCAAAGGAAAAAATTCCTGTGCACGAGCTTGACGATGACAAAATCAGCAATTTGAATGGTGAAAAGGTAAGGGTACTGAGCTGCTGGCATTAATGAAGAAGATTGGGTGGGCGACATGGGTGTTGCAACAAAAAATAGACCATGAAGAAAAAAATCCCTGCGAAGACTTAAAGATCTAACACCAAGAAGTAGAATCACTACAAGCGAAAAAAGGAGATCTTAACATGGTTCAGAATAAATCCTACATCCATGATGCTCACATACAACTCTCACCCTATAAGTTAATTCATTCAGCCCAAAACATTAAATACGTACATCGTGGAAATATTTACAATTAGGAAATATTTTCAATTTTAAATCTGGTGCCTTGTCTTGTTGTAACTGCTCTTTTATTTCAACTTCTTGCTTATTGATATCAATAATTACTAAAGGTAAGAACAAGTGCTTAAATCTCAAACTCACCATAATATCAAATCAAAAGGAATAAGACTAATAAAATACAAGTGTGCTGAATGAACACATTATTTCCCCCTTAAAAAAATCTCAATCTCACACAAGAGTCTCATGTACCATCCACCACCAAGCGAGACCACAAATGTACACCCATAGCTGGCTGGTCAAAAGAGATCTACAACTTGAGACTTCCAAGCTGTTCCAGAGAGGTTAACAGCCTGAGTCTCTCTCTCTGAGCCTAGGCCCCTTGAGGAAGTCAACTCTGCCAACCATGGCTTAACATAGCCCCAAATTGCCCTAAATTCCTCATGCCTAGAGGGTGGTGAGAGTTCGTACCCACGGCCAATACTTCACCTGGCATCTCCGTACAGCAAACCACCAAGAAGATCATGCTCCCAAAGTCAATGCCAATGCCAATGCCATCCACGCTGTGAAAAAAAAGACGTTGATGTCGTCCATATCTGTATGTTCACGCAAGAAGGCCTACCACTCATTATGGTTGAATCCAAAGTTGCCCCAAGGCGTCAATTGAGGTAGCTCCCACATTTGAGCTTTTCTTGGTTGTGAGGAAGTGGCAATACACACTCATGCTAGGGGTGTTCGGTAGTGCCAAGGTTGCTGCCTTCGATGCCAACTAGCGCTAACACTGGCCACATTCAATGCTGGCGACACCAAGATGGATTGTGCCCTAACAACGCTTCTTCAATAATATTAAAACTTGCCTCCAAAATTAAGACAACTCAAATAAGTAATGACTATATTCAGCTGTTTACACTTATGCAACAAAGTAGTTTATAGTGGATGATAGCAGATCCAGTATGAATATCATGCAAGAGCAGTCCAGTAAAGGCCAAGCACATAATATGGTCAGGATTCAGATAATCAGAGAATTAAAACATAAAACTAATAAATCTAACTATCCATAGCTGAAATCTCAATAATTATATGTTCATAAGTAATCTAATCCCTACATAGCATACAAAAAAAGCAAAAACACCAATCTATCATAGAATGAGAAAGACAAGTGGGGATCAACAACAATTTGAACATATTGTGAGTATATCAAGGATATTCATGTAAGAAACAGATAATTCTAACCATAATCAGTAAATCAGCATGCTAGAGCATAAAACAGATAGTAAAAAAAGTTGATCTAGCATACGATGAGAAGTTCCTGCCGTGGTCGGATAAATCTAAGAATGAAATTAGGATAAATAGCTAGAATCAGTAGGGGAGAGTGAGCTTGTGAGTTGGGGACTCGATGAATGCAAGAATATGCAATGGATGGATGCCAAGTCTTGTTGAGTTGAGGTAGATTAAGAACAATCTCGATCACATTGGAATGCTGCTGTTGCGACTTTATATACATTAAAAACAACTCTAAAATCGTTATTGGGTGCAAAATTATACGTATGGAGGAGTTTGATTGTCAATTTAAGTGAACCATTCGACCGCTTGTTAGAGAACTATACTAAAGAATGAATACGTTAGAAAAGTTTGGTTATATTGCTCACGAAAAAATACAACTCTTAAGAGTGATAACAACTCAATCAAATGCCCAAAAAAATTCACAAAAATGATACAAAATTTAGACTCATTTTGGATTAGATTATCACTCCCTATAGTAATCTATTGGATTGACTGGCTGTAACCATTTATGACACCGTCCCATAAGAGATTAACCCGAGCATGTTAATTTAATTGCGATATTTTCTTGATGAAAATATTTGTCAGGTGAAGTCTACGTCTCCATACCACATCTTGTGTTGGTTACCACGCCCTCACACAGCCTAGAAAGCTCCCGCATAGGTCATGCGGCTCATTGTCATAGCCGTTGGCTGCTCCTTTGGGCTCAACATCTCGACTTATCTACCTAGCACTCGACAAGTCATTGGCTCTATTTCCTAATGTGGCCAACAACATCTCCACAGATTTGTCCACTATCACATGCCTTCGGCTTCATGCATCTACAATCCCCTGAGCATGTGAAGTCACCATGTACGCTGCCCAATCTTGACTACCATATTGTTCTGCAACATGGCCGGTTGTGCTCGGTTGCACTTAGTATTGCATTGAGCAGAGCGGTATTGTGGTTGATAGTGGCAATAAGAAGTTCTTGTTTTAGTGGTAATAAGAACTCGTAAACAGTCAATCCTCTAAAGGTAAGACAACTTATTGTAAGAAATGGCTGCATTTGGTCATTTATAAATTTTTATATATAGAGAGGGATTGAAATCAACCAGCAACTTGGCCAGATGATTTTTTTTTTTTTTTTTATTTCATGTCGTTAAAAACTGTTGCAAAAGGTCACAAATGTGAGGGTAAGTTGCTTGACATGGATTTTAATAATAGAATATACTTTTTACAACAGTTTTTAAAGACAAAAAATAAAAAGAGGTAATAATCTGACCATAGAGATGATGAATGATTTCAAATTATAATATATATAAAAGAGAGAGAGAAACCGGTGTCTTTTCCAAACTGCTTCTTGTTTTTTTGGATAAGAACGGGATCGTTCGAGCAGTTGGATGGACAATACCTGTCGTAAAAAGGAATAAAAAAAGAAAGAAAGAGTCGGTGAACCAACCTGCCTTCTCCCTCGTTCCTCTCTTCCCTCCCATCCTCTTAGTTCTGACGGAGAAGGTTCCCGGAATCCGGAGGAAAACGTGAAAAAGAAGAATAAACAATGCTGTTTCACGGCAGCCAGTTTTCAACCTAAAAAGTCATGATATTTTAAGCTTAAAATCACGATGCGGTGCACTGATTTAATTGCTAAATGTGTATAGATGGGGACCCAAGCATTTTAAGAGAGAGAAATCACATCCGGACCCGTTTTTCATGGATCGAAAAATCATGTTTTTCGTAGTTTTCTGCTCTATTTATGAAAACCGAATGATTTTTTCTAAATATTCGTATGCTGCTCGAGGGCTTTACGTGGTTTCACTAGTTTAAAAGGCTTTTCAGGTTCTCAGCATCCAGTCAATCCAAAAACGGGCTGAAATCATCGAATTTTGGCTGGAAAAGTCAATCTAACCCTTGAAACTGCTGGCGGCGTCAGTGGATTTTCAAGGCATTTGGGCACCCTCGAGTATGTGTTTTGGCAGATTTTGGGTTCCTTTGTGTCGGATCTTGCTTACTGCTATTGTATCAATAGTTTCCCTTGAAAAAACGGTTCTTCAATCAGCGGATGTTCTCAAAAAGAAAGTAGAGTAGTCACACCAGCATCCATCCAGGGCAGCTGAGCAAGCATTTTCCATCCCACCCAAATCGAATGGTTCGAAGGATCCCATTCTTATCTGGAAACATGTGTATCATAGATGCCCTTTGCCGATTTGACACAACGCCAATACAGTTTTATATGTTTTTTTATTCTTTTTAAATCAATTTACAATTCAAAACATGGAAATTTGGGTTGATGTGGGCCAATGAATGCTGGTATGTATTTGTCGATGGTCAGGAAACTAAGACTGCACCGATATCGTTATTTACATTATTGCTAAGCACCGTAAAATTTTTCAACTCTTCCACAATCTTTTTCCCATATCCTCCAAAAGAAGTGGGATCATTGCCTTTCAAAACGAAGGAATAAAACAGACATGCAGCCATTGCTAAAACCCAATGGAAAAGCTTGCGGTTCTCTTTGTTTTTGTGAAAATTAACTTGAGTAGTCACTTTGGCTTTATTAAGAAGACTTAGGGGTATTTATAAAAGATGTAGGTAAATGGTGGGTCCAAATGGAGTGAAATTTACCAGACGTACAATCAAACAGAGCGACTTTCGATGCAGGTACAAATTTAAAAGCAAATTCATTCATAAACTCAGTTTGGATATGGATTAATATATAAAATTTCATTGTTATTCGTAACAAATCAGAGTAGGAAAAGACTTCTCAATTGGAATGATGATCGAGTATCAAATTTGAAGCTTGGTTAAACTTCAAATTCCAATGACTGTTAATATGTATTCAAGTTTTCATTATGTAAAAAATAAGAACAGAGTACGCTACGAAATCTTATATCCGGAACTTAAAGCAAAGCCTGGACTTGAAAAATAGTTGTCGCTCTCCCTCTATTTATAAACACACAAAGATGAAATATGAATTTATTTAAATAGAGTTTTTTAAGTAAAGTTAGTTTTTCGTGCTCTAATTTGTCAAAAGTTTCAAGATAAGAATGTTATGCACAAAGTCCAATGAAGTTCGATAGTTCAAATTTCATCGACACTTAAAAATTTTGAATCTGAACTGAACGGCCTTTCTGGAATCGGTTTAACAGATTCTTATTTTAGATTTTTCTTTGCCTTCTCTCGGATTAAACTGCGCCCGGACGGACTTTGTTGTGATAAAACAAGGGAATGAATGAATACGCGAAACTGGCGGTGCTGCAATCCTGTTGAGCCGTTTGCCTCTCAATTTTGGCAGGTGCTTCTACAATAATCCAGCTTAGCATCTCCCTTTATCACCTAACATGGGTTTTAGTCTTCTACAACTTCCAGCCAAAGCTAAAACACATCATTGGTCATAACATTCAAAATTTCAATCCGAAAGCTATGTTTCTTGAGGAGATTAAACAGCAGCTTGTTTTGGGAAGCAAACGCCGAAGCATGGAAAACCGCCACCACTAAAGTTTTCTGGCACTAGTTTTTCAACCTCTCCAATGGGCGAAACCAAGAGGCGCTAGTGGTTTCAGCGGCCGGATTTAGACCTGGTTACACAAAGAAATGGCGCTTTTGATATGGATTTAGCACCCCATATGCAACGGTGATCACAAGCGACAAAGAAACGGTGCTTTGATGAGGAAGTTCAGTCAATCAAGTCCCTGAATAGGTACAAGGCCTTGTGTTTGATGAATAAATCATTCGAAGAAGGTTTATTTACAACCATCGTTTTTAGGTACATCACATGTTTTCTGTTAATTGTTGTGCTACGTTTAATCATTTTCGACTAAATTCGTGTAAAAAAATGGGAAGTGAAATCAACTGATCCTATTTCTGCTTTTGCCATGGGGTGCATCCCGTTAAGCGGCGTTGCTAAAGGTGCACAGGGACAGCTGCTGCTATGTTCCATTCTCTAGGAAGATACAGGAGATAAGAAGATCGATAGTAGTCCTGATTAAGAACACATGTACAAAAAACTTTATACTGACAAAATTGAATGGATATAAAGATGCATCCTTTCTATTCATAGTTATCATGTTGGTGTTTCTAGGGCAAAAGCTCATTATTTGAAAATTGGAAGAAATCATGGGTTGAAAACAGAACGTTTCAGGGACATCACGTAATGTGTTCAAAGCCTACAACTCATCTATACCATGTGCACCGCTAACTGTAGCATCAAGGCTATCTTCTTTGGCCTTTTCCTTCTGCAGCATTTCAATAACTTCCTCTAGTGGAGGGTCACCAGGCCTCCTATACACTCGATCACCTATCTTCACCTCATAAGCCTCGGGCTGGCTGAAGACAAAATCTGTCAACTGGCAGACATAAAAAAGGATTTGTCAAATTTAGCACGACCTTCCTAATGTGCCCCTAAGCTGAATATTTGTTAAACAGATAGCTATAGAAATAGTCGGCTGGTCAATTTTCAGTCTAGTAGAAGAGTAGTGGCAGAGTCGGCCTGAGGCCAGCCGGAGCAATGCTTCCCCAGCCCCTTCTGTTTTTGAGAATTAAATTTGGCCATTTATTTTTTGTCAAAAATTTTAAATCAGCCCCTATACAAGTTTTGAACATTATATGATGCCCCCCCCCCCCCCCCCCCCCCCCCCACAAAAAAAAAAAAAAGTTTGTCTCCGTCACTATAGAGGAGCATATAGAAATGCAGAGGGAAGTGTCACGAACAGGAAATGATCATAGATTCTTACCTCTTCTATGTCCTCCCTTTTTTCCATGTTAAACATGATAGTGTTCAAATCTACTGCCATGAACCTCGCTGAAAGAGATCCAGTTCTCAGAAGCAGCGTCCACCGCATGGCTATCATTGGCACATCGTCCTGCAAGGAGCAAAGCCATTAGCCAAGCCTTCAAAACTTTTCAGTTGACACTATCTTACTTGTCATATTATGCCCATTAGTTATCTTGCCTACGAAGCAACTGTCAGAAACAGTACAGGAATAATGTCAGGAAATGCCTTAGAGAAAAGGGAACAACTGACATAATTGATGTTACAAGAGATGAAGGCAATTGATAGCCTGTAGTTCCAAAAAAAAAAAAACCCTTCAGTATGAAACACGGCTCATGGAACTTGGGAGATGATAGTATGCATCCACAGGTCTGAGAATCCTTACGTAGCCCTAACATTCTCAAAAAGGAAGAAGGCGCAGACAGAAGTACCCAAAGTACAAGCCTAAGTTAATCTCCCAGCTCTAAGTTTTGATTGAATACTCTCAGAGATAATGGTAAAATAAGAGCTCTTTATTTGAAGCTGCTTGTGAATTTAAATGCAATGTACTCGTAACATAGCAACTAGCAAGCTACTTCTGCACAATGCTGCATGTGATTCTTATCTTTGTCACAATAGAATGATCACATTATGATCAGCATAAGAGGCTAGTTTAGAACAGAACCACCACTAAGCCTAACAAAAGACAAAATCATGGTTATTCATTACATCACAGACTATGGCCATCATAGAAGACATACAGGGCCACTTCTAGAGATATTTTTGTCTAAAATGCTAATTGCCACAACCGACTTCTAACTGATAACTAAGTAATCATTGCAAATGAACAATGTGATTTGATGTTGTAGAAACACGCAGCGGAAGAGAAAGGTAAACAAACACAGGATTTACGTGAAAAACCTCGGAACGAGGTGAAAAACCACCGGAGAAGCTCTAACCTAGGGGCAAAACCGCAACCCTAGGAGAGAGAACACTTAATTCACTTAATCAACAATTACAATAAGGGCCTGTTTGACGGTAAATTTACCATGGTAAATTTTTCTGGAAAAATTTACAGGATGAAATTTCTCCCTCTTCCAATCTGAGGCCCTGTTTGATGACATGGTAGAATTTAACGTGGTAAAATTAACTCTGTTTGATGCACAGGGTAAAAAATTTGAGAGATTATTTTTAAGACTGTTAGTAGTAGTTTTTTTTTTTCCTTCTCTTCCTTAATTTCCTCCTTGTTTATATAACCTGTGCAGACAATCATGGTTTATTTTTTTGGTAATCTAAAACCAAATTCTAGACGCACAACCAATGGAATGGCCTATTTATTTAACAACGAATTGTGGTTGCAATCAAGCATGAAAACCCAGTTGAGTTCCCTATCCTGATAACCTCAATATGATACGAAGTCTAAAATTATAAAACCCATTACATTGTAAATGGAAGTCTAAAATTATAAAACCATAACACAGTTCTCTTTGTAAAATTGAAGCATTTGGCTATTTTCCAACAAGTTCCAATTATTCTTTTTTTCTGATAAAACATTCTGTTTTCCATAGCAAGCCATTCTCGTAGAGCACTAAAGGAAAACATAAATAATTCAGGACATGGATTCATCATTCTCAAAGATAGGATAAAGCAAGATGCAAAAATTCATCATTATGAAGGTTTTAACCGTGTTGTGAGCTAAAACCCTCTGCCATGCTCAATTTTCCCCAAAACGGCATTATGAAGCCATCGCCTCATTCAGCAGCAGAACCAGAACCTCAGCGGCCGCCCACCATTCCAATTCACCGGCGAATCGTGGCCCGCCATTGACAGCGCTTCTCTCAACCCCATAACCTCAGCTGCCGCCCACCATTCCAATCCGGCGAACCATGGCCCGCCATTGACAGCGCCTCTCTCAACCCCATAACCTCTGGATTCGGTTGCTGAGGACGCATGGGAGGCTTGGTGGGGAAGAAAGGCCTTCTGTTGGAAATGGCTCGGCCCGAGGAGGGGAGCTGCGATGGCGGAGCAGCGATGGTGAGAGCGGCAGTCCAGCGGGGTGAGCGATGGTAAGAACGGTCGTCGAGCGCGGTGAGCGACGGTGAGAGCGGCAGTCGAGCGGGGTGAGCGACGGTGAGAAGTGAGAATGCGAAGGAGGAAGAGTTGCGGAGGAAGTCGAGCGGGGTGAAATTTCACCCGCTGGAAAGTCCGAGCTGAGAGCTCGGACTTTCGAGCGGGTGAAATTTCGCTCGCTCCCTTTTGCGTTGAGCGGGTGAAATTTCACCCTGTTTGTTGGGTTTTCAATCAGGCGGGTGAATTTTCACCCGCCCGTACAGATTTTTCCCTCCCCACAGAATTTTACCCGCCCATCAAACGGGCCCTAAGTGATAAGTAATAAAAGAGGGAGGAAGAAAGACCCACCTAGGGAACCAAGCCCATCCTCGATTCCTGCACCCATGGGTACCGGGTCCATATCCGGACCCGGTTCCCTATTACACGGTATTCTAACACTCCCCCTCAAGCTTGGCATACATGTCAAACATGCCAAGCTTGCTAACATTCGTTTCAAATTGAGATGTACATAGGGCTTTAGTTAGAACATCTGCAATTTGATCTTCAGACTTCATATAAGGAAGGATCAACTCCTTTGAATCTATGCGCTCCCGTATGAAGTGGCGATCTATCTCCACATGTTTGGTTCTGTCATGCAAGACGGAATTATTTGCCAAGTTAATCGCAGACTTATTGTCACAATACATTTTCATCTTCTCTTCAATTTCAATTCCAATATCTGCTAGAAGAATCTTTAGCCATAGCATCTCTGTGACCCCCATAGCAACAGCCCTGTATTCAGCCTCAGCACTGGATCTAGAACAGACCTCCTGCCTTTTACTCCTCCATACCACCAGGTTTCCCCTTAGAAAAATGTAGTACCTTGTGGTAGACCTTCTGATATCCGTGCAACCAGCCTAATCGGCGTCAGAGTATCCTTCAATATTAAGTTTGTCCTGCCGTGTATACAGTAACCCTTTACCCGGGTTATTCTTTAGGTACCCCAACACTCTTTCTGCACTCTTCCAGTGACAATCAGTAGGAGCATGCATAAACCGACTCAACACATTTACAACATACGTAATATCAGGGCGAGTAAGAGTAAGATAAATAAGCTTACCAACCAGCCTCTGATACCGTCCTTTTCCTTCCTCATCCAAGATGTTACCAGTTTTGATACTTATCTTTGTACCTGACTCCATTGGGGTTAGAAAGGGCCTGCATCCCAGTTTACATGTCTCCTTCAAAAGATCCAGAGTGTACTTCCTTTGGCTCATAACAAGCCCTGTCTCTGATCGTGCAATCTCTATTCCCAGAAAGTACCTTAATTTTCCCAGATCTTTAAGGTCAAATTCAGCAGCTAACTTCTCCTTCATCTTCCTTTTCTTTTCTTCATCATCACCTGTGACAATCATATCATCACATACACAAGAAGAATGCTCACCAGGCCACTTCTCTGCTTAATGAACAGGGTATGATCACCATTTCCTTGTTTGTACCCATTTGTCTTCATTACCACCCTCAGTCTTTCAAACCATGCTCTAGGGGACTGCTTCAGGCCGTACAGGACCTTCTTGAGATGACAACATTTTCCACTTTGAGCATATCCGGGAGGCATGCTCATATAGACCTCCTCATCTAGATGGCCGTTCAAGAAGGCGTTCTTGACATCAAGCTGGTCCATGCCCCACTTCTTTTGCACTGCAAGTGCCAAAATGACCCTCACAGTCTTAGGAGCAAAGGTTTCAAGATAGTCAATTCCATATTTTTGGTTGAACCCCTTTGCAACCAGACGAGCTTTATACCGTTCCACAGTGCCATCAGGTTTATACTTCACACTAAACACCCACTTGGAACCAACTAAGTGAGTCTCCTTGGGAATATCGACCACTTCCCAAGTGTTGTTCTTTGCCAAAGCATCTATCTCCTCTGTCATAGCTGGTAGCCATTTAGGATCCTCTCTAGCATCTTCCACACACCTGAGAATCACAGACATAGACAAAGTGGTAATAAAGCATTTGTATTCTTTACTGAATTTTGAATATGAGACAAATCTCTGAATAGGGTGAGAAGTACATGACCTGGTCCCCTTGCGCAGGGCTATGGGAAGCTCTTCATTCATTGGACTTGGTTCATTCGGAGAACTCACAGGATTGAGATTGGTTACATCAACAGTCTCAACCACATCTTTCTCTTTTCTAGTGTAAACCTGCCCAAACAAATGATCACGGGATGTGGGCTGATCATCCACAGGGCCCCCTTCCACATGAGTCGTCTTTATCATCTCTGACTGTATCTTCCACACTGTGACTAAGTTTGTAGTCCAAGAAGTCAGTAAACTAAATAAGCTGATTTGGAGAATACTCTTCCACACTGTCCCCTATACACTCCCCCTGAAGAGGATTCACAGGAAAATACGCCTCATGTTCATGAAAGGTAACATCTCGGGAGACATAGATTTTGGAGGTAGTAGGATCAATACATTTATATCCCTTCTGAGTGGAGGAATACCCCAAGAAGACAGCTTTGACAGACCGAGGGTCAAGTTTCTTGATGGTGGGACTATGGTTATGAACAAAGCAAACACACCCGAACACCCGAGGAGTAAGAGGCCAGGGGTTATGAGTGGGACTGAGCACAGAGTAAGGAGTACGGCCATTCAACACACGAGTGGGCATACGGTTCATGAGGTGGGCACTAGTGAGGAGAGCATCGCCCCAGTAGCGCTTAGGAACGTGCCTGTGGAACATAATAGCTCGGGTGACATCTAATAAATGGCGATTTTTACGTTTGGCCACGCCATTTTGAGGAGGAGTATAACTACAGGACGTCTCATGAACAATACCCTTGCCCCGCAGGAAGTCATCCAGAGATTGGGAGACATACTCCCTGGCATTATCAGTACGGAGAATCTGAACAGAGGTCTGAAATTGATTTTCGACAAAGGCAACAAAATTTTTGACAACAACAGGAACCTCACTGCGTTCTTTCAACAAGTACACGAACGTACAACGGGAGTAGTCATCAATCAGAGTCATAAAGTAATGGAAACCACGACAAGTGGGTACTCTCGAAGGACGCCAAATATCAGAGTGAACCAAAGCAAAACGACGAGTGGTTTTATTGATAGAAATAGGGTACAAAGCCCTAACATGCTTAGCCAACTGACACACTTCACATGTGAGGGAGTCTATGGAAACAGAAGTAAACAACCTAGGAAACAGCTTCTTAATCAACTAGAATGGGAGATGTCCAAGGCGCTCGTGCCATCTCATAATGCTAGACCTGTCTTCCAAGCCCGTCAACTGTTTGCTAGTGGTTGAGATGAGAGCAGGGGCAACCTGTACGGGGCAGTCTGTAGAGGCCATCAATAACCTCACCAAGTCATGCAGGGTACAATGATCAGCAGAGAAAATTAGATTACAATTGAGTTCTTTGGTGATACTACTGATAGATAACAAATTCACAGGAATATTGGGAACATGAAGAGCATTATGCAGAAGGTATTTATTTAATAAGGACAAACTCCCTTTTCCAGCCACAGAGATTGATGACCCATCAGCCATAGAGACGCGTTGCTACCCTAAAGACAATTTGTACTCTTGAAACATCTTAGGGTTCCCTGTCATATGATGAGTAGCTCCACTGTCAACTACCCAATCACCAAGTAAGGGATTACCTTGATCACTTGTGGCAACAAGAGCTTGGGCTAACTGAGCTCCCTCAGACGTGGAGGCTTCCTCCTTAGTAGTAGATAACCGGCTGATGTATGCTTGTAATTCCTTGATTTGGTCAGAGGAAAGCTTCAGTTTTTCAACACTAAGAGAGCTAGTATCAGGCATAGGAGGACCCCGCCTACCAGAGGGAGGACGACCACGGGTAAGCCTCTTCTCAGGATGAAGATCCCAACAAAAATCAACTAAGTGTCCCAACTTGTTACAGTGACTGCAACGCCGAATAGAACGCTGCTCAGTCCCTGGAGCACAGCTAACAAAAGCAGAGGGTGAACTACCATGACTAGAGTCAATATGCATCACTTGACGGCGTTGTTCCTCAAATTCTACCCGGGCATACACCTCCTCAATGCCAGGGGTCTTGTCACAGTTGAGAATTTGACTCCTAATGGATTCAAACTTGTAGAAACGCAAACCACGAAGAGGAAGAAGAGAAGAGAAACACACGATGTACGTGGAAAACCTCAAACGAGGAAAAAACCACGGGAAGCTCTACCTAGGTGCACAACCGCGACCCTAGGAGAGAGAAAAATATTTTCCACTTAATCAACAATTACACAAAGTGAGATATAAATAGGGAGACCCGCCTAGGGTACCGAGCCACTCTCGGTACCCGCACCCATGAGACCAGGTCCATATCTAGACCCGGTTCCCTATACATGATATTCTAACACTCCCCCTCAAGCTTGGCATACATATCAAACATGCCAAGCTTGCTCACATTTTTCTCGAATTGAGATGTACATAAAGCTTTGGTTAAAACATCGGCAATTTGATCTTCAGACTTCATATATGGTAGAATCAACTCCTTTGAATCTATGCGCTCCCGTATGAAATGGCGATCAATCTCCACGTGTTTGGTTCGGTCATGAAGAACATGATTGTTTGCAAGATTAATTGCCGACTTGTTGTCACAGTACATCTTCATCTTCTCTGCCATTTCAACCTCAATATCTGCAAGAAGAATCTTCTACCATAACATCTATGTGACTCCCATAGCAACTGCCCTGTATTCAGCCTCAGCACTGGACCTCGAACAAACTTCCTGCCTTTTGCTTCTCCATACAACCAGGTTACCCCCAAGAAAGATACAGTACCCTGTGGTTGATCTCCAAGTATCAGTGCACCTTGCCCAATCTGCATCAGAGTAGCCTTCAATATACAGTTGGTCTTGCTGAGTATACAACAGTCCTTTCCCTAGGTCATTCTTCAGATACCCCAACACTCTCTCTGCACTCTTCCAGTGACAATCAGTAGAGGCATGCATAAACTGACTCAACACATTCACAGCATAGGTGATATCAGGGCGAGTCAGAGTAAGATAGATAAGCTTACCAACTAGCCTCTGATACCGCCCTTTTCCTTTCTCATCTAGGACGTTGCCAGTTTTGATGCTAATCTTAGTGCCAGACTCCATTGGAGTTAGGAAAGGCCTACAACCAAGTTTACCTGTCACAAATCTAGGGTGTACTTCCTTTGGCTCATAACGAGCCCTGTCTCTGATCTAGCAATCTCAATCCACAGAAAATATCTTAGTTTGCCCAAATCTTTAAGATCAAATTCAGTAGCTAGCCTCTCCTTCATCTTCCTGTTTTCTTCTTCATCGTCACCTGTGACTATCATATCATCAACATACACAAGAAGAAGACTCACTAGGCCATTTCTCTGCTTAATAAAGAGGGTGTGATCGCCATTTCCCTGTTTGTATCCGTTAGTCTTCATCACTATCCTCAGTCTTTCAAACCACGCTCGAGGAGACTGCTTCAATCCATACAAGGCTTTCTTTAGATGGCAACATTTTCCACTTTGAACATATCCAGGAGGCATACTCATGTAGACCTCTTCTTCTAGGTGCCCGTTCAAGAATGCATTCTTGACATCAAGCTGATTCATTCTCCACTTCTTTTGTACGGCAAGAGCTAAGATGACCCTCACC
>JAANDH010000409.1:91769-123264 GCA_011799765.1 Nymphaea thermarum
TGTAGACTGATCATCAACAGGGTTCCCATCCGTGCGACTGCCTCTATCATCTCTGACTGTGTCTGCCTTGTAATCCAAGAAGTCTGTAAACTGAATCAACTGATGCGGGGAATACTCTTCACAACTTTTGTCTAGATACTCCCCCTGAAGAGGAGTCCCAGTAAAGTATGCCTCATGTTCATGAAAGGTCACATCCCGGAAGACATAGATTTTAGAAGTGGTAGGGTCAACACATTTATATCCCTTCTGAGTAAAGGAATAGCCCAGAAAAACAGCCTTGATAGACCGAGGGTCAAGTTTCTTTAGAGAAGGACTATGATCATGAACAAAACAAACACACCCAAACACCCGAGGGGTAAGAGGCCAGGGATTCTGAGTAGGCCAAAGTAGAGAATATGGGGAATGACCCTCCAACACACGGGTAGGCATACGGTTAATAAGGTGAGCACTAGTGAGAAGTGCATCACCCCAATACCGCTTAGGAACGTGACGATGAAACATATTAGCCCGGGTGACATTCAACAAGTGGCGATTCTTCCGTTCAGCCACGCCATTTTGGGGAGGTGTGTAACTACAAGACGTCTCATGGACAATACCCTTGCTCTTCAAGAAGTCATCAAGGGATTGAGAAACATATTCTCTAGCATTATCGGTCATGAAGGCCTGGACAGAGGTCTGAAACTGAGTCTCAACAAAAGCCACAAAATTTTTGACAATAATAGGGACTTCACTACATTCTTTCAACAGGTACACGAACGTACAACGAGAGTAGTCATCAATAAGAGTCATAAAGTAACGAAAACCACTACAAGTGGGTACTCCCGAAGGGCCCCAAACGTCAGAGTGAACCAAGGCAAACGGACGGGTGGTTTTATTGAAAGAAAGAGGGTACGAAGCCCTAACATGTTTAGCTAACTGACACACTTCACAGGTGAGAGAGTCCAGGAAAACAGAGGTAAACAATCGAGGAAACAACCTCTTAATCAACTGGAACGGGAGATGGCCAAGCCGCTCGTGCCATTGCATGATGGTAGATCTGTCCTCCACACCTGACAACTGTCCACTAGTAGCAGAAAGGAGAGCAGAAGCAACCTGCACAGGCAGTCTGTAGAGCCCATCACTAACTGAACCAATCTCAATCTTCGTCCCCGTCACCAAGTCCTGCAGGAAACACCGATCAGTAGAGAAGATAAGATTGCAATTGAGTTCTTTGGTAATACTGCTGACAGATAACAGATTCACCAGAATATTGGGAACATGGAGAGCATTATGAAGAAGATATTTATTCAACAAGGACAAACTCCCTTTTCCAGCCACAGAAATAGAAGACCCATCAGCCATAGACACGCGTTGTTGCCCGGAAGACAATTTGTATTCTTGAAACATCTTAGGATCCCCTGTCATATGATGCGTAGCTCCGCTATCAACTATCCAATCACCGACCTTGGGAGACATCACTTCACCCATCACGATCACCAACGAGTAGTAAAATCCTTGGATAGAATCACAAGAACGAGAGAAAGATCAAGTTCTATCTAGAAAGGAACGATAAAGAGAGAGATGTAATATCTTCACCGGATTTCCAAACAACCCCAAGAGTGAAAAGAATGTCGATTGGGGGAAACAATCATCGATGTCGCTCGACGGAAGCGATGCCTACGCTCTCTTGGGCTGCAATCTCCCACGGGTAGAGGTTGCACCACACGTTCACGTTGCTGGAATCAAGATTCAAGAGGCAAAACCAGCAAGTATCAAGGTATAGAAGTGAATAGAAAATCAACTTCGAGATGAGAAAAGCCTTCACCCGTAAGACCAATTTAACCCCGGTCTTTTGTAAGGAAAGGGGGATGCGATCGCCGGAACGCCGGCGGACGTTGAGGCAATCCTCAAGTTACGCTCCTCTCCTCCTTCACGTCCTCTATCAAGACACGGACCAGCCACCTCTTCTCGCACGATGGGTGCCAAAGAAAAACAAGAGATGGAATCAAGGATCAACCAAGCAAGAAATTGCAGATTAGAGGCGGATGCACTTCACCGGATTAGCAAAAGACCCCTAGGAAGTGATGTGAATAGGGGGAGACAAGCTTAGGAAGCGCCTAAGCACGCATATCTTCCTTCTTCTCCGGGAAGCAAGTCGACGGCACAAGGGACACCGGTGACGGCGACGGCAACAACACAAGGGCGACGGCACAGGTGCGACGGTGCAAAGGGTGACACTGGCGATGTCACAAACGACGACGGTGGTATTGGGTGCAGCGGCAGCGGCACAAACCGTAGGCGACGGCACAAACCCTAGGCGACGGCGCGCACCCGAAGGCGACAGCACGGAACCCTAGGCGACGGCGGAAGACCAGAGACCACCCATGGCGATGGCGACGGTGGAACAGCAGTGGCGACGGCGGCTCAACAGGCGGTGGCGGCGGCGCAACAGGCGGTGGCGTCGGCGCAACAGGCGGCGGTGCAAACAGCGACGGCGGAAAGCAGGGGCGACGACACACGGACGGCGGCGGTGAAGACCCAAGGCACGACAAGAACCCGACGCCGGAACTTCAACGGCGTCGAGCGGAAACAACGTCCACGACTAACGATCCTCGGAAGAAACACTCTTCTCCAACTTCGATGGCTCTGATACCATGTAGAAACGCAAACCACGATGAGGAAGAAGAGAAGAGAAACACACGATGTACGTGGAAAACCTCAAACGAGGAAAAAACCACGGGAAGCTCTACCTAGGTGCACAACCGCGACCCTAGGAGAGAGAAAAATATTTTCCACTTAATCAACAATTACACAAAGTGAGATATAAATAGGGAGACCCGCCTAGGGTACCGAGCCACTCTCGGTACCCGCACCCATGGGACCGGGTCCATATCTAGACCCGGTTCCCTATACATGATATTCTAACAAAACTCATCACGCAGACCTCCCAGAAAAATAAAAGTGTGGTCCATCCATTCTTTCTGCCAGTACAGTTCATGATCAGAACCACACTTCCAGTCATCATTCACATGATAATCCAGTTCCTCCCATTTAGTCTTCAGGGCCGCATAGAAGGATGCCACAGACAAGTCACCCTGTTTAAGAGAATAGATGCTGCGTTTAATCTGGTATGTACGCAGGACTCTCTTTTTACGGCCATACATCCTCGCAAGCACAGTAGTAAGACTTAGGTTTTGAGACCTGATCTAGTGGAACTATGGAAGATTCAAACAAGGGCAAAGGTTGCTTAAGTAGAGCCAGGCAAAGAGCGAGGGCATCAAACAAATACCACAAGGCTCATGACAAGGTAAGCTGGAAAGGGAACTGTGAATACAGTAGCAATGATGACAACAAAAATGGGAAAACATAACAGCACACCAAATGATCTCACTTGAGAAAAATAACAGCAAGATCTGGTATATAAAAATATACAATAAACAAAACAATATTGTACATATATATTAATAAAAAAGCACAATAACCACTCTTAATTTGTAAATAAAAATTGAAAACGTGATATTACTAATTTGTCTTTATCAGCAAAAAATAATGTGCATAAAATTCATGATACCTCCAAATGGTAATTGGTAGGCGACATGGTAGTATAGTTGGAAACTGGGAACCCAGTGAGAACAGTGACACTGTGATTTGAGGGAGAGGAGGTAGAGGAAAACAGAGCCTTGATGAGCTTTGAGCGAGTTTGCTTTTCGAAAAACAGAAAAAATATGAAACAAAAAATATCATATGGACAGGTTCCTTAACACCCTCCCTCAAAACTTATGATGAACTTGCCGAAAGTTTGCTAAGAGGAAAAAATGACCATGGATCTCCAAGACCTTTGGTGAAGAAATCTACTAGTTGAAACTCCGAAGAGACATAGGGAAGCTCAATAGTTTTCTTGAGGAACTTCTCACGTATGAATGGCAATCCATTTCACTGTGTTTGATTCTTTCATGAAATGAGTGATTTGACATACAAATTGTTGTTCTATTATCACAACACAATTTAGAACGTCCTTCAAGTTTTACTCCCATGTATCTGATGAAGCTCCTTAGCGAAACAATCTCCACAGTGGTTGCTGCCATAGCACAATCTTTTGCTTTTGTGGAGGACAAAGAGATCTTTAGTTGATTTTTACATCTCTAAAAATCAATGAAAGTATCTAGAAATAGATAAAAACCAATAGTAAAATGTCTAACATTAGGGTCTTCTCTCCAATCAGTATCAGCACAAGCAATTAATTCTAAAAGAGATAATGAGAATAAGAAGACCCCTTTGTTAGTAGTGCTATTGATATATCTTACAATTCTCATGCACGAGCCCCTATATGGATAGTGGTAGGAAGAATATTGAAGCTGACTAGCAACATGTACTGCATGAGCTATGTCAAGCCTTATAACAGTCATGTATGAGAGAGCACCAACAAATTGTCAATAAGGCATGAGATGTTCAAGAGGTTCACCAAATTAATTCAAACATTTTCACATCAAGAGCTTCAGGTGTTGCTTGCAATCACCTCATCGGTTGTTCCTGAGATGTCAACAACATCTGCAACAAAATTTCTTTGTGATAATAAATAGCCTCTCTATGAGTAGCATACCAAGAAAATATGTTAGAAGCCCTAAATCTGACATATCCAATTCTCTTTTTTATTTTTATGTTGTAAAAAGTGTATCATAAGTCGTATTGGTCCAGCCAATAGATATGTTGTATTGCAAAGTATCATATCATAGCGTATACATATCGCCAAATCATTTTTTTCATTTAAAAAATTCAGAAAAATTAGAAATCACGAAAAATGTTCTTTATAACAAACATGTTACACATAATTATAGGCTTATTATAGCTATGAAGTTACTTCATGAACATTCACAAGTCACAATATCATATGATAACACAACATGACCTAAGACATCAAGAAAATTAATTTATAACATAGATCTGCATGATAACTCATAAGTCAGTCATAAGATCCATTACACATCAAAAAATAAGTTTTAATTGTTATACATCACATCACAAGATGAAATTATTCAATAATCAAAAGAAATTAGGGTTTCTCCAAATATTCATTAGCCCTAATCACAAGAAAAGATGCCCTTTTAAGAGGCCTAACCCTAAGATCCGAATTGGATCTTGGGTCCACAAAAATAAAAGATCAAAACCCAAAAATACAATAAAATCCAAGACTCCAAATAAGCCTAAAGGCCCTAAACGGATCCGAATATAAGAAAATCTGGTCTACACTAGACTATACTGCGTTAATCTCCCCAGGTTGAAGACTTCAGCTCCTGACGAAGGTGTGCGTTCGGATTGGTAGAAGATGAGCAGCGATGGGATGAATCTCCCAAGACTCGCCTACAGCACGTACGTAGAGTAACCTCTCCCTGTTGAGATGAGTCTGCAACAGAATCCTTAGCCTCAATCGCCCGATATATATGTGGTGTTGGTTGTGGGACTGATGGCCATGAGAAGCACCTTGCATATTAGTAGCCTCTGTTGGCTGCTCAATTTCTGGTGAATCAATGGTATCACTGTGGGGATATAAATCAGCCACATTGAAGATGGGTGATATGTGCCAATCATCGGGGAGCTCTGTGAGGCAAGCATTCTTGCTAGATGCTGTAGGACATGGTAGGGACCATACTTACGAAGACTCAGCTTATGATAAACATCAATAGGGAAACACTCTTGACTTAAGTATACCCAGACAAACTCTCCTACCTCAAAAGTAACCTCTTTCCTACCCTGGTCGTCATAGGCCTTGTAGGACCCATAGCTCTCATGTAGTTTTTGCTTGGCTTGCACATGAATGTCATGCATGTAAGCGACCGCATCTAAGGCCTGAGGATCAACATCAACAGGAGGGGACACAGGAACCAGGTCAACAACATAAGCAGGTGAGTGCCCATAGACAATGTGGAAGGAAAATTTTCCAGTGAACGGTTTACTGAACTGTAGTAGGCAACTAGGCTTGGGGTAACAGCAGATCCCAAGTTTTGACGTGATCGCCAACGAGACAATAAAGTAGGTTCCCTTGACTGTATTGTGTCACTTTTGGTATTGAAAAATTGATTTTGTGGTTATTTAGCATTACACTATGTTACTCAAGTCATGTATCTAAGTTTGAACCACCGATACATTTTAATGTAGTGTTTTAGAATGTTGGATGAATCATTCAACAAATAAGAATAACTGCCACAATAGCAATCAATAGGAGAAACTAGGGTTCACATTTATGTGAAAGGAGCACTTTTTCACATGTAATTCTTAACTGCCACAATAGACATGTGAATGAGAGGCTTTCCAATTTATGTGAAAAAGTGCTCCTTTTGTCTTTGTCTTGCCCAGCTTACTGGTAAGGAAAATTTATCCACAATTGATTTTTGCTGACAAATAAATTTCAAGTTCTCACCCAAATGGAAATTGGATAATGGGGATACCAACTAGGGTTCACATTTGACTACCTAACTCATTCCTCCATGAAAGGAAAGTTATTTTATTTTCTTCAACTGGAGTTTATGGAAAACCCACATATTCTGGTAGCAGAAGCTCAGTAAGGCAGCCAGTGAGTGTTTTTTTGCTAATCTGTTTGTCCTTTCTACTCGAAAATCAACTAAAGCCTTTTAAGATCGCTCATTTTCTCAGCCATGTCTAACAAACAGGAAAGCAATGCAATGTCTCAAAATAAAGAATAAAGTAAGAAGTGGAGAATCTTTAAACCATCCATGCCAATAGTGCTTTTGAAAACATATTAAAAAATGCAGAAAAAATACAGAGACAAGGAGGGGCCAGGCCTCCTCTGACACCTCCTTGACTTGTCCTTGAGTATAATTACTACACTCAGTTCTTGGCCCATGACATTTTGTTTGCATTTAATTTTCCAATAAACAGCCTACATGAATGGAAGCTCCTCAATGAGAACTACAATATTCTGCAAGTTGAAGACTAACATAGTTCATTGAACTAATATGAACATCTACAAAATCAATAAAGCTACAACATCCTCTGTAAAACCTGCCTATTGCATTGAACAGACCATGAAAGATATCACATTCAAAACATAGAAAAGGGAAACACAAGTACAAAGAATCTGCAATACAATAAGAACAAGGAAACTATCACAAGGGCAAACAAACTCTAACATTTTCAAGAATGAAACATGTCCGAACATGCAATCTTCGTAAAGTAAATCATTGTTCATGAAACCAGCAGCAAGGTAGAAAGTAGAAAGTAGGAAAATCCAATTAAAATCTGCAACAAAACCAACAAGAAAAAAATGCAGTTAAACTTTCCATGACAGGCATACTTCAATTATGGTCATAAATAATTCTAGAGTTAATATTACAAACCATCAATTCTTGTGCCCATCTGATCAAATTTCTCTTTCACATGTTCACATTTTGACTTTTTTTTCCTACTCTTGCTAAGCCAATTCCAATACCACAAACACGTAAACATCTACCAGTTTCATATAGTTTGATTATGTAATGCCATTACTTCTTCAAGGTGGGGACCATAAAAATCAGAGATTTGAATTTCCAAACTGCCAACCAAAAATGTTGGTGATTGTGACGATAAAACAACCAATTATTTGTTGTTACTATCGCTTGTGGTTACCACTGCTATAGAAAATCCCAAGTACAGCGATCATTTTTTTTTTTTGCAAAAGTAATTGTTTTCTGAGAATTTTCAATCAATTCCACTTCTGTAAAGCCATAAACATATTGACCAAGAAAGCAGACAGCAAACCAAAAAGCAAATGAAAACCACAGAGCACGGGACTGAGACTCGATCATGATTCAGTATCTATAAGGTTACATGTAACAAACCACGATCATGATTCACTTCAACTAGTCAATCACTCGGTTTTCAAGCAAGAGCTAAAAGAATAAACATATATAACGTAAAAAAAATAAATTCAACTGTTTCGTATCAGTAGAGAACAAAAAAGCCAACACAATGCAGAACAGACAAAATCTAATTTAATTACAAAAGCCAACACATTATACAAGAGGTCACCATCCAACTCCATCAACCCAAATCGACCAGTTAAGAAGAAGAAGAAGAAGACCCTGGAGCGCCTAACACCGAGCCTCAACTTCACAAACCCCACGGGCGGGCCGGACTGCCTCTTCGTCATCTCTGCCTGAATCTGCTCCGGCGTCATTCCGGTGAAATCAGGAGGTGGCTCCAATTCAGATGGAGGCCGAGTGTTCGCCTTCTTCTTCCCCCACTCCCTCCAGGCCTCGTCCTCCTCGTCGTCGACCACGTCGTCCAGGAAGTCGGTGATACGTAGTCTCTTCTTAGCATCTGAAACGATGAGTAGGAAGGCGAAGAGCAACACCAACACCTTCAGATCGACCACGCCGGCGGAGGTGAACAACTTCTTCCTGTTCTTCATTCTCTCTCTCTCTCTCTCTCTCTCTCTCTCTCTCTCTCTCTCTCTCTCTCTCTCCTTCCCGGTCTCTCTTGCAGATCGTTCGATGTTCTCAAATCTCGCGATAAATTAGATTTTGTCGTGAAGTATATACGGTTGCACTAAGACGACTTCTTGAGAAAATTGTCTAACTATGGCAACTGGCTAAGTCAATTATTTTACAAGCATTTGTCATTTTGATTTTCGAGTGAGCAAAATAATATTTTATTTTATTCCTTTTAGTTGATTTGTAAAGTATGTGTTAACGCACACTTCATTTTCCTTTTGTCTCTATAATAACAATTAAAAGGAATATGGAGGAGGGACCGATAGCTGTGGACTGTGGAGCCTCGCGGTTGGGGGGGACGGTGTTCTTTGGGTGTCGACGGTGCCGGAGTAGCCCCTCGGCAAATCCGAGCCCAACAGACGGGGAGCTCCCGTTTGTGGGCATCCGTTGTGAATGCGGAGGAGCGCCCAAATCTTTCAGAGCTTCAGAAGCAGAGTTAACCATGGAGAAAGAGGTTCCGATCATTGATCACCACCCTGAAGCTTTGCGTCCAATGAAGGGAGCATTCCAATATGCAGCGGTTGCTGGTCTCTACGGAGGTAACTCGAGACTTGGTTCTGATTTCGGCTGTATCTTTGAACCGCTAAGACGCCAATGGAAGGAAGAGAGGAATCCCTGCTTCTCAGCAACTGGAAGCGGTAACTTTCTTATAAGAGTATACTCAAATGAAGCGCTAGTCATGGTGCTAAAGAGAAGGAGCCTCGTTTGTGGGTTCAAAAACGCTTGTAGCAAGCAGGTGGGAGCCAGGGCAAGAGATGAAAAAAATCCAAGACTAGGAGACTGTGGTACTGTGGATACGATTGCCAAATCTGTCGGTATACCTCTGGAATGAATACACGTTTCAATAGATAGCGAGGGGACTTAAAGGCAGGTTGGTAGGGGAAGATCAATGCACTAAAATATGGGGGTGGTTTGGCTTTGCTCGTATAGGAGTGGAGGTGCCAATATGTTTTTCCCCCATTCCAACGGTGGAGCTTCGGTCGAGTGACGGATCAGCATTCTCCCATCAAAATTTTTGTATTGTCACCATTGCGGTGCCATGACTCACTCTGAATCGGCTTGTTGGAACAGGGCAAATCTGTCTCAATCAGAGTGCAGATGGAAAGACCCTTGGCAGGCCGTTACTCTTTTGTTTGCATGGAAGCAAAGAAAAGGGAGGGATGGAAAGGAAAGAGAGGAAAAGAGAATGATAAAATGAAAGGAATGAAAAGGAAAGAAAAAATGTGATTATAAAAGCTTGTTTAGATAACAATGAAGGAATTCCTAAAATCATATTGGTTTGGATTACATAAATAAAATGAAATGATAAAATTTATAATATTTTACAATAATATCCTTAACATTCAAAAATTTATCATTTAAATAAAAATATTTTAAATTTAATTTTTTGATTTAATAAAAAAAAGAACCACACTTACTCTTAAACATTTCATTTTATAGTAATAAATATGATAAAAATTTATATCAATATCAAAAGGCTATTTTCAGGTGCACTAATTAGATGACATAAAAATTACAAAAACTTGATTTTGGTAAAAGGGCGTTGTGAAATACCATCCAAATCTCCATCTGTAGTAGAAAGGAAGAGAAAGACAGACCCGTCACCCATCACTTTTGACCAACGGCGAGGAGGGAAAGAAAGAGTCATGCAAGGTTGGTTGTTCTTTTTACTAGTAGGTAGAAATGGTATACACGGTAGAAATGAATAAGCTTTTCATTTCCTTTTTAATCCTTTCAATTTTAAAAAGATTGGATTTACATTAGAGTTCCATTTCCTTTTTATTCCTTTGCAATCAAACAAACCTTTTACTTTTCTTTCCTTTCATTTCCTTTCTTTTTAATTAATCAACCAAATCTTTCCTTTCCCTCCATTAAGGACTGTCTCCAAAGGCTATAAAGTAAGGGATGTTGGTAAAAGTACGAGGAAAAACTAGGAGCAAAAAGCTTGGTTGGGGATCAGGATCGATGCTTAGTCAACCCAAAGGTGGTTGTCAATCCAAAGAGGGCTGCTGTAGAGAGTCAGCATGGGCATGTACATGGCGAAGGTGAAAGGTTGGGCGCATAAGATGCGGTGCATAGTCTTCCTGCAATGGTAGTAAACTCTGTCACTAGACATGCGAGTGGAAATCTGAGTTCCAAAATGGCACGTAATACTCTCTCCCTGAGCTCTCCTAACTCTTTGATGCTTCTCCCCCACATTTTCCTGTCGGGTGGGACAAAGGATTCCGGTAGTTTTGGTTTTAAAGCATGAACGAATGGTAAAGGTAGGTGTATGTTCATAAACTCGAACCCCATCAACTATCTGCTCCAAGCAAAGGCACTGGAAGAGGAGGCGAATCTTCGACTAGACTCAGTTCTTTCCATCAAAAGCAGATGGACAGAATTTCACTTGCAGATAGGAATTTACAGTTGGAGGCTCAGGTTGGCTAGACGATTGTGGGAAGAAAGAGGAAAGACCAAGGTAAATTGGTAAAAGGGGAGCTACTCCTCCCTCAGAAAAAGAAACTAATATGCAAGAAGAAGATGCAGAGGAGCCTCCCAGAGTGGAGGCAGAGATAATTTCTGAATGTTAGCATGGAACATGAGGGGTGCTGTGAAGGGGACGACACAACAATACCTCATTGACCTTTGGAGGAAAGATAAGCTTGTTTGCAGCTTTTTGATTGACACTCAAGCAAAGCGTTGTGTGTTAGAGAGCTTGATTTTGAGAAATGGGAATTAAGCTAGAAGCTAATGAAGATAAGGATGCAGGTAGGGCCTGTGTGGTCTGTATATGGAATTCGATGAAGATGAAAGCTCTTTCATGGGATAAGAGCAGGTGGTGGTTAGGAGGTCTTTCCCAGATTGTTGGTTTCCTGAACGCTTCGATATGATGGGCGTCTACATGCCTTGTCGCCCAGGCCTTTGCAGAGAAGCATTGTGTGAGCTAGAGGAAGCCCTTTGTGCATCTAACATCTCCACTCTCGTTTTTTGGGGATTTCAATGGTACGAAGGATGTCAGCAATAAGACCAGAAAGGTTCCTAATTCTCAATCCTATAGAAGTTTCAACAGTTTTGTAACGTCTGTGGGTTGTAGGAAATTATAGACCCCTAATAGCATTTATATGCTTCGTCAGACCGTCGCGACATGAAAGAAAGAATCTATTGCAAGCTAGATTCGGCATTTGCCAATAAAAAATGGATGGAACGCAACCCCTATCATTGTGCTTTGCAGTCTAAAGTCTGACCTTCTTCAGACCATAAAGCCCTGATCATCATGTCATAGGAGAAGCAGCCGCATCACTGGAGAACTAATAGATTTTTCTTCAAGCCCTGGTTAATGATGTCAAAAGCTCATGAGATCATCCGGACGAGTGGTCCAGGAGATATAATGCTTGCCCGATGCTTAAAGTGTTTCTCAAGCTTAATAAAGTTAAGCATAAGCTTAAAACTTGGAATCGTTGTCACTTTGGCGGCTTAGATCATAGAGTTCACAATCTTTACTTGCAGCTAGAGAGTTTGTAGCTCCAAATTGAAAGAAGTAATATTGAGCTTATGGGGTAAGAGTCATCCATTAGCAATGAGCTGGAAAAGGCTTTACTAATAGAATAAGTCTTTTGGAAAAACAAATCTAAGGTGTGATGACTTAAGGAAGGAGGAAATGTTTTTAAATAAAACTGAAAATTTTCTCTTTTACAAATTTTTTTTACATCAAATAGTATATCAACAAAAGGAATGAACTCTACACACTAAAGAGAGGGGTGAATGCAAAACAAGATGGGTTGGTTTGGTAGAAAAACAAACTTCATGAACTCACTCATAAAAGTAGGCTCTTCTACACAAAAAGTCTATTGACGAATCCAATAAATGTTGGGTCAAGAGCTCATTGGAACTTTTGCAAATGGTTTCCTTTTGCAAAGGAAGCACAGGATAAACCAGTCTCACAAAACACGTTTTTTTTTTTTAACGTGATAAATCAAATGGCCATTTAAAACTTAAAAAAACACATTTTTTAATGTTAAACATGATATTTTAACGCATTTTTTCACTTTTTTAATTTTTTCAGTTTTTAAATGCCAAACAATTTTTTTTTATTTGTTGCAAATCTACTTATCATGTGTGTTTGTGTTATTAGTTTCTCACTTATTTTATTATATCCCAATACATAAAAAAATGGCAGACAAACAATTAGCGATAAAAAATGGGACCGAAAACAAAAATCTATGTCATTGACCTCAAATAGAACCAAAAGACACATTTGAAGCATCATATAGTCCATACTCCATAATACCTATGTCACATAGGTACGGATACCTATGTGCTAGTACGGTATGGGGAAGTACGACATTTTCGCCAATCCTGGTACGATGATATTTATATATTTTTGATTAATTATATACATGAAATCAACAACAAAAGCAACATAAATATAAGAAACAAATGGCACGGCATGAGATTGATTTCAAATCGGGAAATAGATGAGTTTGTAGGTGTAGTAGAACATGTTCACTTATGGAGCAAGCTAAAAATCTAGACAAAGATTTATCCAACTCTCTAACAATGACAAAAGAAACAACAAAAATAGGGGAACCAATAACGAAGGAGGAAAAATCTATAGCACCCTAAGAAGAGAATGAAAAAAACACTTACCTCGCTGGCCGACGTCCATCGTCGATCACCGCCGGCCAACGTCCATCGCCAGTCACCGCCAGCCAGCAAAGCTCTCCATTGCATCCATTGCCAGAGCTCTCCATTGCATCCATTGCCAGAGATATGTTGTATGAAAGTAAGGAAGAAGGAGGAAGAGGTGTAAGGCGAAAATGGGTTCATTTGAAGTGGTTTGGATTGGTTCCGACTCAAAACTGATCTGAACCGTACCAAGGCGTACCATCGTATCAGAATCGGCATACCGCCGTACCAGTATGGGTACATGGGCAAAACCCACGTATGAGACGTTGCATAATACTTGTACATTTGATTCCTCTTGTGCAATCCATTTTACAGAAAAGCCTTAAGCAATTTGTAAGGAATATGGATCACCACTGCCTTCTGGTTCCCATAGATGTCAATTTGGATTTAGTGCCCAAAATGAGAAAAAAAAATTATCCATTAAAGAATGCTATAAAAAACATAGACACTAAGAGGGCGTTTGATGGGCACTGGACACGCAGGACAGGACATGCGTGTCCTGTTTAATTGCTTTTGTTATCAAACGCTGTCCACGGTACACGATGGACAAAACAGACAATTAGACAGGGGTATAAATTTAACCCCTGTTCTTCGCTGTTCCGAGCTAACCCTCGGAACAGCGCCTCGGAACAGCCTGGAACAACAGCGCCTGCTCACCCCCGAGCGCATCCCTCGACTCCCGAGCGTCCCTCGAGTTTTCCCCTCTCTCCTCCTCCGACTCCTGAGCGTCCTCCCGAGTTTTCCCCCTTTCTCTGCATCCGACTCTCCCTCTTCTCTTTGAGTCTCCCCTTTCCACAGCTCTATGCCTTCCTCCCCTGCTTTACGATTTCATCTCGAGTGATCACCTCATTTCTGCAAGTCCATAGTTGGGTGAACAACTTTTTCAGGTGATTTTTCTCCCGTTCTCTTGTTTTCTCTCTCGCTCGCTCATTCTTGTCTCTGATTTGCAGTTGATTTACAGTAGCTAGGGTTGCCCCGTAGGCCCTTCTTGCCTGCGGAAAGAAATTTTTAAGTTATTTGCATCCAAAACATTTTTTGTGGCTGCGTATCCCTCTCTCTGTCTTTTTGTCTTCCTCTCGTTCTCTATCTTTCTCTGTCTTCCTTTCTGAAACACCCGAAAGGTCGCCGACACGGTTGTTGATCGGCTTTGCCTTTCCTTTTTGCAGGTGTCTTCCGCACTTCCTCGCAATTTCGAATTTGTGGAATCACGTTGCTGAGGAAGAGGTAAATGCCCTCTTTGCTTGCCCGTCTTCTCTATTTCAACGGCTGAAATCTTATTTGCAATGTAATTTTATGACCCTTTATATTTTTGAACAGCATTTGTATACTGATTTTGATTCTCTGTAACGTCTGGCATCTTGCATACATCTGTCTATGCATTTCAGTGAGGAACTTCTCTTTTGGCCAAGTATAACTAAGCCGCCTAGTGTCACTAGTGAGATGACCATCCATACGACAACATAAAATAGTTGAGAGCTAATGAAATCTCCTCCTCATGATGAAGGCTAAGAGGAGAACGAAAACTATATTATGAATTCATCTGTAATGAAATAGTTGAGAGCTAATGAAATCTCTTCCATAGATTTTCTTTAAATGCAAGTTGCTGATTTAATTTTTGAGGTTAGCTTTGTATGGCTAGCTTCATGAGCGATTGCTTTTGATGTTAGCTGTCGAAGATTCCCTTCTTCCTATAAATAGGGCTAAGAAATGGGTTTCCCTTCACACTAATCAATTCAATGGCAGTTTTCAGTTGTTGAGTGTGAAATCTTGTTAGTCTGATTTTACTGTTGCTTTTATGAAAGTTTTTCTTTTGAGGAAGGAAATGGTCGAGGTAAGTGAATTTCTTTCCCATGGAAAAGCAGTAGTTCAGTGAGATGCAAAAGCAGTAGTTCTTCCTTTTCATTTTTGATACTTTACATACTCATACTGGCTCGTGAATACCTCAATGTGAAATTTGTGGATCTGTCAGATGAACAGGCTGGCTATTTACACTCGAACATTNATAGTCTGCCCCTTAAGGCTGTTTATTTTCATAAGAGACCTAGCCTAATGTTAGGAATTAGCAGAGTTATCTGGCATCTCTTTGGGCATATAATCAAGATCTTACTATTTGATGTTGGTATATAAAAATGCAACAGTGATGCATAGTCTCGTTCGTATACATTGAACAGCGTGAGGTGCAAGGGTTGTATAACGTATGCATAGTCCACTCAAGTTAAAATTGTACAAGCAGCATGTGTTCTGCATAATTTTATAATTAGCCACAATCCAAATGCTGAACAATTTCTTGTTGATGGTATAAATGATAGTGAAGTTAGTGAAATTATAAATGACGATGAAAATACTGAACAAACACAAATACGTGGTAGCAACAATGAATTTCGTGAGCAAATTACTTCAACAATGTGGAATGATTTTGTTTCAAGTAAGATACTCATTTTCTAACATTCTCATTATATTATATGTCATTGTTTTAATTATATTTGGTTATTTTAATATTTTATGATGATAATTTAATTATTTTTTTGTCTTTTAAATTTCTAAAATGCAGGAACCAGACCGTGATGCATCTTCTAAAGTATCACATGGATTTGATGAGAAGAGTAGTGTGCAGAACAGAAGACTCCAGACCGTGATGCATCTTCTAAAGTATCACATGGATTTGATGAGAAGAGTAGTGTGCAGAACAGAAGACTAGTTATCTAGCAAGTTGTCATAGTTGTTTTTATTTTATAGCTTAGAACAATTGAATATTTTAAACAATTTGTATGAGACCATGGTGTTTTAACATGTTAATACTTGTTAACTTTGATAGAGAAAATTGTGAGATGTTCGTTTTTGTACTATGACATTCATGAAGAATGATTCATTTTATGTTTAATTGAAAGTCTTTCCTATTTTATAGCTTAGAACAATTGAATATTTTAAACAATTTGTATGAGACCATGGTGTTTTAACATGTTAATACTTGTTAACTTTGATAGAGAAAATTGTGAGATGTTCGTTTTTGTACTATGACATTCATGAAGAATGATTCATTTTATGTTTAATTGAAAGTCTTTCCTGCTTGAACTGTTAAGATATTTGAAGAGATGTCATGTTATGGCTAAGAGACCCGCCAGATCTCTTTCTTTCCATCACATTCTTGTGAAAGTGTCAACTGTTCTTCCAATTTTTCATAAAAGCTTTGTCACAACTATGGTCGTCATTCTGAACTGGTTCCTGTGTATTTGATTAAATGTATGCTTTTACTCCTTACAAGAAGAGTTCATTTGAAATACTTTCAGAACCGAGGTGAAGGGCGCACGCTCTTACAATATTTGAACATGTTCTTTCCAATGTGATGTGAATGCATCTCCTTTTGTTCATTGGCGTTTCATATTGTTTCTTGATAAAAAGCTTCTAAGTTTTTTGTTTTCAAACCATGGAAGACACAAACATCGGACAGAACGGATAGATCGGACAAAACAAAAACAAAGGTCAGACAAGATGGACAGAACAGACAGAACAGACACACACGAAACAAACGACGGACATGAAAAACAAAGTGTTTTGTTCCTAAAATCATCAAACGGTGGACAAGGGACACCATTGTCCATGAGGACAGGACAGTGGTGTAATGGACAGGACGTCCTGTCTGTCCTGTCCCAGTGGACAGCAATCAAACGCCCTCTAAAGTAACAGTACATGAGCAGACACGCAAGTGACATTGAAAAATATCAAGAGAAGCAACAAGAGCAGATTACTGGAAGAAAAAGCTACCCTGAAAATCGCTGTAACAGACGTCGAAATCTGGAATCGTAGGAAACATGTAATAATCGAGAGTGACGATGCGAATGCTGAAAATTCACGACACTCCCTCCTGTGACGCCATTCTCCGGCGAATTAGGGCACAGATTCACCGCGATGTCGACGATAGGACATGAAATGAAGCGATCGCAGGAACACCCCACCCCTACAATGGTTTTGATCTTCTTTGGCCGTGCCATTTGAAGTATGTATAGTTGAAGAAGGGTGGGAAGCTGTTGAGGCCTGAGGGTGGTAGATTACAGACCACGCGTTCTTGAACCGAGACGATGCGCCAAGCGTCGCGACACGTTATCAACCAAACAGAGGCATGAGGATTGTTATCAACCAAGCAAATAAGCTTCACTAAGAATATCCTACAAAATTTCATGTAAATAATATTCCACATGTAATAAAAGATGAAATAACATGTAATACAAAATGATGCTAACCTCACCCAGTTATATGTTGCACCACAGATGAAATCTCCAAACATATAACTAGCTACTGCGAGGATGAAAATGTCCATTTTACAAAATATAACCTTAAAATGTCATGAGAAGCAAACAAAGCAATATTTGTAACTAATTAAACCATATAAATTACAAATTCACTGCATATGAGATAAAAGACCATATTTCATTTAGAAACAAGTAGACACAAAATAGGTCAAATACAGATATGAACAGGTTTCACATAGTTTTAATTTGCAGGCCAGTTCTGGACCTAATGCAGACTGGGCTCAAATGACATAACACATGAGATTATGTGACACCATCATCTGATAAAAAATATTACAACCACTAAAAGTAAAATGGATCCACTAACACCAGTGCCAGGATGTTGCATCTACTTCTTTTTTCCCTCAAAGGCCACTTCCTCACCATTAAAGCAGTTCAATCCAAACCAGTAACATATCTTCTTGTGACATGAACTTTTCCAGTTTGTTCATTTCCTCCTTTTCCCTCTCCTGGTACTACTCTAAGTTGTACAAAGGCACATTACACGGTGAAACATTTAAGGAAAATTCCAAAACAAACAACTGATGAGTCTACAAACGGTGAGAACATAGTAAAACACTTTGAATGGGAAAATGAAAATGCCCAGAAAATGTACGGCACTCCCATTTAGGTCCTATAAATAAGTAAACTGTAGCTAAGGCATGGTCTTGAACCAAGTTCTATTCACCTCCACCATATCCACTTGCAGTTAGCTAAACATCAAATCCAAGAATATGGTGCAGAATAAGCAGAGTTTCTCATATGCAATTTCAGATGTTCCTGACGTATAATTTCCACAAAACAGTGACCCTCATACATCTGCTACCAGCAGAGCATGCTATGGTACTACATTCAGTATGTTAAAGAAATCGATAGGAGTGCATACTTTTTATAGAATATCCAAAAAATTAGAGAACCAAAAGATTAGGGAAAAACAAGGGTATAAGAGACACGTTTGCCTGGTAATGAACTGCCAGCGACCTAATTAGTAATGAACTGACAAAATCAATGTGCATAAAGTCAGTTACTCTTCTACCCTCCTTCTTCATACATGCAAGACACTGACTTCATTTTTGTTCCATTCCTTAAGATAACTACCACCAATTATATAACAGGGGCCTTTACGATGGCGGGAAAGGACCTTAGAGCTTCATTGATGGCGTAGCATATCATAAATTGATTTTTAAATTCGTAAAAAGATAAAAAAAAATTCATAAAAAGTAGAAAAAAAATCGGTAAGATCAGGAAAAATAGAGAAAACTTCAGAAAAAATCAGGAAAAATGGATTCCATATAAAAAACTCATCACATCATTCATAAGCCACAATATATTGACAAAACATTTTAAAATGAGGAATCAAAGATTCATAATAGCATAATAGCTCCTACTAGCTCCTGGCAAAACATGGAGCCTAAAGGTTGGTTCTAATATGTTCTTATAAACATGTTGCACTTTTAACGATGTAATTGAGAATTTTTAGAAATTTTCACAAACTATCAACAGAAAAGCTTCAAGTTAGTCTGAACAGCTGTATTGCAAAATAAGAATTACTCTAAGCCGATTGAGTTTCCACTAAGGAAAGTTTAATATAGTTTCTTCCACTGTACTAACCATGGCAAGGGCACCGGCATCAACTACAGAACGAAGATGAAGAGGACAAGCTCTGTGGGCACATGTATTTTGGACACAGCCAACTTTTCCATCTTTCCCATGAAACAACACCCATGGCTCCTCAAAGCAGTCTATTGGAATTTGAATCAAAATAAACAGCATATGTTGTCGTTCTGAATTTGATTACTCTTACGGCAAGGATATTAAAATCCTGCACTAAAAGATCTATACCAAGCCATGTTGGAATGCACAGGGCTTTCCAGCTGCATTTGCATAGATCTACTACTGTGACTGTCCTGATACTGGTAAAGAAACATATGAGAGGAAACATTTGTCCATTGCTGCAGTGTATATATTATTATGCAGTATATACATAATAATATATAATCTTGTATATACTATTATATTATACAAGTTGTGATTTATAGGTACATTAAACAAATATATATATATAGGTAAATATATGTTATGTACATATACATATAATAATGTGTATATTTATTTTTATAATAATATTATTATATAAAATATATGTATGATACATATATATTGTAATATGTAATGTATATGTATATATATAAACAATATTTGTAAATATATATAACATTTAGGACAATATGTACTATAATGTATATGTACATATTATAATGCTACAACACATATAATGCATAAATTATATAAATATATTATACATATTAAATATATATTATATGTCATATTGTACAATATATAATATATATTATATACATATTATATGTTATATTGTATGAAATATAATAAAAATATAACATTATATATACATTATAAGTTATTACGTATAACATATTTTATTCACATATTATAATGCATAATGTATATAATTATAGTAATGTCTATTAATGATATATTACTAGAACAATAATGTATATGTATAATATACAATATATTTATATTATGTATTATATGCCAAACGTATAATATATATATATATATATGTCATATTTTAAAATATTATATATATAAATATAGGCATATATATATATATATATATATATATATATATATATATATATATATATATATTAATCACAACTGCAGTCTTTGGCTCCACTGAAGCAATGTTAAGAGGCTTCAGATAAGCATTACGCTTAACAAAAGAATTTGAAACTGCAACATATCAGCAAGATGATCCCTATATCAAATCACTTAGTTTGATCAATTTTGAACCATGTAATTTGACAATGCTAAGGCATACATGCAAAAACAAACAATGTGGGCAAAGAGGTGGAGCATTCAACCATGAAAGGGTTTCCTTGTTGAAAAAGTTCTTGAAAGATTTCCTTGGGAAGCTGGGAATAATGATGTAGTCTGACGTAGGCACTACCATGTCAAATTTTCAAACAGTGTTTCTTTCTAAATGGGCCTGAAAGCAAACACGGATGTAAAATCTCCACAAAATCTTCGGTTTTTTTCTTCCCCTTTTTGAATCAAAAAGAGACTGCTGGTTTTGTTTGTTATATGGTCAAACAAGTGGAACACAACTTTATTTTGAACAGAAATTTTGTTAACTCCTTAAACTGTCAGTTATATAGAACAAATTTATGGCATTATCTCTCTTATGTCAGTTGGTTTTGGTCATATCTTGAGATTTTACTCTGAGAAACAGAAGCATGGTTCAGATAATACATAACAGCACTTTGAAAAAGTAATATAATGAGAAAGTTCTTCTGTACAACCACCTTTCCAACTTCTACTTGAGCAGGAGTGCACGAACTGATGGTGGAATCCATGTCTGCCCATTTTCAATGATGATCTTATTTCTCACCTGGCCTTGTGTCTCCTTAGAGAAGACTATTTCGCACATGCCATGTCTGTCAAACCACCTCCTGGGTCCTACTAAAGTTTTCCTTTTCTCTTTAACAGTTTCAATGGAAAAGCTGGGATAATGCAAAAAACTCGATGGCGGTATTCAACTCCTGACCTTCTTCAATCTCAAGGTCTTTAGTCCAACCCCTTAACCAGGTGAATGAAGCTTTTGTTAGCTGTGTTGCAAAAAAGTGGTACTTCAAAGTATGAGGAAGAACCCAATAAAATGGAGTTGAAAAGCTCAAGTGAATTGTTTTCAAGATTGTATAATTAAACGGGAAGTTCAAAGAAATTCTTCTACGTATATATCAAAAATCACTACATTAAATGATTGCCTTTTGTATGTTGTATCATACCTTTACATATCGTGCCGGTGATTGTTCATCTCATTTATTCAATAAAGTTTCGTGTCGATCATGTATTCTTTCCTTGGCCTACTCCCTTTTTATCTCACACACACATACACACAAATGACCACCACGTAAAGTTAGATGGGAGAATTCATGGACTCTCTCTCTCTTGCCTTCCTCTCTTTTTCGAGTATTCTTGATCAGTTTTAAGGATTGTTCGTTCCATTTCATGCTAACTAATCAATAGCTTAAACTAAATAAAGAAGCACATAGTCTACTCCAAAATTATAATTCAAATACATGTATGGTCTAGGTCTAGGATCCGTAGTCAAGTTTCTTTAGGTATCATTAATGCGGTTATCATGTACTGGTTAGGGCTCTGGATTACTCTGGGCGCTTCTACACTTATAAGCTTTTCAACCAAATGAGAGAATAGTATTTGCTTTTTATTACTACCTTGGGACTTTTATGGTTCCGTAAACCTTACAAATCAAGATGAATAATGAAAGGATTTTTCGGATCGCACTTTAACTTCCAATCATTTGTATCTATTCATATATGATATCTTTATTCTCGATACGAATTTCTAACCCAAATCTCTTGCTATGATTGCTAAATGTATAATGTACAAAAGAGGTTAAATATAAAGTTATAAAACCAATCCACGTGAAATCTTGAAAACCAGTTCAGCGGTTCATGCTAAAACCCAATGAAAACCATGAAAGTTACATATCTGACAACTAAACCAGCTGATTTTTCATCAGAAAAAAAAAATCCAAGCAAAGAACAAAAAACTGTCCACTAGCCATGGAGAAAAACAGTTTTCTAACGAACATGCAATGACAAGATATGCATCATTTCGTAAAAGATGACATATTGTTCAACCTTCACATTCGGAAGTTCAAACTATAGCTGCCGTTGACGATCAGTAGCTTAAATATGATAGAAAATGCATTTCACATTTCAACATCTAATTGAAAAACTGCAGGATACCTTGAAAGATTGCACATCTACCTGGCCATAAAAGCAAAGGTGAGACAAATATACCTTGTTATATCATGGAAAGCAATGTGCTTTAGCTGTGGAGCTGCTTACACTGAATGAGTTAAGAAATACGCAACCCTCGCAAATTTACTTTCCGAGAAGAATAGAATCTTCATTCTGTTTAGGGGTCTCTACGGATGGTCAATACGATTGTCAACTAATTGGGAGGCACAGTTCCGACTGATACGCAGGGTTCGTTATCAAGAAATAGAGAGAGAGAGAAACGGTTACATGAATCAAGACGGAAGAGAGAACGATGAACTCGAAAGGAAGCCTCTCGAACGATCGCTAGTGTCCCCTTTTTTCTTCTTTCTTATTCTATCAATCCACAATCACCTCTAACTGCTCCACCAACCACCGAAGATCGCCCGGGTTGAAGATAACACCACCTTAGCCATTCATCTTGCTCTTAATCCCAAACCTTTTTATCTCCAGCCCAATTCTCTCCTTCTCCTCACTTCTGTTATATTATGTGTTAAATATATACACACACACACACATATCATATGCATATTATATATGTTGAAACATGTAAAGATGGGTCTCGGGACCGTGGATGTAGACCCGATCCAGCTTGTAGCCCTTGTTGGGCCTTACTTAAAGACGTGTAACCCTAATTTCTGGTGTTAATGAAGTTCTAAGAGAGAGAGAGAGTCTCGCGGCTAGTGGGCACCAGGCCTCCTCACCCGTGGTTTTTTTCCCTCTCACTGAGGATTTTCCACGTTACATCCGTGTTTGATCTTTATTCCTCGTGTTTCTACTGTTTCTACATGGTATCAAAGCAAAGTTCTAGTTTGTGAAATTTTTTGCCGGCTGTGAAGTTCCGGCCCTGACTGTTCCATTGCTCGCTGCCCTTGTTCCGGCGCCGCCCCTGCCACCGCCACCGCTTCCATTGTTGCCACCGATTCCGGCTGCTCTTGCTGCTGGTTTCTAGCTGCAGCCCGTCATCGTTGCCTAGCTCTACCGCTGCTAGTGTTCTGGTTAACGCCGACGTTGGTGGTTTCGCCGTCCAATGTTACTGTTGGTAGTAGTTGGCGATCATGGCTGATTCTTCTTCCTCAATAGTCAATACCGATCAGACAAATGTTGGGATCTCGAGAATTGAAAATTTTTCCATTCAAGTTACTACCATTCGGCTCACCAAGGAAAATTACCTTCAATGGTCCGCTACCATCACCATGGGGATTGCTGGTCGAGGCCGTATTGCCTATGTGAATGGGAGAAAGGTTGAACCTGTTGCGACTAGTGCAGCTTGGGATAACAGTTGCTGGCTCAGCCGAATGCCTCTGGCGAGCTGCGGTTCAATCCGACGGTGGAATTGAGGCCGGTCACAAAGTGGGGCGGAAGCCATGGGAATCGGCACCATGGATGGTCTCGGTAGACGACCAGGGGACCACGAGAATGGATCCATGGAGGCTAGCTTTCTTGAATGCACTGGTTGATGAGGTTCTCGGTCTCGTCAATGTCCATCCAGGAAAGATGAAGGGGTACAATGCCGTTGTGCGACTCGGCCCCTTCATCAAAAAATTCTTCCTGATGTCCCGCGAGAAGAGAGAATAAGGGAGAGCGAGAGAAATGAACAAGAAAAATGGTGGATTAAAATGAGAAATTCTAAACAAATTAATTTCTTGATATTTGTCTTGAAAATGTATTTTAGTTTGATTTAAATTTTTTTAGTTGACCTGAAAGTCCTTTGAATTTGATTTAAGATCATCCACAAATTGATTTTAATTTATTCCAAAATCTTTGTAAATTGATTTAATGTATTTAAATTGATTTGGAATTAACAGAGGTCGTTTGAGAATTATAGAAATTTTGAAATATTTGCAATTAACTTACAAATTGGATTGAGATTCCTTGCAACTAAAGAACATTCACAAAGTTTGTATAATTCATTTGATGATTTATTTCAAAATCCATTTGATTTTGAAAGTCCATGTAACCTGTTTGAAATTCAATGTATTAAAATATGAATCTTCGGATTTAGATCTAAACTTGATTAGAATTGAAATGGATCAAGATGATTTCGATATGAGAAGCTGCTTTAAAGAACGAATCTTGGATTTGAATATGAGATTTCTTAAGGCTTCATAGGACAATGATAGTACGAGATTTGGATCAGAAAATTCATATCGAGAACAAAGATATCATACATGAACATATACAAATGATTGGAAGTTAAAGTGTGATCCGAGTCTAGAAGTAAAGATTGAACAATGGATATTAGTTGGATCTGAATCATAATTGTGGTCCCAAAAATTCAAAATAATGAAATTAGACTCTGGATATCAAAATGAGTGAGGAGATTGTGAGATTAGACATACTAAGTTTTACGTTAAATTCATTTTGCAAGAATTTGCGTAATCATTATTAGAAAATGGTGGGGCAAAACAAGAAGATGATAGAACATAGGCTCCATGGTGGCAAGATGATCAAAAGTAAGAAAAAAAGGGTTTAGACCTAATTCAAGTGCAAGGCTTTCATTATTTTTTTAAAATGCTTTTAAAAAGCAGTTTGAAAATAACATTATAATCGGTAAAATGGTAATTTAGCCAAACAAAAATTTGGGCATGTGTACAACTGCCAATAATATTTCCATAATCATTTGTACTTGGTCGATATATCTTGCTTTTCCCAAGTATGCCAATTATGCTTCTTGGTGGGACTTGGAAGTAGATTTAGCGGCTTGATTTCATTTTGGCTGCATTGACCGTGAGGATATCATTTTATGCTGCACTTGAGCACGGTAGATAGAGCTCAATTTGGGCAATCTTATATTTCGATTGAAACACAAAACAGTTTTCGCATCCCTTGTAAAAGTTTTGATTGGATGCTGGGGACATAGGTGTCATTAACTAGAATGACTTTAATTTCTATCAGGGACATGTTGGGAATTTTTTTTAATATAAGGGTAAAATTGGAATAAAATTAGAAGTAAAGACATAAAGGGAAAATTGTAAAAAAGTCAAGTGTGGATCATTGATTCATTAATGGCATATTAACTCACTTAAACTTGGATTAACCATGCAACTAGATAAACTTTAAGCTAACACATCGATTAGGATTGAATTGGAGTTAGTTAGCTCTAGTTAGACCTTGACAGGTGGTGCCATAGAGGTGGCACCACCACATCCTAGTGGGCTTTAGGCGCCAGAGAGAGGAAAAAGTTGGTTGGTGGGGGGGGGGGGGTAGGTGGAGGAGAGAAAGAGTTCCTACCTTTGACACATTTTTCTCTAATTTCAATGTAAAACTTTCAAAAAGAATCAAACAAGGCAAGCATGTACAGGAATTAGTATACACACTCACCAAGTAGTTGTCCATTCAAGAATCCACAACCTTTTTGGCATAAATTGGACACTAGTAGCAAATGAACCCAAATCCTCTCGGCTTATCATCCACATCCAACATTGGCTCCAGTCATAGATAGCATAATGATAACTACGACAAGCCTATGATTTTTTGTTAGAGAATGCAAAGATAAGTTTCAAATGTACCCAAAAGTACATTTGTGAACCATACTTAGAAGGAATATCCTCTTTATCTTGGAGAAACTTCGTTGTTTGTAACTCTATTGAGTAAAGATTCTGACTTGTTTGAATCCTTGACGCATCATGTGATTGAAAATGCAGGTTCTATCGGCACTGGAAGTGACATATACTCACTCATAAGCAAGGGAAGAGAACGGAAGACACGGTAGTCAAAAACCATGGCTACGGGTCTATACCGCTGAATGGAAGTCAGTATTCGTCTTTACCAGTGATTCTGTTCGTCGGTGCAAGGAACTTATACCGGTGATTCTGCGGCGCTATATGTCTTTATACTAGTGTTCGTCACCACCGCTATAAATATTGAACCCTCTAAAACGGTGATTTGCGCCACCGGTATATACGTTACGACTATAACGGTGAATTCCTTACCACCGCTATAAACTTTCAACGCTAAATATGTTTGTCATCCTTCATTTAAATCATGAGAAAAGAACGCTTTTTGCCCTTTTTTTTTTTTACTTAATTTTACATTAGTTCTTGATTCAGACTTCAGGGAGCGTTATCCACCTTCAGTCCAACCAACGAGTGAGAAAACAAGAGATAGTATTACAATATGTTGGCAGCACAGCAGCACAACTATGTTTCTGAAGTCAACCAGTTGAACTTCCCGTTCCCCAATGATTAACGAATAGCTTCTCTTATTACCTGTTTTCCTTGCTTTCCATAGGTAAAAGCAATAGAAAACAAGCAAAAAGACATATGAGCTGAAACTAACACGAATACAAGTCAAAATAAGAACCCTAAGTTGCAATTATAGGGCAAGAAATAGCTGGCAGAAATGTACTTTTATTAGGAAAAAGCAACAACAGTTTGTTTACCCTAAGGTCATATGGAAATACTGGGGTGCACGTCTTCGTAGATCACGAACTGTACTCAAAGGGTAACGTGGATATTTTCATTGCTCCTGGTCCCTTGTACCTGAAATGAATTGTTTTTGGACCGAAACCATGTTTTTGGATTGTTTGCACGCCAACAAAACTTGGTTTAAGCCTTCAAGGAAACAAATTTTTTTACAAGAGTAAAAAACCTGACTGCCTCAAGCTATTCATAAAAAGACCATGTTTTAGGTGTGTATATCAATTCTCAAACAAATAAACCATGTTTTTAATGCTCAATTAAAAAGCTTGGTTTTTATAAGGGTGTCAACCAAATGCTCTCTATGTGTTTGGGCTTGGGAAATGCAGCATATGAAGGAACCCTTGATGTGACCATCAAAAACAGACCTTGGTTTTCTATCCTACTATTCTTTCCACCCATTTACATTTTCTTATTTTGCAGAAAATTCATCAGAAAATAGTGTCCACTTAGCGACACACATAAACATGCGTGAGTGCATCATTAATAATGAAAAATAAAAATTGATCTTCAGACTTACTGGACGCTTGATCTCAGAAAGAAGCGCTGCATTTTGGATGGCTTCAAGGTCCTTCTCATTATCAATTTTGCAGAATGAACTACAATAACAACAAACTGCAAAAGATAACTTATAAATTTTACAAAGTGTCGTAGCATTGTATGAAAGTGAACATCTAAAATATTAATGAAAAAATTACTGTTAAAATGAAAAATTCATTTAGGGAGAGTTTGATTGTTCAGAAAGTTGAAAATCTTTTTCTAAAAACACATGGACCTCACACTGCAAACAATCATGGAAAATATTTTAACCCAAAAAAGACGTATGACCATAGGAAAAAATCCTTTTTGCATTTTGTAGATTCACAATGAATTGAATGTCGAAAACCTTGAGAACATGCACAAAGATACAAAAGAAATGCAAGTTGTGCTGCATAGAGAATTCTTACCAAAAGTGAGTATCCAAAAAAAGTGAGCAACATCAGGCCACGATGTGTACTTGTGCAATGATGGAAAAGGTAAAGAGCATAAATTTTTTTGCCTTACCCATGCATACAATGCAGTAAAATAAAGAAACAAGGATTTGATTTCGTGGAGCAGTTTCTGGTCATAAATTACTTTTTGCAACATTTCTCTTCAGTAAACGCAATTGCAAAATTTCCTATATGCATTTGCCTGTATATTCTTCTACATAAATTTTGTGTTGATTGCCTTTTATGCTAATCATCCCTTTGTGAATTTCTCTAGTAGGCAAGGAAACAATATCAACCAGTGCATGTTATGCCTTTTGTTGATACGAGTTTGCATTAACTTACAATTCCATTTATATCCAACAATGCAGTGGCAGAGCCTCGAAAAAGTTCAAGGGGGCACATTTTTACTTTTTGCACATTTTACAAGGAGGCTGATGGATTTTCAACAAAATTTAACAATATGAAGGTTTTCTGAGAAAAAAAAAGTCAAATTTTGAAGGTCCTGACAACCATTTGGCTCCAGTCTTCCCTAAGGGGCCGTTTGATGGCTGGAAACCATGGAAATGGAAAAACATTTCCAGAAATATATTTTTGGAATTGAGAAATAGGAAAAAAATTTCCATATTTCCAAAACAAGTTTGTGTTTGTTAAGTAGGAAATATTTTTCTGAAAAGAAATTTCGTGGTTTGGTAGAAATGGAAGAAGGGAAGGGAAGGAGGAGGAGGTGGAAGAAGGGAAGGAAAGGGAAGGAGGGAGGAGGAAGAAGGAGGAAGAAGGGAAGGGAATGGAGGATGAGGAAGAAGGGAAGGGAAGGGAAGGGAAGGAGGGAGGATTTTGGGGAAGAACTGCTTGGACCGGGGCTACTCCATCGTCGGCGTCCAGTGCAAGGACCGTCCCAAGCTCCTCTTCGACATTGTCTGCACTCTCACTGATATGCAGTACCCTCCTCCCCTTCTTCCCCTCTTCTCCTTCCCTCCTCGCCGTGCCATCTTCCCCTCTTCTCCTTCCCTCCTCGCCGTGCCCTCTTCCCCTTCTCCCCCTCTTCTCCTTCCCTCATCGCCGTGCCCTCTTCCCCTGCTTCCCCTCTTCTCCTTCCCTCCCCTTCTTCCCCTCTTCCCTTCTTCCCCTCTTCGCCTTCTTCCCCTCTTCTCCTTCCCTCCTCGCTGTTCCCTCCTCCCCTTCTTCCTCCTCCCTCTTTCCCTTCTTCCTCCTCACTCCTTCCCTTCCCTTCCTCCTCCTCCTTCCTTCCCCGACGTCCCTTCTTCCTCCAACGGTCAAAAAAATATTTCCAAAAACATTTTTCCACCCCTCTGGCTGGAAAAATTTTTCCAGAAATATTTTGCCGTTTCCACTTTTAACGGTAAAAAAAATTTAAGTTTGATGGGGAGGAAAAAATTTAAAATTTTGAATTTTTTTTCCACTGCTACAGTAAATTTCCGGCGCATCAAATGCCCCCTAAAAGCAGTAAAAGGTAAAATTATTGCAACTTACAATCTAAACAGTATGCATGATTGGTGTACAACACTGGTGACACATTTTTGGATTTTATTAGCATGTTCTATTGGAACCTTTTGTATCAAATATGCTTCCGATTTTCTTTGGACATACAGAAAGTAATTTGGTAATGAATCCAAATATAAGATTCATACGCTTCAGGATGTTCTCTCAAGTAGAATCTCTTGTTTTTTGTCAAAATTGGTATTTAGTTTTTCTTGTTTACTTTGTTTCTCATTATAGCATCTGATTTATAGATAGCTGAGACATTTATTGTCATGGATGTCAGATTATTGCTCTGCATATTTACTTATTTTCCCTTTCATTGATTCATCAATTGAGTTCACTTTCCAGTCTATTTGTCTCCTATTACAGAATTTAGGATCGATAATCCTACACGCAATGTCAATAAATCCAGCAGAAACTATGATAAAGAAATGTAACAACCGACATATGAGAGACGGATGTTGATGACAATTATGATGAAGAAGAATCACCAAATGGGTGAGAGCACAGCCAAGCCAGCTGTCATGGTTGCTTAGGACAAGTATCCCTGGGAGTAAAAGCTCGCCTAGTTCACCCATAAATACTATCCTCATCCCTCATAGAAACAATTAGCAGTTAGCACTCAAGCATGTAAAAGCTTAAGAAAAGCCAGGACCATGAACCTAATAGCTACTTTGGCTACTAAAGGCATCATGCAACTACTTTACATGACAAATTACCGAAAGAAAAAGCAAAGAACAAACAATATGAGATGAGATTGCAACTACCGGTCTATCCCTGTATTTCTTCTCTAGGAAGTCCAAATCAGGTAGATATGCATACAATTTATGCAGCAATATGTCCAAAAATCCAGCAAAACTGTCTTCCCCCTTAGATTCTGCAAAAATAACACATTATATTGAGCAATATTTTTGCATCATAGTGCTTAAAGCAATGTCAACTTCTTAGAAGGATAAAAGTTCAGCTAAGTTACATGGAAGGGATATGTCTACTACAGAGTGTAAATCAACTACCTTATGAAATCAACATTTAAGTAGCATTGTATTATAAAAAAGGAAATATGACACAAGAGCTTGTTTTGCAAATAAAAAGACACTTTGGAACTCCTTTTGCAAGGTAAAGAGTCTAGGAGGGTGTTTGGATGACACCTCAAAATTATGTTTTGAACCGAAACCAGGCTTTTTGGATTGTTTGCGCATCAAAACTTGGTTTAAGCCTTTAAGGAGACTCAGTTTGTACAAAACCTCGTATGGTAAAAGAGAGTAAAAAACCCTAACTCCCTCAAGCTATTCATAAAAGACCATGTTTTAGGTGTGCATATCAATTCTCAAACAAATAAACCAACTTTTCAAAACTCAATTAAAAAGCTTGGTTTTTATAAGGGTGTCATCCAAATGCTCTCCATGTGTTTGGGCTTGATAAATGTAACATATGAAGAAACCCTTGATGTGACCATAAAAAACTGAGGCTGGTTTCTATCCTACTATTCTTTGCAGTTTGCACCCATTTGCAATTTCTTATTTTGCAGAAAATTCATCAGAACGTAGTCCTCACTTAGCAACACATGCTGATGTCAGTAACTCAGAGATGTACTGAAGGATCTAGTGTTTGATCCTACTTTGGATAAACTGGTCATATGTACAATCTGTACACTGATGTGATTGCTCATGACTATATGCAACAGGAAGAGCTCTCCATGAGCATGGCATTACTTTTTTGCTCCTTCCAAGGTGCTACATGCAGTTTATTATTGACAAGCTTATGTGTTGAAAATCGATAATGCTGCCTAAGTTTGTTCTTCTGGTAGACCATCCTCTCAACAACAGTCATTCAGAAATTGATTGGACATCCTTATTTCCAATGTTGTACGTATCGTACGATACGACCCCGTATCGTACGATACGTATCGTACCGTTTTGGATTTACGGTACGATACACCCCCCGTATCGTAAAAAGGGGGTGTATCGTACCTGTATCGCATGTATCGTGCGATACAGGTCCCGTATCGCACGATACGGGCAAATTTTCAAAAAGGGGCACCCGAGCGCCCCCTTTTTCACTTTTTCTTTAAAACGAGCGAGGCTTCTTCATTTCTAACATTCGGTTTGTGCGTCCAAGAGGGGAGATCATCAATTTTCACCGTGAAAACATCAATTTTCACCATGAAATCGAAGATTGAAGGGTCGATTTGTGCGTGGGTGGTTGATTTTCGTTGGAAGGAAAGGGGTTTTCTTCATTTCTTCTTCGTAAGGTATGAAATCTTATGTTTTTACCATGTATTGTTAATTTTTTACCGTATAATCGTAGATTGAAAGAGTTTAAGTGTTTTTCATTAAGTTTACCATAGGATTT
>JAANDH010000409.1:123389-160597 GCA_011799765.1 Nymphaea thermarum
CTTCAAGATCTTAATGAGATGCCTGATATGAAATCAGCCATTGACCAATGTCAGGAGGTAACAAAATTTATCTATAATCATGCATATGTATTGAGCTTGATGAGAAAATTTACAAAAGGAGTTGAATTAATACAACCTGCACAAACTAGATTTGCCACAAATGTGTTGACTGTGCAGAGTGTGGTGAAACAAAGAACTCCTTTGAGGCAGATGTTTGCTAGTGAAGAATGGGTTGCATATCCACATGCTCGTAAAAGAAATGCTTCTTTAGTTGTGGATAGTGTATTCAATAACGTATTTTGGGAATCATGTGTGAAGTTATTGAAGATTTGTGTTCCATTAGTGAAAGTCCTCAGGTTAGCTGACAGCGAGGATAGACCTTCCATAGGGTACTTATATGAGGCTATGGACAAAGCAAAAGAGGCAATTAGAGACAACTTAAAGGCAAAGAAAAAGTTATGTATGCCCATATGGAAGATTTTAGATAAAAGATGGACTGGACAGCTTCATCAGCCTCTTCATGCAGCAGCTTATTATCTAAATCCTGCATACATATAAGAAGGACAGAGAAGTCATGCATGGTTTGTTAGATTGTATTGGCGTGTTAGTGACAGATTCTAAAGAACAAGATGATGTGCATAAAGAGTTGGATCTATATGATTCTTGTTTTCGAAACATGGGACTACCTGCTGCCGTTCGAGCCAGGACAACATTGCGTCCAGGTAAATACATAGAAATTTTTAATTTACTTTGCATTTGTTACATTTGATTCTTTTAAAACTTTCATATTGATTTGTTATATTTTCGTTTAGATTTGTGGTGGAATAGGTATGGGTTTGATGCTCCAAACCTAGCACGTTTTGCAATCAAAGTCTTCAGCCAGACATGCAGTGCTAGTGGATGCGAAAGGAACTGGAGTGTATTCCAACATATCCATAGCAAAAAAAGGAATAGGCTCGAACATAAAAGGTTGAATGACCTTGTTTTTGTTCGATATAATATGAGGTTGAAACAAAGGTAATATAGCTTAATGTTTACATTTTTTGTACAATATATTAAGTTATTAACAAGTTTNATTGTTATGACTTATGAATTTTCAATTTTGATGTGTATGAAACTATGAAATATGAATGATGAACGCGTAAGTTTATGTCAATAATAAGGCTATCATTAGCTCAAGCAAGTTTTCTATGAAGAATTTGTTATTTTTAATTTTTTCTGATTTTTTTATAATTTTTTTGATTTTTTTAAAATTTTTTCTGATTTATTAATAAATTTTTTTAAAAAATTTACGATACGGTTTCGATACATTACGATACGGCGTATCTTAAAGCCCGAACGATACGCCTTACGATACGCTTTTTACAACATTGCTTATTTCTACTTTTTTCCTTCAACACCTTTCTGTCCTTGCTCTAACATTAATGAAATTTACAGCACACTACAAAAGTTAAACTAGCTTTTTCTATAGCATATTTTCAATAACTAAAATTTTAATAAAATGAATCCTTAAGAAAATTATATCAACCAGTGGCATGGACTTTTGACTTCATTATGTTTATAGTGAAAAGGAAAATCTAGCAAACAACACAGACAAAGCTTATCGTGGGAAGCTTTTGGAAGGAACATTGTGTAATAGTAAAGCACATTATCTGCCAAACCTTGTATTCCTCAAATTCATGGCCTTAAATAATTACAATACTGGGAACATGCTTTGGAGGTGGCTCTAGCAATTCCTGTACTTCCTCCCACGTCATTTTCACCTTCATTGGTGTGCTGTCAACATAAGGTCTCCTGCTTTTAGAACCAACAGCTCTATTTCTCCTTTTATCTGGTGTCAAATCAGAGGCATATTTGGTTTTACCTACTATGTTATTCATAGACCAGGTCAATCTGCTTGCCTGATGAATCACTGGCTGACTCAGTGTTTGCTTTTGAAGAATATGAGGGAGAGCTGTTACAACTTCCTTGCATCTGTCTAACCTAATTGAAACTTCCCCACCTGTATGTTTCTCTAGTGACTGAACATCCCGTGAAGAATTAACTAAGAACAATTATAGTGACCAATTAGCACCGCAGAACCAAAGCACTTTTGTGTATACAAAAATACATAATCTGCTCAGTTGATTCAAATATTGAACCATTGAAACGTGTTCTGAAACAGTCAGTGCACTATACAGAAGTGCATGTGTAAAAACATATGAGACTATGAGTCGTCTTCTAAATAAGTTAAAAGAGTCAAAGTCCATGGTTTTCCATTTGTGTTTATTTAGCCCGTATGTTCTTTTTTTGTGTGTTTATGTATTAGGTTTTGTATTGTAAAAGGTTTCATTAGTGAGGGCAGTCTGGTCTTTTATTATTTATTCAGTGAACAAGTTAGCATCACAACCCTCATATTGAAGTTCCGTTCTAAGCAGCAAGATGTTAAGTGCTGTTGTTCATGTACTGAAGACCAGATGCAAATAACAGCAAACTAAGTCATTTTCTTAATTTGGTTTTGCAATATTCATCATATTGCTGGGAAGTGGGAACCTGACGACAGAAAAAAATTCATTGTTATGTACATTAAAGGCTGGGTACATATGAATGGACCATGTTTAACGCCACTTTGACTCCATCATAATTTTTTAGATTTGGGTTGAGAAAAAGGTTGGTATGGTTTCTTTCAAGTTTGATTGAATAACTAGCTAAAATCTGGGTTAGGCCTGGTTATTATTTATGTGGGGGATTAGGGTCAGGTGCAGCCACAAGTGGGCTCCCAATCCAGCCCACTAACAGCCTTAACTACTATTGTTGTCAATCCATGTAAAGTTACTCTAGGGTACTTGAACATTATCACTGGCCCTTTATGTGATCTTTTACCTTTTTATTTCCTTTCTATTTTCTCTTGGCTTCTTGTTTGGTTCTGACATTGTTTCTAGATGCAGTATTCATGTTCTTGCTCTGATTTCAGGTGAGGAAGGGGTGTTCTGCAATTTCCCAACAAGTTATCATTGATGTTCTAGATAAGCAGTTGCCTGAGGGAAAAGGGGTATTACTTATAGAGGAAGAGCAACAAAAATGTGAAGAGAGTGTCCGATCTGTGTCATACATCTTTGACACGTTCTCTTCTAAGCATTTAAACAACACATGCACAGGTTAAGTCAACTAAACAGTGGCTATTTTTAAAACCAAAAACCTAAACCCAACTTTGAAACTTTTATCACTATACGAATAGTTTGACATCGTCACCAAGAATCATTCAAGAGTTTGCAGCACTCAGCTATATTTTACATCTAACTTCTGAAATATACCAAGATGTTGGTGTAAATAAAAAAAGAGATTCACTGGAAGAAAAAAAGAGGCCTATGATATTCCATCCCATTCATAGGTATGCATAGTAAATAGTAATATTGGACAGCACAATCCTTGTGACACTAGAGTTCCTTTATAAAAAATATCTACATGAAAATTTCTTTTCTTCCAAAAAATTCAGTGGGGGCCATGGCCCCCACTGGCTCCACCCCTAGAGCCACATCTGATTTTCTTCTCCATGCCAACAATCAAACGTGCATCTGATTTTTTTCAGACAACAAATGATCTCAGATCTACATCTGAGTTTCCAACGACCGGCACAACTTAAGATCTGCACCCATCTACACTCTGTCTGCAAGTTTTTGTTTTATTGGGTCATAATGAGAAAGGGGCACTGCTGCACTCTTGTTGCAGCAACAACCAGATCTACTTGGTTTATCAGTAGATGTTGGTGATGATCACATCTAGGGAGAATATCATGATAGATAAGGGAAGGTGCACGATCCAATCTGTCAAATCACGTCCACAGATGGCATCAGACTGCCCTAAATCCAAGCTCGTTCCCAGACCATGTTAAAATTGATGGAAGAGGAATCAAAAGGAGTCGAGATTCATTAACCCTAACGGTCTCTTAACTCGAGATTAGTCAAAAGGTAAAAAGAAGTCCAACATATTATGGGAAAGTAATAAAAAGAACCAATGGCTAACAAATATTTTTACTACTACCAATGTTTATAAAGATTTCTTTCAACAGTAAAATAATTCTGAAAAATTGGTGGAAAGCGGAAACATATTATTCAAGAAGAGAGAGAACATGAACAACTTTATATACAGCGTTTGCATATTATGGTTTTTTTTTTAAAAAACGAAAAATGTAGCCTCCTTAAAGTATTGATGTTTTTTACTTATTCCTCTCACTAAAGTAGTGATTCTTTGTTTTCATTTCTTCATTTGAAGGGGCTAATTGCCTGTGACTTTACCCAATTGTCTTGTTTTCATTTCTTCATTTGAAGGGGCTAATTGCTTGAGACTTTACCCAATTGTCTAAATAACTAACCGCAAAATTACCCACAGGATACGCACAATACCAGCTCAACAAAGAAGAAGAACGAGGCAATCAAGGCCGATCACCGAAAACACTCAAGAAATGTGCATTAAGGCACAACACACAAATGTGTTAGACACCCATTTAAGTATTAAGAGTAATTTAAATACTAGGAATAATTTAAGCATTCAAAATCTCAACAACTTCTGACGAAAGTGTGCATGTAATAGGTACCTGGTTAATGCAATTCATGTTTTCTCACAGAGATATTTTATTTACTAATTTTTAAGTTTTTCCTAAGCTCTAATTTTTCTGAAATTTTTAATGTTTGTGCTTTAAAAAAAAGGTTTATAACATGTTATATGTATTAGATATGTAACATATAATATATACAGTATATCTGTAGCGTACATATAACATATTATGTATATATGTTGTATGACACATATTATATTATACATAATATATATGGAATATATTATAGGTATATACGTGTAACATATATAAGTTGTATAATTTTATGTAAAATATGAAATGTTAGATTTCATATTAAATATAGCATCCATATATCCATTATACTTAATGAATACATATATTGTTGACATATGTCCATTATATGTAACAACATATTGTCATTACAAGCTACATATAAATATACTAGTATACTTATACCCTTATATTATAACAATACGTTATTACGTATTATAATGTTGTTTCATTGACACATGTTGTTTCATATATAAAATTATATACGAAATAGACGATTGAGTACTATTGTAACGCATATAATTCTGAATTTACAATAACAACTTATAATACAATATGATGTAATGTGTTAATTGCACACCATACTATATACACATAATGTATATTTGTAATATACATGTTACAGTGCACGTGACATATATATGTATATACGTATATACACATATATATGTGTTTGTTATATCTAGATACTATGTATACGTTAAAGTATATGTATTACATTATATATAGTACATATACGTGATACATATAACCTATATACATATATAACATACATGTTGTATAGTTTGTAATGTTATATGTTATGTTATACTATAATTTGTTATAGACATATGTAACTTGTTATCTTTATACATACATAACATATAGTGTTACATATATTCGTTATGTATACGTACATAGTATATACGTATACAATATAGCACGTATGCATATATATGTAAATATTATATATATATTTTATATATAATGTATAGTATGCATGCATATGTATGTATATATGCATCATGTTACATACACATTACATACATATTACATATATATATATATATATATATATATATATATATATATATATATATATATATATATTATACAATAACATACTATACTTATAACGTGTAATATTACATGTATAATATATGTAATATATTACTATTATGTATATAAATTATAATAGCTACATATATGTATAGTAACATATAAATATACGTATAACATATACACAACATAAATGAGGAGACTATCCAGACCTTCTAACAGCTTTGCTTCTTTGTTATCTTATGCCATGGTATCACAGACATCTGGCTTTGTAATTCAACATTATGATTTATAAACATCCTACTTTGGATAAACTGGTCATATGTACAATCTGTACACTGATGTGATTGCTCATGACTATATGCAACAAGAAGAGCTCTCCATGATCATGGCACTACTTTTTTGCTCCTTCCAAGGTGCTACATGCAGTTTATTATTGACAAGCTTATGTTGAAAATCTAGAATCCTGCCTAAGTTTCTTCTTTTGGTAGACCCTCCTGTCAACAACAGTCATTCGAAAATTGATTGGACATCTTTATTTCTACTTTTTTCCATCATCACCTTTTTGTCCTTGCTCTAACATTAATGAAATTTATGGCACATTACAAAAGTTAAATTAGCTTTTTGTATAGCAGATTTTCAAAAACTAAATAGAATGATGAAAATTATATCAACCAGTGGCACAAACTTTTGACTTCATTATGTTTATAGTGAAAAAGAAAATCTAGCAAACAACACAAACAAAGCTTATCGTGGGAAGCTTTTGGAAGGAACATCGTGTAATAGTAAAGCACATTATCTGCCAAACCTCGTATTCCTCAAATTCATCGCCTTCAATAATTACAATACTGGGAACATGCTGTGGAGGCGGCTGTAGTAAGTCCTGTACTTCCTCCCACATCATTTTCCCCTTCATTAGTGTGTTGTCAATATGAGGTCACCTGCTTTTAGAACCAAAAGCTCTATTTCTCCTTTTATCTGGTGTCAAATCAGAGGCATATGTGGTTTTACCTTCTATGTTATTCATAGACTTGGAATGGCAATGGTTAACCAGGTAAATCTGCTTGCCTGACGAATCATTGGCTGACTCAATGTTTGCTTTTGAAGAAATATGAGGGAGAGTTGTTACAACTTCCTTGCATCTCTCAAACCTAATTGAAACTTCCCAACCTGTATGTTTCTCTAGTGACTGAACATCCCGTGAAGAATTTGTTGGGATTTCTCCCCTCATGCATACACAAAACCAAACGTATATGCCCTAAACAGGATCATGCTCATGCTAAATCATTGAATTAAACAAAACCTTAAACTAAAGCGGAAGCGTACCTGAATCCATTTGAACTGGTGCACGGAAAGATCACAGCATGGTTTTTCAGGGTACGTGCGGTCACGCATGAGGTCTCTCTCAGATGGGGAAGAGAAAAACCCTAGAAACCAAAGGCAACTGTCCTCGCACGACCCCAGGGACCACTACCATTTTATAATGAGGACAATTACAGATTCCACCCATCAAAGAGTTCGTAATTGCATACTGGTATCTATACATTTCAAAATTACCCCATACCATCTAAAATGACGTAATATCTCAAAATGCAATCACTTAAACAGATATTTACGTTAAGACAGTCATAATGTCTAAAATTCCTCATAGACATATGCCGGCCCACCAAATGATCTTACAATCTGTCACTTGGGCCAAATATGTCTTTATACATTCAGACATTACACAAAATCTTAGAAGCTCATAACTGCTATCTTATTAAACGTCATTTTCACCAATCTCATCCATGACCTTATCAACATAAAACCAAAGCGGCTTTCGCTATAATAAAATTAGCTAAACCTTTAATGATCACATATGTTAACATAATCAATGACATAAATATGATATGGATGTATAGCATGAGAATTACATGCAATGTGATTGCAACATGTCTATTCTCAACTGGTCCAACTTTAAAACCTTATGAAGATCAGAACATAAACACATAATGGAACAAAAAAACTTTAAATTTTATTCTGCTGAAAAACTGAATATGTGTCCATACATAAGAGCAAACAAAATACAAACTCTCACTAAACCAGCACATCATCTAAAGATAACACTCTCATACGAACAACATGTTCGTGAAAGACCTTATGTGTTAAACCCTTAGTAAGCGGATCCACAATCATGGAGTTTGTCCCAATATGCTCTAGACACATGACCATTCTGTAGCTTCTCTTTAATAGCCTAAAACTTAATGTCGATGTGCTTCGACTTTGACAAATTGCGGCTGTTATTAGAGTATATGACTGCTGAATTATTGTCTCACAACAACCTTAGTGGTCTTTCTACACCATACATAATGCACAGCCCCAGGACAAAATTCTGTAATCACCAAACATGATTGAATGCCTCGTAACATGCCATGCTACTCTCTTGGCACCCAGCAAAGTCAGAATTTGAATGCTCAACGATCTCCTACTGGTCTGACTTCCTGTATGTGAGCATAAAACCTTTTGTTCTTTGTAAGTACATCAAAACTCTTTTGACTGCTTTCAATTCCCACAACAAACGAATAGAGAATCATTTCCATTTCCTTAGATTCGATTTCACTTTTAGGGCACTGTTTGAGAATAAATTTGTCTCCTTTAGCAACTGGAGTATCTCATGGTTTACAATCCTTCATGCCATATCGTTGAAGTACCTTATCAATGTAGGCATTTTGTGATAATCCAAGAATACCCCGAGAACGATCTCGAAATATTTGGATCCCCAATACAAAAGATGCACAACCAAGATCCTTTATGTCAAACTTTGTTGACAAAATTTCTTAGTTTCATACAATATGGCCACATCATTACTTGCCAACAATAATATATCATTGACATATAAAACAAGAAAGATAAATTTGCCTACACTGAACTTTTGGTATATACATTCATCAACCATATTAGTTTTAAAGCCAAATGAAACATAACTTGATGAAATTTGTAATATCACTGACGAGAAGCTTGCTTTAGCCCATAGATGGATTTCTTGAGTTTACAGGCCATTTTCTTTGCATCCCCTGAAGCAAAGTTTTCTGGTTGCACCAAATATATCGTTTCATCAATGTCTCTTTTTAGAAACGCTGTCTTAACATCCATCTGATGCAGCTCTAAGTCAAAATGAGATACAAGTGTCATTATAGTCCTGAAAGAGTCTTTCAACGAAACTGGAGAGAAAGTCTGTGTATAATCAATGCCTTCCTTTTGAGTAAAGCCCTTTGCGACAAGACGTGCCTTATACCTTTCGATGTTACCTAATGAATCTCTCTTGGTTTTAAATATCCATTTACAACCAATGGGTTTCACACCTTCAGGCAAGAGAACAATATCTCATATGTCATTGTCCATCATGGACTTTATTTCCTCATTCATGACATCTATCCACTTATGAGATTTAGAACTCTTTACCGCTTGCTAGAGGTTGATAGGATCACCCTCCGTTAAGCCCATATCAACATCATGTTCTTGGAGATAGACAAAATCGTTTGAAATTGTATTTCTCCTCTCTTTAGTGGATCTCCTCAGTGGCATCTCTACTTGATTTTCTTGAGGTTGTTGAGTTTGTTCTTCAGTTGGGAGATCGACATCATTGCCTTCTTCTGAATATGTTGATGGAACAATGGCAGGAATGAATACCTGACTATTGCTTACAACATCCGTAGGAGTGGACTCAGGTCCCTCTTTAAAGGCAATGCTTCTAACCTGATCACCTCCCCCAAACTCAATATCCTCAAAGAAATGGGCATTTCCCGTTTCAAAGAAAGACTTACTGGATGGATTATAAAATTTATAATCCCGTAATGTTTGCTCATTTTCCCTTTATACATTCAATGCAAACATTACAGTCTATAAAATCAAGGGACTCAAGAATTCCATTCGACATAAGCCTTTTATTCTCTTTTCAGAGATATGTCCTAAGTGCCTATGCCACAACATAATAGAATTCTCATTGGTTAATTTTCTTTTATTACCACTAGACGTAACACGATATGAAACAACCGTATCAAGCAAATAGAGGTTATTTCAAGCAAACAAAGAACCAGTGAAAATCAAAATTTGAATGCAGAAACAACTTAAATCTACTTCCTCCAAATGAACAATAATAACCAAATTTGTCCAATGAGGAAATAGAAACCAAATTCCGTCTAAAAGACGGTACTACATAAGTTTCTGTCAAATTCAAATAACAACCAGTCTTTAGCAATAACCAAAAATCTGCTATAGCTTCAACTTTCGCCTTTTTGACATCACCCACATAAATGAATCTTTCAGCATTATTTGGCATTCAATAATTTAGGCAGCCTTGTATAGATACACTTATGTGAGTAGTAGCACCTGAATCTACCCACCAAGTGTTTCTAGATACTGAAGTTAAATTAACCTCAAAACAAACCAAAGTGAGAAGTGTACATTTCCTTTCACGCCATGCATGAAACTTAGTACAATCCTTCTTCATATGACCTTTCACCCTTACAAAAGAAGCAACCTAATTGGCTTTCCTTATGCTTCTTCTATTTCTTAATGGACGACTGGTCCTTAATAGTCTTTCTTTTCTTTTAAAAATCAAATCATTTAACTCAGGAATAGTACTCAAATGTGTAAATATCATATAAGCAGAACTCACTGTACAAAGAACAAAATACCAAACATGCTCACAATCAATACATGTACAAAGATGAAATAACAAATATAAATGAATTTAAATACAATGGCCCAAATCCCATCACAAGGTACTGGTGCAACATTAATATCCAATCTTTGGATTGAAATACTAACCGCAAGTGGTATTCTTGGTCAACAATGAATATAGACAATTAACCCTGTCAAACAACAAGCCTATCTTTGGATCGACTCGCTATTTATATGAAAACCTGAAAAATTATCACATATTCATTGCCCTGTATACTTAAACCTGACCAAGCAACAATCCTCCTTTGGGTTGATCATTACCTGCATGGTTTAAGTATACTATCATCTAATGTTCGAAACAGGCAAATTCATATAACGTAGGTCACTTTGGCGACATAAAGTATAAACTTACTCATTTCGAACAACACACATGGCCAAAGATCAAATTCATAATCCAAACATTCATCTAAAGTATACACACAAATTTAATAACATGCAAAACATGATACATATATTAAATTTCATATACAAGTTTGCCCTACATTAAATCCAAAACCAAATGATTCAATAATGTAACACATACAAAATTGCCATACATTGAATCCAAAAACCAAATGATTCAATGACATGGGCTCTGATACCAAATTGTTGGGATTTCTCCCCTCATGCATACACAAAACCAAACATATATGCCCTAAACAGGATCATGCTCATGCTAAATCATTGAATTAAACAAAACCTTAAACTAAAGCGAAAACGTACCTGAATCCATCTGAACTAGTGCACGGAAAGATCGCAGCAGAGTCTTCCAGGGTACGTGCGGTCACGCGTGAGGTCTCTCTCAGATGGGGAAGAGAAAAACCCTAGAAACCAAAGGCAACTGTCCTCGCACGACCCCAGGGACCACTACCATTTTATAATGAGGACAATTACAGATTCCACCCATCAAAGAGTTCGTAATTGCGTACTGGTATCTATACATTTCAAAATTACCCCATACCATCTAAAATGACGTAATATCTCAAAATGCAATCACTTAAACGGATATTTACGTTAAGACAGTCATAATGTCTAAAATTTCTCATAGACATATGCCGACCCACAAATGATCTTACATAATTAATCAAGAACAATCATAGTGACCAATTAGCACCGCATAACCTTCAACTTTTTTTGTAAACATAAAAAGAAAAATCACCAAAATCAAACTTAAGATATATGTCTTATGTACTATGTAGAAAACAACAAATCAAGTCAGAAGATACATGTAGGATAAAAGAACAAATAATAACTCAAACGATAAGATGTTTCAAAATGGAAAATTAACGCATGGTTGGAAAAATAAATGTCTGTGTGGAACTTTAAAAACTGAACCTTAAAGATTTATGAAGAACTTTTATGAACATGCCAATGCAACAAATAATAAGTGGTTCTTGTCAGAACAATCCAAACTCTACTCACTTTATGTTACATTATGATGGTTGGCCTTAAGAACATGACTTGTATAAGTTAGTCATCATTATGATGGACTGCAAAAGCCCATTGTTCAGCTCAAATCATACGAGAGAAGACAATGAAGATGGTTGATGTGCGCTATAGGATTTTCTCTTAGTTTTCATATAATTGTGTTGAACTGGTCCCATTTGAGAGTTGAGTTCTCTCCTGTGATTTTTCATATAATTTTCTAGTTCAGGTATGCCTTGGCATTCATTGTACCAGCTGGTCTCATTTAAGAGCTGGTTTCTGTCCAGTGAGCTTTCCATATTGTTTTCTATCTCAGGTGCTCCTAAGGCCACCTTAACGTTGTCCTTTTCCTTTCTAGTCTATTTTCTCAGAATTCCAAATGCATAAATGTTGATGAGGTAACTGTGAACTGTGAAGCAGTTAGAAGGTCAAACATGCTTTAACACAAAAAAAAATTGGGCCAGGAATCAAAAGCAGCAGATCTTATAACAAAACCTACTTTCCAAAAAAAAAGTCTAGCAAAGTTTCGAAACATAGGAATTTTGTCGTTATAACAAAATCTAAAGTGCTGAAAAAATCTAGGCACTATCTCAGAAAACATGGTCTTTCCTAAATTTTTGGACTATGAGCAGCAAGCCCAGCAAGCTAGCAAGAAAAATAATCTGGGTGACTGTTGGTAGCCAATGGCCACACTACAAAATAAATAAAAGAAAACCTTTAGATTTCCAAAACATTGAACTTTCATCATTGTCATTATCAAGCCTTGGCCCCACCATCAAGCTTTGCCAACATACTGGCAAACATGTCATAACAAGGATATGGAAAAGCAATGAAAAAGAGACAAGCCACACCAAGTTAAGAAAATGGAAAAGCTGAAAAAGCAGTAACTGAGAAAGGTGAAGTAATCTTGATCGATAGGTATTTCAATCAACATTACTTATCGCACAAGGTAAGGCCACTGCCTGTTGCTAACATATTCATATCCTACGTTACGCTGGGCTCAAAATGGATCGTCAAACATTGTCACACATCGATCTTGACTAAGCCCAATAAGAGGCACCCTGTGCTCCAAAGAATACAAAAAGGCCTGCCAAAATTTAATGTGAGGAGAACAAGTTCAGCATGAGAAAAATTAGTAATTATATGCAGAAATAGCTCTCTGCAGAATAGATAAAAAGAAAACAAGAGAGAAACAAGTACATAAAAATATCCCTTGTGTTAGAGTAATCATATCCTATCTACCTAAGCGACCGAGAGTGTGATATCTCTGTTGGGGAAGGATGTACAGTAGTGCAGAGCATGCAGTATGTTTTGGCGACAAATAGAATGTACAGTTAGTCGGTGCCATTGCAAATGAAATGTTAAGTCACTACAAGAGGTTGGTGATCAACATGATTGGCACTCCTACACTGGCAGATGGAATAGTTCATAATTATGGACTGAAATTTGAGAATGACTTGGGTCCCACATACGAACTACTGTTGTTTTTGAACCACATCTCCTACATAGAGTTTGAGGTTTTGAACATTTAGAAAAATTTGGAATGTTATCCAGGAGATCATATTTTTATGTACTAGAACAATTTTTCTCCATCAGGTTCTCATTCAAGATCACAGATATCAATGAGCCAAAGCTTTCTAGATGTTTATGACTTTCTTTGAGTATAGATTATTGCAATCAATGTTAGGCACTGTCGGTGGGCAAAAGAAAGAACTCTTTGCTTTCAGGTTGATTGCATACCCCGCCACCTTTTTTCCTTTTCTTGCTTCAACTATCAACTATTTATTTCTACTTTCCATCCCGGTGAAAAGGATATCACAAGATTGCTGATCGCATGCCAGTTACAGATTAAAGTTCAAAAAAAAAAAGGGCAACGAAAAGCATCCGACATGAAAATAAGAATGAACAACATGATGTAGACCAACTTAACCTTACAAATCTTGCCAATAAACAACATGATGTAGACCAACTTAACAGCATGTCCTTCAAAATATCATAGAAAACAACAAAAATCTACAATTATCACTAAGAACATAACTTACAGGGCAACGTAGATTCACAGGTACTATATCTACTACCACTTCCAAATCAATGTCACTATCGCCTGCATTCTCTGCACCGCCACCAACACAACGACGAGCTAGAGCTTCTTCAAATCTCTCACCCTCTGACTCCTTTGGAATAAGACTAAGAACCTAGGTATGGATGAAGGATGCAAGAATGATTGTGATTGTAGAAAGACGAGAAAGGGTTATGTCGAAACTCTTATATACCAAATTACTTAGGGGAGAAAATGCAATTAATGTATTACATAACATGAGATATGGAAATCAGTGAAATCAATGCACAAAATCTCAACTAGATCAGACAACCTGTCACACAGTTAATAGCAACTACTGCACTAATATCATAGACAAAAAGAAACATGTAGGGAGGCAAGGCCAACATGAACAAATAGAACATTAACTGAATGTCATGATTTGTGAACAAGAATTTCATTTACATAGACACAAAGAACCATACAACCACCATGTGTCAGGAACTTCAGATCTACTTAGAATTAAAAAAAACATACAGATAGGGCTACACACGAGTCGAGTCGAGCTCGACTCGATTAACAAAGTCGAGCTCGAGCTCGACTCGGTTAACTCGATTAACTCTAGTACACAAAAGTTCTTGCTCGATTAAGATTCAGGCAGAGAGAGAGAGAGGCGCAGAGCACTTGGAGGGCGTAGATCGTGCAAGTGGACGAGGGGTGGTAGGCAGAGGACACTGGAGGAATGCGGTGGTGGTCGGACGACTCCAATGTTGCTGTGATAGAAGAGAAGACGCCTTCAGATGGATCTTGCATGTTGGGGAAAATGAAATCCCTAAAAAATCACAGTCAGAGACAGGCGTTTCATCACCTGCAAGGTGGCGGTTGTGGAGCTGGACGAACGGTGGTGGTCGGACGACAACCAATATAGCTGCGGTAGAAGAACAAGGACAATTGAGAGAGAGACCATGAGGGGAGAAATTATGAAAACAGAAAACACACTGAGGGGTCAAAGAGAGAGGCGTACACTATACCTGGAACGATCGCTGACGATAATGGTCGACGGAACTTCATCGACAGTGAAGAGCACAAGCGAGGGTATGGCATATACCAGTCATAAACTAGGTCAAACGATGGTGGTGGTAGAGAAGGAAAAGGAGGACAAAATGCAGACAGTGGGGCTCTCGTTCCCGTGCTTGTGCAGGCCGTGCGGAGGTGAGCCTGTGAGGATGAGGTCACGAGAGTTTAAGAGAGAGAGGCAAAGAAAGGACACATGAAAAAGAGGGGAACATACCTGGTGCATCGCAAGCGGAACTCGGCAGGCCGAACCGTGGAGATGGTGTGCGGCGGACCGACGGAGTCGCGGAGAGGAGAGGACTGAGGTCTGAGGATAGTCGAGTCGACGGAAGAGGGAGACTCGAAAAGGGAAAAGAAAAAAATGTATATAACCGATCAATTTTTACCCTAAACCGGTGAACCGGTTTTGGTAAGTTGGTGTATCGGTTTTCAAGATTTAACTTGTTTTATAAAAACAAGTCGAGTATAAACAAGTCGAGTTCTTAAAACTCGAACTCGACTCGTTTACTTATTCGAGTATCATTATAAGCTGGAACTCGACTCGTTTATAAACGAGTCGAGCTCGAGCCTAGTTTAATCGAGCAAGTTCGAGTCGAGCGTGAGTTGGCTCGACTCATTGTGCAGCCCTACATACAGATTGGTCTCAAAATATCACGTAAGACCTAAAATATGATGATTGATAATTACTCTAATTGTGTAATGATTGAACTTCATTATGGATCCTACCTACCCACATCTCCTATCAGTAATACATGTCCACAATATTTGCTTCTATAGGCCAGATATGTTAAACCTAATGACAGAACATAAACCTTAAGTTAACAGTCCTAGTTATACTCTTATATTGTATCAGTTATTTCATGTCACATTAAGAAATAACAGGCCCTTCTTCCAGTACAGACACTGCCCATCATGTTAACATGTACATACTTATCCCGTAATACAGTATATAGCATAACAACATATGACCATTCCTAGAGATGTATATAGTACCATTTTTCCTACACACCAGTAGAGATCACACATAGTGAAATATATATGGTATTTCATATATTATATTGTAAATGTAACGCTCGTTCTTTTTTTTTTTTAAGTCAGGTTGGGCTGGAGCGGGTCCAGACCCGGACCCGAACTCCAGGCATGAAGAGGAGCCCGATGCTAGCTCTCTCCTGTTCTCTGTCTCTTCTCCCTTGCCTTCCGCAGAATTTCCCTCTTCTTCGTTCTCTCATTCTCACCAATTCTTGCGACAGAGAAGCAGGCAACAACGACAGAGGTGGAGGATGGCGCTCGGGTAAGCCCTCTCGAACCCTCTTTGCTTTCCTCTTTCTTCTTTCCTCTTCCTTCTCCTTCTCCCTCCTTCGCTGCATTCTCGACCCTCTGCCCACATCCTTTCCCTCTCGCACGGTCTCCCTCTTGCCCAACCTTCACTCTCTTGTGCTATTTCCCTCTTCCGCCACTCATGTAGGGCTGCACAACGAGTCGAGCCAGCTCGGGCTCGACTCGAACTCGCCCGGTTAAACTCGGCTCGAGCTCGACTCGTTTATAAACGAGTCGAGTTTGAGCTTACAATGAAACTCGAATGAGTAAACGAGTCGAGTTCGAGTTTTAAGAACTCGACTCGTTTATACTCGACTCGACTCGTTTATATAAAAGCGTTTAAATTTTGAAAACCGATACACAAATTTACCAAAACCGGTTCACCGGTTTAGGGTAAAAATTGATCGGTTATAAGTTCTTTACTTCCTTTCCCCTTTTCTCTCTCTTCTGTCGACTATCCAGACTTCCAGTCCTCTCCTCTCCGCGACTCCTCTAGTCGCCAAACCGCCACCGCCTGTCCGCCGCACACCATCTCCACCAGACCACCGTCCGGCATTCCGCATCTAACCACCAGGCACCAGCTCCACTGTTCGGCAATGGCATTCGACATCTAACCACCAGCTCCACCGTCCGGCCTGCCGTCTGCGTTTTCGTTTAGGCTCCCCACGACAGTCCACACAATGAAAAGAACACAAATGGGCATCCAGAGACGACCCAAAAGATTGGCAACGCTAGTTGTGTGAGCACCAGGTATGTTCCCCTCTTTTTCATGCGCTCTTTCTTTGCCTCTCTCTCTTTCTTAAACTCTCGTGAGTCTGTGACACCTCATCCTCACAGGCTCACCTTCGCAGGGTCTGCACAAGCACGGGAACGACAGCCCCATTGTCTACATTTCCTCCTCCTTTTCCTTCTCTGCCACCGCCACCGGCCCACCACCACCCTCTGCTCTGCCTAACGCAATGCCCAATGGTATGCAAATGCTCCTCCGGGGGTCAAAGTTTTGAACATCTTGTGCTGTGCCTGTGCTTTCAAACAAATCCTTGACTTCATCCTCTTATTAATCATTTTTTTGCTTTTTATTCTCCTTGTTGTTCATATCTTGGACAAATTGTCGGACTCGTTCATGCAGGCTATTGGTTCGGTGGGTTTTCCTTTAATTTTTTCCTTTTTAACTGCCACTTCTACCCTAAGGTGCATGTCTACCATATTCTGTCTGTTTCATAACTAAGAAAATTAGTGATATAATCAGACCTCAGGCGCATGTTCGCCCCCACCTCACACAATCATCTGTTGTTTTATAATTGAGAAAAATTAGTAATCTAAGTCAAACATCAGGCCACTGTTCGGCCCTTCAGACATTCTTGCATGAGTGGTCATTTTAAAAAGTATCCGGTTTTCAAAAGCACTGTGATTTATGTCCCATGGATCTCAGTTCTGCAGTAAACAAAATTTGTAAAAGCTTTTGATTTGAGCTTGTCGAAATTAATCCAATTATTTCTAGTAGAGTCATAAAAAAATACCAAATAATAAGCAAAACGTTTATCATTATGGAGGAGTAACCTTAAGCATCAGAATGACAAACTTCAAAGTGCTTTTTGGCACAAACTTCTGACAGAAAAAAGGCAATGTCTTCCTTTTGCCAATAATACAATCATTCCAATTATACATTGTCTTTGCAGAATTCCTTCAATAAAGGAACTATAAAGATTTTTATGTTGTTCTGTTAATCTTTTTTGCTTTTTGCTGTTTGTGAGTCTGTTAATACGAGTTAACTGATTAGTCAGCCAAGCACATTGTCTTAACTGAGGATCAAGTTTAAAAGTCAACAAAATCTATCCTTTTAGATCTTGAGTAACCAATCATCTTGTGTGTCTTCAATTTGCTCTTGCAGACAGAGTCTTCATCTTACTTTCAGAATCTGCTTGCAAACTTTACAGAGAAAAAGGATTACTGCAGTTCTAATGTTATCTTTTTTGCATTATGCTGGTTCTTGCTATTCTTTTTTTTCTGTGTGTGTATGTGTGTGTGTGTGTGTGTGTGTGTGTGTGTGTAGATATAACTGATTGGCCAGCTGTGATTTATGTCCCATGATTCATGTCCCATGGATCTCAGTTCTGCAGTAAACAAAGATAGTCCAAGGGCATGTTTTAACCGTCATTTGCTAAATGTCACCAGGGCAATTATGTTCCAGCGTCATGTTCCCAAACGGTACTGGAGAGATGCACTTCTGACTAGTGTGCATCTCATTAACCGTATGCATACTCGTGTGTTGGATGGTAAATCCCCATATTCTATCTTGTGGCCAAATCAGAATCCTTGGCCGTTGACACCTAGAGTTTTCGGGTGTGTTTGTTTCGTACATGACCATAGTCCCACTCTTAAGAAGCTTGATCCTCGGTCCATCAAAGCAGTCTTTTTGGGTTACTACACCACCCAAGAAGGGCTACAAGTGTGTTGTTCCCAGCACCTCTCGAGTCTATGTTTCCAGGGATGTGACCTTTCATGAAAATGATGCTTATTTTCCTGCGAGTACTCTTCAGGGGGAGTACCTTGGTGAGAAAGTGGAAGAATATTCGTCACATCAGCTTATTCAATTTACAGATTTCTTGGACTACACGGCTAGTTCTTCGAATGTGGTTGATACAGTTAGTGAGGAAAGAGAGTCAGATGGAGGGCAGCTCTGTGGCTAAACAGTCTTGCGATCATCTGTTTGGACAGGTTTACAACAAAAAGGAGAAGAATGTGATGGAAGTTGTTGATGTAACCAATCCCAATCTTGCGAGGACCCCGGATGATCCAAGTCCAATGAATGAAGATCTCCCTATAGCCCTGCGCAAAGGGACCAGGTCATGTACTTCCCATCCTATACAAAGATTTGTTTCATATGCTAAACTGAGTAAAGACTATAAATGCTTTATTACTTCTCTCTCTATGGCTGTTCTTCCCAGGACAGTTGAGGATGCCAGGGAGGACCCTAAATGGCGACATGCCATGACAGAAGAGATGGATGCTCTGGCAAAGAACAAAACGTGGGAGATTGTTGATATTCCCAAGGGAACTCACTTAGTGGGCTCCAAGTGGGTGTTTACTATGAAATACAAGCCTGATGGGACGGTTGAACGCTATAAAGCTCGCCTTGTTGCAAAGGAATTCAGCCAGAAGCATGGGATTGACTACCTTGAGACATTTGCTCCTGTTGCAAAGTTGAAAACAGTGAGAGTCATCTTAGCTCTGGCAGTGCAAAAGAAGTGGAACATGGATCAACTGGATGTAAAGAATGCATTTTTGAATGGTCACCTGGAAGAAGAAGTCTACATGAGCATGCCGCCTGGATACGTGCAAGATGGGAAGTGTTGCTACCTCAAGAAGGCGTTATATGGCCTCAAGCAGTCACCTAGAGCGTGGTTTGAAAGACTGAGGGTTGTAATGAAGACTAATGGGTATAAACAGGGGAATGGTGACCACACCCTCTTCATCAAGCAGAGAAATGGTCTGGTGAGTCTTCTACTTGTATATGTGGATGATATGATTGTCACAGGAGATGACGAAGACGAAAAAAGGAAGATGAAAGAGACATTGGCTGCTGAATTTGATCTCAAAGATCTGGGAAAGTTAAGGTATTTCTTGGGGATCGAGATTGCACGGTCTGAGACTGGACTTGTAATGAGTCAAAGGAAGTATACCTTGGACCTTCTAAAGGAGACAGGAAAACTGGGATGCAGACCTTTTCTTACTCCCATGGAGTCTGACACAAGGATAAGCATCAAGGCTGGGACGGCTTTGGATGATGAAGGAAAATGGAGATATCAACGATTGGTCGGAAACTCATTTATCTCACTCTCACTCGTCCAGATATTACTTATGTTGTGGGTGTGTTGAGCCAGTTTATGCATGCTCCTACTGATTGCCATTGGAAATGCGCTGAAAGAGTGTTGGGTTACTTAAAGAATGATCCAGGGAAGGGGCTTCTCTATACTAGACAAGATCAACTTAGCATTGAAGGGTACTCTGACGCCGACTGGGCTGGATGCACAGACACTAGGAGATCCACCACAGGATACTGCATCTTCCTTGGAGGTAATCTTGTGGTATGGAGAAGTAAAAGGCAAGAAGTTTGTTCCAGGTCTAGTGCTGAAGCAGAATACAGGGCAGTTGCAATGGGGGTTACTGAAATGTTGTGGCTTAAGATTCTTTTGACAGATATTGGGATTAAGATGGACGAGAGGATGAAGATGTATTGTGACAACAAGTAAGCCATCAACTTGGCAAACAATCATGCACGACAGAACTAAACATGTGGAGATCGATCGTCACTTCATACGGGAACGCATAGATTCAAAGGAGTTGGTTCTACCTTATATGAAGTTTGAAGATCAAGTTGTCGATGTGTTGACTAAATCTTTATGTACATCTCAGTTTGAGAAAAATGTTAGCAAGCTTGGCATGTTTGACATGTATGCCAAGCTTGAGGGGGAGTGTTGAAATACTTTGTAATAAGAACCGGGTCCATTTCTGGACCCGGTCTTACTGGGGTGCGGGTACCGAGGACGGCTCGATACCCTAGGCGGCATCTCTTCTCTCCCCTTTATATTCTCACTTAAGTGTAATTGTTGAGAATAAGTGAATTAATTTTCTCTCTCCTAGGGTTACGGTTTGCCCCTAAGTCAGAGCTTCCCCATGGTTTTTCACCTCTTTCTGAGGTTTTCCACGTATATTCTTGTGTTCGCTCTTTGCTCTCCTCTTGTGGTTTGCGTTTCTACAAATGGCATAACATAGACAATGAACTAGAGCAAGTTGTTGTCTTTCCCTTGGTCCCTGTTTTAGCTTCACAGTTCAAAAGACAAATAGATAACAGCAAGTGTTTTCCCTTAGGTATCGAGTGGTTGAAGAAATGTAGAAAAAATCAAATAACATAACGGGCTTGACCATCTACCAAAAGCATCTAAAGAGTCTTTCCAACAACCATGTGAACTAAATTTGCCCTTAGACAATAACAATCCTGTGTTCACTGCATAGATGTTCTTAATTTAATGTCAGCATGAAACAACTGATCTTGTTCTTCAATTGATGGATGCATGACAGGAAGAATTGATTTAAATCAAACAAGAATGTTAAGATAGTCAAGCTTTTCAGGAAATTGTCAATAATGACAAGTACAACCATGGTAGAATGTCAGAAAGAACGCAACAAGTGGACGGCGAGATAAAGAATAGCTTATGGAGTCCACTTTTTGTCTGCATTAAATGAAAACACTGCCTGCAGCACTAGGTTGACAAGAATTGAATGTCCTTCATTTAGATAAGAATGATTCCTACAAAAGCTCGCAAGCAAAACAATGAAAAAAAGAAAAAAAGGCAAAACTGGAAAAAGAATGAAACCCAAAAGGTACCTCTTCACCAGCTGAAGCTTGAAGAATCACGTCAGGAACAGTAGTTGAAGAGGAATGATGCCCCCAGCTTGCTAAGTCCTCCTCAAGAGGTCTTCCCAGCTGGAAAGAAAGGATTACAAGAAACAGAATTAGAACAACTATCCTAGGAGCAAGAAAATTTAAATTAAAAAAAAAAACTATCAAATATGACCCACTTGCTTCTCTGAATTTTTCAACTTTTCAAGGCATCTAGCAACCTTTGCAAATCCACCAATATCAACATCCTGCTGATCAGTGTGACATTCATCTTCTGCCACCCTTCTTTCAAATACATACTCTTTCACACTTTTCATGCCATCTTCGACTTGCATATAGTTGGTATTGCACCGTGCGCAGTTCATATTTTCATGAATTTCCGACCTGTAGCAAGAGAAACATAAGATATGATATTTCATCTAGCAACATAGATTCAGCTAAAATCAGCCCTAGTGTAACAGTTTCACTGCCTCTCCTTTATACCAACATATATACACCGCCACATCTCCATTGGTATTGCTGCACATAGAACTCAAAATGCCACTTTGCCCATTTGTTGGTGGTCACTGTTCCATTGTTCTCTTTTACAAAGTAGCAAAGTAACTGAAGCATACACATGGAAATATGGAAATACTTTAACAATCATCAGTATAGCACATGGAACCTTTTTCTCATGGATATGAGACATGCAAAGTATAAGAGAAGACCTTTATTGCCGAAACTGGAATATCACATGTAGAAACGCAAACCACAAGAAGAGAACAAAGAGCGAACACAAGAATATACGTGGAAAACCTCGGAAAGAGGTGAAAAACCACGGGGAAGCTCTAACCTAGGGGCACACCGCAACCCTAGGAGAGAGAAAAAATTAATTCACTTAACTTCAACAATTACACTTAAGTGAGAATATAAAGGGGAGAGAGGAGATGCTGCCTAGGGTACCAAGCCATCCTCGGTACCCGCGCCCCAATAAGACCGGGTCCAGAAATGGACCCGGTTCTTATTACAACGTATTTCAACACTCCCCCTCAAGCTTGGCATACATGTCAAACATGCTAAGCTTGCTAACATTTTTCTCAAACTGAGATGTACATAAAGATTTAGTCAACACATCGGCAACTTGATCTTCAGACTTCATATAGGGTAGAATCAACTCCTTTGAATCTATGCGTTCCTGTATGAAGTGACGATCGATCTCCACATGTTTAGTTCTGTCATGCATAACAGGATTGTTTGCCAAGTTAATGGCTGACTTGTTGTCACAAAACATCTTCATCCTTTCATCCATCTTAACCCCAATATCTACCAAAAGAATCTTAAGCCATAACATTTCAGTAACCCCCCATTGCAACTGCCCTGCTTCAGCACTAGACCTCGAACAAACCTCTTGCCTTTTACTTCTCCATACCACAAGATTACCTCCAAGGAAGATGCAGTATCCTGTGGTGGATCTCCTAGTGTCCGTGCATCCAGCCCAGTCGGCGTCAGAGTACCCTTCAATGCTAAGTTGATCTTGTCTAGTATAGAGAAGCTCCTTCCCTGGATCATTCTTTAAGTAACCCAACACTCTTTCAGCGCATTTCCAATGGCAATCAGTAGGAACATGCATAAACTGGCTCAACAAACCCACAGCATAAGTAATATCTGGACGAGTGAGAGTGAGATAAATGAGTTTACCAACCCTGATATCTCCATTTTCCTTCATCATCCAAAGTCGTCCCAGCCTTGATGCTTATCATTGTGCCAGACTCCATGGGAGTAAGAAAAGGTCTGCATCCCAGTTTTCCTGTCTCCTTTAGAAGGTCCAAGGTATACTTCCTTTGACTCATTACAAGTCCAGTCTAAGACCGTACAATCTCGATCCCCAAGAAATACCTTAACTTTCCCAGATCTTTAAGATCAAATTCAGTAGCCAACGTCTCTTTCATCTTCCTTTTTCGTCTTCGTCATCCCCTGTGACAATCATATCATCCATATATACAAGTAGAAGACTCACCAGACCATTTCTCTGCTTGATGAAGAAGGTGTGGTCACCATTCCCTTGTTTATATCCATTATTCTTCATTACAACCCTCAATTTTTCAAACCACGCTCTAGGTGACTGCTTGAGGCCATATAAAGCCTTCTTGAAGTAGCAACACTTACCATCTTGCACGTATCCAGGCGGCATGCTCATGTAGACTTCTTCTTCCAGGTGACCATTCAAAAACGCATTTTTTACATCCAGTTGATCCATGTTCCACTTCTTTTGCACTGCCAGAGCTAAGATGACTCTCACTATTTTCAACTTGGCAACAGGGGCAAATGTCTCAAGGTAGTCAATCCCATACTTCTGGCTTAACCCCTTTGCAACAAGGCAAGCTTTATAGCGTTCAACTGTCCCATCAGGTTTGTATTTCATAGTAGACACCCACTTGGAGCCCACTAAGTGAGTTCCCTTGGGAATATCAACAATCTCCCACGTTTTGTTCTTTGTTAGAGCGTCAATCTCCTCTGTCATGGCCTGTCGCCATTTAGGATCCTCCCTGGCATCCTCAACTGTCCTGGGAATAACAGCCATAGAGAGGGAGGTAATAAAGCATTTATAGGATGGAAAGTACATGACCTGGTCCCTTTGCGCAGCCATGAAACAAATCTTTGTATAGGATGGAAAGTACATGACCTGGTCCCTTTGCGCAGGGCTATAGGAAGATCTTCATTCATTGGACTTGGATCACACGGGGTCCTCGCAAGATTGAGATTGGTTACATCAACAACTTCCATCACATTCTTCTCCTTTCTGCTGTAAACCTGTCCAAACAAATGATCGCGAGACTGTTCAACCACAGAGCTGCCCTTCATCTGACTGTCTCTTTCCTCACTGACTGTATCAACCACATTCGAAGAACTAGCCGTGTAGTCCAAGAAATCTATAAACTGAATAAGCTGATGTGATGAATACTCTTCCACTTTCTCACCAGGATACTCCCCCTGAAGAGTACTCGCAGGAAAATAAGCATCATTTTCATGAAAGGTCACATCCCTGGAAACATAGACACGGGAGGTGCTGGGAACAACACACTTGTAGCCCTTCTGGGTGGTCGAGTAACCCAAAAAGACTGCTTTGATGGACCGAGGATCAAGCTTTTTAAGAGTGGGACTATGGTCATGTACGAAACAAACACACCCGAAAACTCTAGGTGTCAACGGCCAAGGATTCTGATTTGGCCACAATATAGAATATGGGGATTTACCATCCAACACACGAGTATGCATACGGTTAATGAGATGAACACTAGTCATAAGTGCATCACCCCAGTACCGTTTGGGAACATGACGCTGGAACATAATTGCCCTGGTAACATTTAGCAAATGACAGTTCTTCCTCTCAGCCACGCCATTCTGAGGAGGAGTATAGCTACAGGATGTTTCATGGATAATACTCTTACTTCGCAAGAAGTCATCAAGGGAATGGGAGACATACTCACGAGCATTGTCAGTACGAAATGCCTGAACAGTGGTATGTAACTGAGTTTCAACAAATGCAACAAAATTTTTGACAATGCTAGGGACTTCACTATGTTCTTTCAACAAATACACGAACATACATCGTGAGTAATCATCAATAAGAGTCATGAAATATTGGAAGCCACGACAGGTGGGTACTCCCGAGGGGGTGAACCAAAGCAAATGGGCGAGTGGATTTATTGAAGGAAATAGGGTACGAAGCCCTAACATGTTTAGACAATTGACACACTTCACAGGCGAAGGTGTCCAAAGAAACAGAATGAAACATCCTAGGAAACAACTGTTTAATCAACTGGAAGGGAATATGACCAAGCCGTTCGTGCCAACGCATAATGGTAGATCGGTCCTCCATGCCAGAAAGCTGTCCACTAGTGGCTGAAATCAAGGCAGAAGCAACCTGAATAGGCATCCTGTAGAGTCCATCAATAGCTGAACCAGTCCCAATCTTCTGCCCCGTCCCCAAGTCCTGCAGGAAACAGCAATCAGCAGTGAAAATCAGATTACAATTCAGCTCTCTAGTAATACTGCTGACAGATAATAAGTTGACAGGAATGTTGGGAACATGCAGGGCATTATGAAGGCAATATTTGTTCAGTAAAGATCGACTCACTTTTCCAGCCATAGATATCGAGGACCCATCTGCCATAGATACGCGCTGCTTCCCAGAGGACAACTTGTATTCGTGAAACATTCTGGGATCCCCTGTCATATGATGGGTAGCCCCACTGTCAACAATCCAATCACCAAGAGTTGAGTTACCTGGATCACTAGTAGCGACAAGGGCCTGGGCCTGGGCTAGGCGTGCTCCCTCAGAAGTAGAAGCGTCATCTTGGGTAGACAACCGGCTAATGTAAGCTTGCAACTCCTTTAGTTGATCAGCAGAAAGTTTGGATGTTGCAAAATTGAGAGAAGCATTCTGACTAGGCTCAGGCACAGAAGGAGCCCGCCGAGTGGAGGGAGGACGACCACGAACAAGACGTTTATCAGGGTGAAGGTCCCAACAAAAATCCACAGAGTGTCCCAATTTATTGCAATGGCTGCACTTCCGAGAAGAACGTTGGCCTGTACCTGCCGTACGGCTCACAAAGGCAGTAGGAGAGCTCCCGTGACTCGAGTCAATATGCATAATCTGGCTACGTTGTTCCTCAGCCTCTACACGAGCATACACCTCTTCGATCCCAGGGATCTCATCACAATTAAGAAGTTGGCTGCGGATCGACTCAAACTCGTCTCGCAAACCACCGAGAAAGATGAAAGTACGATCCATCCATTCTTTTTCCCAATACAGGGCCTGATCAGAAGCATTCTTCCAGTCATCATTCGTATGATAGTCAAGTTCTTCCCATTTGGTTTTCAGGGCAGCATAGAAGGAAGCAACGGAAGAATCCCCCTGTCTTAGAGCATAAATACTGCGTTTGATTTGATAAGTATGCAAAACACGTTTCTTACGGCCATACATGCAAGCAAGAATAGTTCACATCTCATATGCAGTAGATTTACGAAGAATCAAGGGCTGAATATCAGCAGAAACAAAACTAATAAGCCAAACTTTGACCTGATTGTCTTCCAATGTCCAAGTGGCCCATTGGGGATCATTCTTCACGGGCGCGGGCTTCTCTCCAGTGATATACGGCGACGGCGTCTGAACGGCGGTGGCGGCGACCAAGGTGTGACAGCGGCAACCCTCTTGGCGGCAGCCCTCCTGGTGGCGCGGAAAAAAACGGTGGGAACCAGCGAAATCACGATGAAAAACACCAACGGATCGCATACGGCGGCTCTGATACCATGTAGAAACGCAAACCACAAGAAGAGAACAAAGAGCGAACACAAGAATATACGTGTAAAACCTCAGAAAGAGGTGAAAAACCACGGGGAAGCTCTAACCTAAGGGCACACCGCAACCCTAGGAGAGAGAAAAAATTAATTCACTTAACTTCAACAATTACACTTAAGTGAGAATATAAAGGGGAGAGAGGAGATGCCGCTAGGGTACCGAGTCATCCTCGGTACCCACGCCCCAGTAAGACCGGGTCCAGAAATGGACACGGTTCTTATTACAACGTATTTCAACATCACAGAACAGACACTTCTTCAGTCTACCACCACGGCACAAGTCTATAGACCATGCGGCTTCAAATTTTGCCAGAAACCAAAGCAGGTAAAGATAAAAGCCAACCCTTAGAAGAAAACACCCACTAACCTGCAATGATCAGTATATTAACCATTTACTTCTGAACAAACTTCACGACAGCTGCAGTCAAGGTCAACTTGGGGTCATGCACTAAATGCATAATTTTAATAAAACAATAAAACATCACAAGGTGACCTTGTCATTCTCACGTGTAGTTTGAAAATGAGCTTCCAAAAAAATACTGAATTGCCTTTGGTGGCAACAGATGCAGCCCAAAAATCACAACCTTCAGCTTTAAAGTCTCGAAACATAACAATAAAGCATAGTCAATTGAATACCTACTGTAAGATATGCCACTTGGTGCCAAAAACTTGGTGTAACCTTATGGTTAAGGATTTTTAAAATGATATTTTGCAAACCTCATATGAGAACACCCACCAGCGATTAGGCCTGGAAGCCTGGAGCACCTTTCTTCTGCAGGTCAGGGCTGTAAATCAGAGACAAAGAATGAGTATCTAAGCAGAGAAAGACGGCGTTTGTGTCGGCCATGGCCTACTCAGAACCTGGTGTGAGCGAGATAAAGGAAGAGGGAGTGGAGAAAGAAGGTTTAGTGCATACCTTGAAGAAGAGGTATATTAAAGAACACCGTTAATGAACAACGGAAAGAGCGAAGAGGTAAAGATCACCTTTTCCAGCCTAAGCCTCTCTCTCTCTCGTGAGTTTATACTATGACGTTACAACCTATCTTTGCTCCACTAAGAATTGGTTCCTCCACCAAAAAAAATTGCCATAAATTCAGAATCTGTTTAAGAAGCCATTATCATTATCCCAATAAAACATATAAAGCCATTAATTGACACAAACACATAGATCGAACATAATTTAATTAAAATTAAAAAAAAAAAAACACCCCCACTTGAAGCTGGTGGATCATCATGATATGCAATCCCCACTTGTTCTCAGAAAAATCCAGTATCTCAACTTAAAAAAATAAAAAAAAAATCAATAAAATTTAACTTAGGTGCAGTTGGCTAATTTCACACCAACAACTGGTGAACCCCACATTTATGAACCAACAAATCAAGTGTGGATCGAAACCTGGGTTTGGTGGTCGAAACTGCCTTGAGCAAGACCTCCAAGGGAGCGAGCTCACCACACACTGGGTCAGCTCAGACCCAAGAGACCAACCGGTCAAAAATAGCTGATTCTTACTACAGTGACCTGACCTAGAGCACCGCTAATGGGTAAATCACATGCGGTGAAAAAGAAATAAAATAATAAATAAATAGGTAAGGTGAGAAACAACGAACACCACAACTAACAAAGAGGCCAAAACTAGGAGCTCTGCTTTTCAGGCCTATTTGGCCCGCATGACGCCGAGGGACAGTCGGTCTGCGACACAAGTGAATGCATTGAAAAATGAAAACCAAGCAACTAAGACAACAAAGCACCTAAACAACCCATGTCACAGTGAACGTGAAAACTAAACATGACACTATGCTGGAAACCATTAAAGCGCAAGATTGAACTACTATAAAATCAAACCAGCAATTGCCCAACTCAACAAACTAAATAATCAAACTCAATCAAAATAAGATCCTACTGAAAACAAATCAAGGCAATGACCTTAACCTATCCTGGACATGTGCAACAGCCTATGTCACAATGGTACGGGTACGGGGGTACGGGTACGGGTACGACATTTTTTAAAATCAAGGTACGGGTACGACGACTATTATATATAAAAAATAATTATTTTATATAATTAAACCACAAGTTGTAACAAAAATATCAATAAAAAGAGGCTCATAATGAATAAATTATCATTTTTTCATTTTGTTAATGAAACTTCTTATGTTAAAGTAAAACAAAAAACAAAACAAAAAAAGAATAAGTAATTTTTTTTTATTTTTTTAAGTTATAATGTAGTTTGGATCTGGATCCGACCCGGATCCAGATCCAAACGTACCCAGCCGTACCGGCGTACCACTGTGACTTAGGCAACAACTAACTAAAGGATCTATTCAACTAACCTGACAATAATGTGACACAAGAAGAAAGAATCCGAGTACTAACCTGGTCTAAAACCATGAAGGACCCGAGGACATAAAACCCAAAACTCATGCAACTTCAATGAATAGAACCTTTCAAAAATGTCACAGTTCAAAATCGACTACAAAATTGACTGGTCCTTTTGAAAAGAGATAAGTGGTTTTCTATGACAGACTCAATCCTAAGACTGGGTTATGTTGAAGACACTGGGTTAAGATGGAATAATGGGCCAGCCTTAATCATTTATCCCAAATGATATGCATCTCTTGAGACAAAGAAAATGAAATTCGTCACACTCAACAGGAGTTGGCTAGGTTTGAGGAGTTTCATCTATCCCATGAATGGACTAATGGTTTGGTNTATAGACATAAATCACCTATATGCCTACCCGGTACTCTTGATTACTGACCCAAAGGAACGACTACACAAGCCCCGAGCCCATCTCTCAACTCTCATTTTGCTATCTTCCAAGATCTTACAAAGCATTTTGGCTTCTCTCTCAAGATATTTTCCTGCTAAATCCTCGCAAATGCTTGATTACCAGAGTCAATAGCATTTCCTAGTCTTGACTTTTCCAACTTTACAGGACCTTTTCTTACTGTTCATATCCAGGATCTTTTCAATTTTCCTCTTCCATTGTTTGGCAACAAAAACTTGAAATTTTATTCTTCTACTCAAGGAGGTACTAAGAATAAAGCAAAGCCACATCATTGCGTGAGAAGACACTTTTAAAGTGTTTTCAAGCAAAACTGAAAACTATCACTGTCACAAAAAAATCTTGACATCAAATAATATATCAACAACCTATGTTGTTTTGCATTCACCCTCTTCTACTCTAAAGAAGAGGGTGAATGCAAAACAACATAGGTTGGTTCGGTAGAAAAATGAACTTCACCAACTCTCCTAGGGACTTCTATACAAAAGGTTTGTTTAGTGGTGACGATTTTCCATAAATGTTAGAGTCCTCAACTGATTGGAAGTTTTACAAATGGTTTAGGTTAAGCTCTTATCTTATCCCAAAGGAAGCCCAGGATAAACCAATCCTATGTGGTGGGTTTTGTAAAATCATCAAATGCATGATAATGACAACTACGGGTTTGGACTCTGTTAGGCTCAAAATGTACCACTATCCAGCAAAGTTAGATCAGTCTTGTGCCCCAGTTACATGAGGACTTTGCGAAATGACGATTTCGCAAAAGGATAATGCCACAAGGGACGACTTCTCCTCGAACTCTCTCATAAAAAGAGAGCCTAAAAAAAATGCTAAAAGGATGTATTTAAAGGCTGCATTTAACACATAAAATGAGAGACAAAGAGAGAACTCTATATTTCATGTGCAGCAGAAACAATAAACAATTTATTCCAAGACAACAACGCTTGGCTGAAGTGTACAAACATGGTTAAGAAAAGCATCAACTTATCTACTCATCACAGTCAATATATACTCAATTTTTAACAGAATGAGCCAGATAACAATTTAAACACGATTCAACTTGTACTGAATATCATGCTAAGCAGCAAAACCATAAGACAGCAAAATTTGAAGTTTAAGTGCCAAAAACCAAGAATAAGGTTATGCTACTAGCAAATGCAACATAGTTATCTTTTTAACAGCAGGCAGCCAGAAATAAATAACCATGAGAAACATAACAGCATAAGAAATGAAAGCAAACATGAGCTCCTGTTAGAGCAACTGCTCTTGGGTGAAAGTTGTTCCAAATGTTTGCTGTTAGAGCAACTGCTCTTGGGTGAAAGTTGTTCCAATTGCAATCCTCACCTGGATGCTGCACTGGTGGCAACTCAGTTTGTCGGTTACCTATGTTTGGCATCCAATCTGCTGAAAAGTTTCCCCAAAGCAGACAATATCCTGCAATCTGGAAACTTAAATTCAAAAAAGAAAACCTATGATATCGCCCAACTCACCGAATCAAAGGAACACAAACTAGTCAATCTTGCTCATCATGACAGTACCTTACACCGGTGCCAATGCAGCTTCTGGGTTTGGCTGTGCTTGACATCCAATCTGCGGTAAGTGTCTGCATATCAAACAATATCCTGCAATTTGGGAAAAAAAAAATCATCCAAACAATAAACCAAGGATATCACCTGTAGAAAACAAATATGCAATAGGGAAGAAGAATGCACACCAACGTAACGTGGAAAAACCCTCAACACGAGGGAAGAAAAACCACGGGTGTGGAGGTCTGACGCCCAGTAGCAGCCAGACACTCTCTCTCTTCAAAACTTCATTAACACAAAAAGATTAGGGTTTACAAGGACTTAAGTAGTCCTTAGGGCAAACCGGATCAGGATCGGATCCGGACTCGTACAAAAGAAGACCCAACTTGGGCATACATATCAAGTTGGGCATACATATCAAACATGCCCAACTTGGATACATTTCTCTCAAATGGAGTTACACTTAAGGCCTTGGTTATGACATCAGCAGTTTGATCTTCAGACTTCATGTATGGCAGTATTAACTCCTTAGCATCAATTCTTTCTCTGATGAAGTGACGGTCGATCTCCACATGCTTCGTCCGATCATGAAGAACAGGATTGTTAGCCAAGTTAATTGCAGACTTGTTGTCGCAGTACATTCTCATAGGCCCTTCAATCTCTATTCCAATATCTGTCAATAAGATCTTCAGCCATAACAATTCCGATACTCCTATAGCCACAACTCTATATTCAGCCTCAGCACTTGAGCGGGAACACACATCTTGTCTCTTACTTCTCCAAACCACTAAGTTTCCTCCCAAGTAGACACAGTATCCAGAAGTCGATCTCCTTGTGTCAACACAGCCTGCCCAATCAGCATCTGAATAACCTTCAACTTCAACAGACTTTTGTTGCACATATAGAAGTCCCTTCCCTGGATTTCTTTTCAAGTAGCACAGAATTCTATCTACGGCCTTCAAGTGAACCTCTGTAGGAGCATGCATGAACTGGCTCATCACATTTACATCAAAGGTAATATCAGGTCTAATCAGAGTGAGGTATATCAATTTTCCAACTAGACGCTGATACCTCCCTTTAGCTTCCTCATCCAATGGTTCTCCATCTTTGCTACCAAGTTTATGCCCAACATCTATAGGAGTAGAGGCTGGTCTGCACCCCAGCTTTCCTGTCTCCTTTAGTAGATCCAAGGTATACTTCCTTTGATTAAGTACAAGAGTTGTACTTGATCTAGCAATTTCAATACCAAGGAAATACTTAAGCTTACCAAGGTTTTTTAGATCAAATTCAGTGGATAGTAAACCTTTTAATCTTGATATCTCTTCCTTATCATCACCTGTAACAATCATCAACATAAACCAACAGTAGAGTAACTTTGTTCGCTACCCTCTTTACAAACAGGGTATGATCTCCATTTCCTTGTTTGTAGCCATGTGTCTTCATAACAAGTCTCAGCCGTTCGAACCATGCCCGGGGGGACTGCTTCAGCCCATACAAAGCTTTCTTCAATTTACAGCATTTTCCAGGTCTCTCAAAACTTGGTGGCATGCACATGTACACCTCCTCTTCGAGATCTCCATTGAGAAAGGCATTCTTCACATCAAGTTGGCACATCTCTCAGCCCTTCATCACAACCAAAGAAATAATAACCCTAACTGTCTTCATTTTTGCAACCAGAGCAAAAGTCTCAAGGTAGTCGATCTCATACTTCTGACTGAACCCCTTGGCCACCAAACGTGCTTTGTATCTTCTCAATGTTTCCATCTGGTTTGTAATTCACAGTATAGATCCATTTTGACCCAACCAAGTGAGCAGCTTCAGGAATATCAACCACCTCTCAATGTCTAAGGCATCCATCTCTTCTTTCATCGCATGAGACCACTTAATGTCTCCTTGAGCCTCTGTAACATTCCTGGGAATCACAACAACAGCCAAGAAGGATACAAAACATTTATAGTCAGTGCTCAATCTAGAGTATGGTACGAAGTAACCAATAGGATGTTGTGTACATGACCTAACACCCTTTCTCAAAGCAATGAGAAGGTACTCCTTTTCTTGTTCTGTCGAATGCAAGCCTCTTTCAACCGTTTGCTTCTGAGTATGACTTGGATCATCCAAGGAAGAAGTAGGATTGGGATTTAGTGTAGCCTCTTCATTGTCAACCATCTTATCATCACAAGTTTTCCTTCTTGAATACACCTGTCCAAACATACGAGTACCCTCTTCTTCGGTCACCATAGGAGGGACATCCTTCTCCAATTCCTCCTCCTTCTTTCCCAGTTCATGTGCCTCAGCAGATATATCCTCTTTATCCTTGTCAAGCACCTCCTCTTTATCCTTGTCAAGCACTTGGATATGAGGAGTCTCTTCATGCCTGTATTCCATAAAGTCTATAAACTGAACTTTTTGTGTTGGAGAATACTCTTCCTCAGACATATTCTCCGCCTGAAGAGGATTCGCAACAAAGTAGGAGACATGTTCCAAGAATGTGACATATTTTGTGACATGAACACGACCAGTGGTGGGATCAAGACATTTGTAATCTTTCTGAGTAGACGAATACCCAAGGAATATACCCTTAATGGATTTGGGATCAAGTTTCTTTACATGTGGGCTTTGGTTATGAATGAAACAAACACATCCAAAGACCCGAAGAGGGAGATGAAAGGGCTGACCATTTCCTGGAAGCATAGAGTAAGGAGTATGACCTTTGAGGACACGACTAGGCATACGATTAATCAAGTATGCACTAGTAAGAAGGGCATCTCCCCAATAGTGTTTTGGGAGATTTCTTTGGAATAAGATGGCTCTTGTTACATTGAGAAGGTGACGATTTTTTCTCTCAGCCACCCCATTTTGAGGAGGTGTATAACTACATGATGTCTCATGAATGATCCCCCTCTTACGAAAGAAATTCTCTACACTGAGACACATATACTCATGAGCATTGTCAGACCTAAAAGTCTTGACAGAATTGCCATACTGATTTTCTACAAGGAGAATGAAAGTTTCAATAATGTGAGGCACCTCACAACGATCCTTTAGCAAGTAAACAAAAGTGCACCTCGAATAGTCATCGATAAAAGTGATAAAATACTGAAAACCACCAGGAGAATGAATGCCCGAAAGCCCCCACACATCAGAATGAACCAAGGAGAAAGCTTTATTAGCACGGCTGTTTGAAATGGGATACGGAGCTCTAACATGCTTCGCAAACTGACACACATCACAAGATAACATGGAAATGTTTAAACTGGAACATAACTCAGGAAACAATTGTTTCAACATTCCAAAAGGGAGATGACCAAGACGCTCATGCCAAAACAAAAACAACTGACGACACTCTTCCTTCGTCTTCTCTGTCCTACTGACTACTGACATCAAGGCTGTGGCAACGCGTATAGGGAGCCGATAAAGACCATCAGACGCCAAACCAATCCCAATCCTCTTCCCTGTCACCAAGTCCTGCAAAACACAACGTTGTTCAGAAAATATAAGTTCACACTTCAGGTCCTTGATAATCTTACTAAGATTTAGGGGAAGATGTGGAACATGCAAGGCATCATGCACTAAAAAATTATTCAACAAGGAAAGACTCCCTTTCCCTGCCACAGAGGTAAAGGAACCATCGGCAAGTGATACACGTTCCTTTCCCGAAGAAAGCTTGTAGTCATGAAAAAGTTTGGGGTTGCCAGTCATGTGATGAGTGGCACCACTATCAACAATCCNTCAATGCTAAAGGATTCATCAGAGTTAAGGATCTGACTCCTTATATTTTCATAGTCATCATTCATGCCAGATAAGAAGAGGAAGACCCTATTTTCCCATTCCTTGGTCATGTACTGCATTTGATCTTGAGGACACTTCCATGTAAGATCAGAGTGGTAGTCAAGATCCTCCCACTTTGATTTTAAGGCGGCATAGAATTTAGCAACAGAGCAAGTCCCTTCACGCAGGGAATACACATCCCTCATCAATTGGTACACACGAACTTTCCTCTTCTTCTGACCATACATATGCTCCAGGATAACCCACATGTCAATTTATAATCCACATTTTCACTTGATTGTCTTCAAGATACCAAGCTATGCTTCCCTCTACAGGTTCAACTTTTCTTCCATTCACATAGGCAATGCACCTCCCAGCAATCCCCATAGTAATTGCAGCAGACCACCGCAAATAGTTCTCCTTATTGAGTTGTATGGTGGTAACTTGAACCGGTACATTATCCGTCCGCGTAGACCCAACATCAGGTACGTTGGTATGGACGGTGGAGGAGGAAGATGAGTCAGTCATGATCACAGGTTAAAAAGGCTGCCAAGAACAAACAGTGGCAGCAAGGAGTGATACCAGCGGCAGCACAGAGAACAATGGCGGCAGCAAAAAGCTACCACCGACAGCAAGGAACAGCAGCAGCCTGGAAGCACTTCGCCAAGGCAAAGAGCCTCAAGCGTCAGCAGAAACAGCAACAGAATGGGTAGCGGCGGCAGAGATCTTCAGTCGACAGCAGAAACAGCAGCAACTGAGGACCACCAGACCGTCGGACGATGCAGAGGATTGCCGGAGCAGAACAGAGGGTCGCCAGAGCAGCACAGATGATCGCCGGAGCAGAACAGAGGGTCGCCGGAGCAGAACAGAGGCTGGCGGCAGCAGTCGGGGAAGAACAAACCGTCGGGCGAAGGTTGACCGTCGGGCGGTGAAGAAAAAAGGCAGATACAGCGATGAGAGGCAGATACGGCGACGGGCGACTGAACCAGAAGCGTCGGGCGAAGGCTGAGGCACCGGTCGACTGAGCCAGAGGCATCGGCTGACTGAGACAGAAGCGCCGGGCGGAAGCGTCGGGCGACGTTGGCGGAACAGAGGCGTCTGGCGTTGGACAAGGCTGCAGGCACGGTGGTCGAGCGATGAACAGTGTCGGCAAGGGTGATGAACAGTGCCAGGCGTGAAGGATGAACAGTGCCGAAGCTTCACGGCTCTGATACCATGTAGAAAACAAATATGCAATAGGGAAGAAGAATGCACACCAACGTAACGTGGAAAAACCCTCAACACGAGGGAAGAAAAACCACGGGTGAGGAGGCCTGACGCCCACTAGCAGCCAGACACTCTCTCTCTTCAAAACTTCATTAACACAAAAAGATTAGGGTTTACAAGGACTTAAGTAGTCCTTAGGGTAAACCGGATCTGGATCGGATCCGGACTCGTACAAAAGAAGACCCGTCAACATCACCAAACTCATTAAATCAAAGGAACACAAGATAGTTAATCAGAGTTGAAATCCTGAGAGAGAGAGAGAGATAGAAAGAGAGAGCATAAAAAGCGAGGAGAATCACCATCAAGGAGAGAACAAACCCTACACACGACACCAATGAAAGTAGTAGCAGTTATTGTTGACGGGTCTTCTATTGTACGGGTTCGGATCCGATCCAGATCCAGTTTGCCACTGTTTGTTCTTGGCAGCCTTTTTTGACCTGTGATCATGACCGACTCATCTTCCTCCTCCAGTGTCCATACCAACGTACCTGATGTTGGGTCTACGCGGATGGACAATGTACCGGTTCAAGTTACCACCATTAAACTCAATAAGGAGAACTATTTACGGTGGTCTGCTGCGATTACTGTGGGGATTGCTGGGAGAGGGCGCATTGCCTATGTAAATGGAAGAAAAGTTGAACCTGTAGAGGGAAGCATAGCTTGGGATACATGGTATCTTGAAGACAATCAAGTGAAAATGTGGATTATAAATTCTGTTTCCTCAGAAATTCAACCTCTCATTCTTCGCAAGAAGACTGCGAGGGACATGTGGGTTATCCTGGAGCATATGTATGGTCAGAAGAAGAGGAAAGTTCGTGTGTACCAATTGATGAGGGATGTGTATTCCCTGCGTCAAGGGACTCGCTCTGTTGCTGAATTCTATGCCGCCTTAAAATCAAAGTGGGAGGATCTTGACTACCAC